>LR991021.1:5720963-6253240 GCA_905163495.3 Cosmia trapezina
AGATTACCTACAGGAAGGAAAAATAGAGCAATATCTCTAAATAGCACACTTTTTCAGAAATCGGAACGGAACCCTCGGTGCGCGAGTCCGGGTTTTTTTTATTGCACTGAGGTATTGAGATTGTCTTTGACTTTGGCATTGCATTGTCGGTGCAGCCTTCAAGATAAAAAAAATATTAAAAATTGTTTAACTATGCACCAATTAATAAGATAAAGGCTACCTCGTTGGTCTAGAGACCGGTAATGTGGTATTATGGTCCCAAGCGCGAGTGCTGAACATGAGGTTCACTCCTTGCTCGACCTTTTTTTTTTTTGTGGATGGGAAATCATCATATGACTTCTCCCGCTCTGGGCAGAGCGGAAGGCCGTTTCAGACTTTAACTGACTAAAACCCACCCGTGTTCCTTCAGTTGCTTATGCCAGGGCCACGGTATCTCTTTCGAACAACCCGCGACCTCGGCGGCATCGGCTCTATTGGACCCCATCATTGCTGACATCTCTTTGAGGCGCGTGGAACACTACGCGCCGTCGAACCGGGCCTGGGGGCCTACTCCGTAAGTCCGTCCGGTCATCCGTCCGTCCGTTAATCCGTCCGTCTGACTTAACGATCCATCAACACAAGTGTAAAAGTTAAATTTTTCGGACGGGCTAAAACACATCGGGAGTAGGGACAACTGTCGTATCGTGTTGCCATTCATACTTCGTCCAGTCCCCGAACATCATCTGTCCGTAGGCGATACGGAGTGGGAAACGCCCGTAAAGAAGGCTGAAACTACGGACTTGCCGGACCGCGAGCTACCCACAACTCGCCTTCCGCAAGCCCGCGCCTACGGTGGGCGGGAATCGGCTATCGGAATCGAACCCAGGATCGCATGCTCAGCAGAAGCGCTTGCGACCCCTAGCCATGTTATTGGGTTTTTCCATCAGGAATTTCGCGGTAGCAGCCCGGAGCCTGCAGTTGTGCCCGCTTGATGGTAATCGGCTCGCCCCCTAGGACTAGGAGTCGGCGCAACACGTTTTCTTCTTCCATTCACTCCCTTCTCTTTCATATCATTCCTCACACAATCCATCCATCTTTTCTTCGACCTTCCTCTGCCTCTACATGCATCAAAATGTATATTCATCACTCTTTTAGTCACATGCGTTTCGTCCCTCCTCATCACATGCCCATCCCAAGCCAAACGATTTCCTTTCAACTTTTCTGTCACTCTGGCGCCACTTTCAAACTTCCTCTTATACTTATAACTCAACTCAACTTTATCCATTGTCGTCACTCCACAGATCTCAACATTCTCATCTCCGCTGCATGCAATATTTTTTCACCCGTCTTCTTCACTGCCCAGTATTCCGATCCATAAAGTACGAGAGGCCTTATCTCGTGATAAGGCTTGTAAATTTTTCCCTTTAACTTGAGGGCATCCGTGGGTTGCAAGTTGTTCCTGTAACCGTCGCCATTTAATCCATCCTGAGTTGATCCGGGGCGTTATGTCTCGGCCTACTTCGCCATACCAAGGCAAGGCAAGAGATATGGGCACAGGACCGAAGAGACCGCCAAAATCACAAAACAAATACTTACTCTCAGGCCAACGATCTCCTATTACCTGTCAAAATGTGGGTGTCCGTACCATGTAGCCTCTGCCTAACCGTTCGTGTGAAACAGGCGTGACGCTAAGTTTTTAAATATTATATATTTAAACAAGGACTTTGCAATCGTAATGTTAAATAAACTCTTGCCTCTTGCTATTTTATTATATTTGCACTAATGTACTAATTGGGGTCAAGTTTGCACTTATGTCATAAATAATTTGTTTAAAAAGTTAAGCAATTAAGAAAAAGTCATGTGGCTCACTTAGGTAAGGTGAGTATTAAAACGCTTTTGTTATGAAATTATACATAGTGTGTACGCCGTGCAAACGTTATCGTTATAATGTCCTTTCATTATTGAAATGCGTGATGTCATGTTTTTAGGGTTCTGTACCTCAAAAGGAAAAAACGGAACCCTTATAGGATCACTTCGTTGTCCGTCTGTCTGTCTGTCAGTCTGTCAAGACCCTTTTTCTCAGGAACGCGTGGAGATATCAAGTTGAAATTAATGTCAAATACGTAGATCTATAGTCCCTTGGAGTCCTAAAAAAATCAAGCTTCTAAGTCAACGCAATAAAAAAATACGGCCATTTATGTGACATATTTTGATACTCGCAACTAAATCAAAACCTATAGGGTACTTCCCGTTGTCCTAGGAACATAAAATTTGGCAAGAAGCAAGGTCTCATAGCACAAGTAAAGGGAAAATTCCGAAAATTGTTAATTTGTCATTTCATCACTTGGAAAAATATTTTCAAGTATGTCAGTCTGTCAAGACCCATTTCTCGAGAACGCGTAGAGGTATACAGTTGAAATTTATAGCAAATACGTAGATCTATAGTCCCTTGGAGTCCTAACAAAATCAAGCTTCTAAATCAACGCAATCAAAAAATACGGCCTTTTATGCGACATATTTTGATACTCGCAAGTAAATCAAAACCTAGGGGGTACTTCCCGTTGACCTAGAATCATGAAATTTGGACAGAAGCAAGGTTTTACAGCACAAATAAAGGAAAAGTCAGAAAATTGTTAATTTGTAATCTAAAAAAAAGTTTTTTTTGGGATCAACTACGGAACCCTTCATTGTGCGTGGTCCGACACGCACTTGGCCGGATTTTTTTATGTTTATTAGTCCTACGCACTACATGACACCACGCCTGTAATCACCGAAGGGTAGACAGAGGTATAAAGAGGTCAGGAGAGGTGTATCTATAGTACCTACACCCATATTTCAACAGTTATTTTTAAGTCCCATGTAATAGGGGCCGAGCCTATTGCCATCAACCGGGCACTAATCCAGAATCTGGGCTGCTACTGAGAAAATCCTGATGAAAAAAACGCAATCACTACTTGGCCCGACAGAGAATTGTACCCAGGACCTAATACTCGGCAGTCCATCTCATTCTTGCAACAATGACTTTTTTTTTTCATCAAGGTTGATACAGCTAACTCAATGGCAACGTTATCTTTAGCAGAGGCCTTATTCCGGGGTACAGATTGTCGAAACGTAACATATGTAACACAATGTTGTGTTACATTTCATGTTGCATTAACAGAAATTAGGACGGCTAATTTGTGCTAAGGAGCTCGTGGCTAAGTAATAACAGCCGCACGGGTCGATCCGTCAGGTTAAGCTACGCTTGCCGGGGTTGGTCAGTGGATGGGTGACCATCTTTAGTGTTGAAACCTACTTTGTAATAATCATAACACTGGCCTGTTTAGAAAGATATTTTAAATATTATTTTGACTTTTCTATTCCCTATTGTTTTACTTACTGTCTTGTCAATTGTGGTTAATACATGTCTGTGCATCTGGGTTTACCTGTTTTTATCTCATTAACCCCTCAAGTGTCGCATGCACCCCATGTGTGCATAAGAAAAACCGTTTTTTTGTTCGGTACATAAGCTTATATCACATATATATAAATGTAAAAAAACATCATCCGATGGAAAACCAATCAAATCATTAGTTGTGAACTTATGGAGTTCGCAGCTAACCTCCCCTCCCCCCCCGCGTGTCAAATGCACCCCAAGTGTGCAAAAGGACAAAACTTTACATAATAGGTATATAAGCTTATATCACGTATATATAAACGTAAAAAAACATCACCCGATGGAAAACATATCATTATCAGTAGTTGTGAACCTATGGGGTTCGCAACTAACCCCCAACCCTCCCCACTCGCGGGGATTTTGGGTCTAAAATCAGCCAAACTCAGACACTTGAGGGGTTAAACCTACCTTAATACTTCTGCGACTCTGTGTGGCTGACTGGTGATGGAATTGGATACGCTGATTAAGCAAATTTCTGACGTTTTATATGTTCCTGACTTAGCTACTAATTTACTTTCAGTTCGTAGCCTAGTTCAGAAAGGGTTAGTAGTTGTATTTTCACCGAAAGGTGCCTCAATCCTTTTGAAAGATGATTGCAAGGTGACAGGCGCTATCATTGCAACTGCGTCAAACAGGTCAAACCATAGTGGTATGTACAGATTAGATACGACAAAACATAAAGCCACTTGCACACAAGTGAAAGAGTCTGCTTTACTATGGCATAGACGTCTTGGTCACTTGCATCCTAAAGCCCTAAATATTTTAAATAATCGAGCCGTGGGTATAGACTTTACTAGTCTATCATTCAGTGAGTTGAATAAAACCTGCGTGCCGTGCCTACAAGGCAAAATGTCCAAGAGGCCATTCAAAGATTCTCAAAGTAGGTCTAATTTTAAATTGGAATTAATTCACTCAGACCTTTGCGGACCTATGAGTACGCAGTCATGGGGTGGAGCACTTTACCTACTTACATTTACAGATGACTTCACGCGTAAGACTTTTGGCTACCTGATAAGATCGAAATGCGAAGTCTTTAGTAAATTCGTTGAATTTAAGAGCCTTGTTGAGAACCAAACCGGTCTCAAAATCAAAAATTTTCGCTCCGACAATGGTACAGAGTTCGTAAATCGTGAAATGACTCAGCTCCTCAAGGAAAATGGTATTGTACATCAAACCACAGTTCCGTATACCCCGCAACAGAACGGAGTATCGGAGCGAGTCAACAGAACCGTTGTCGAAAAAGCTAGATCTATGCTCCAAGATTCTGGCTTACCACGAGCATACTGGGGTGAAGCTGTTTCCACGGCTATCTACCTTAAGAATCTCTCGCCTACGCAAGCACTTAACAACAGAATTCCCGAAGAGATGTGGACTGGGAAGAAGGTGAATCTAAATCACCTAAGAGTTTTTGGCTGTGAAGCGCACGCCCTGATCCCTAAGGAAAAGCGTAAGAAACTTGACTGCAAGACTCAAACCTGTATCTTTGTTGGCTACTCAACAGATACAAAAGGATATCGTCTTATTGATCCCCAGAATCCGAGAAGTATCATCATTGCGAGAGACGTCCACTTTGTGGAAGATAAACCACCATCCATCGAACCTGGTGTCGAAACAACGCAGATTTCAGATCCTCAACCTGATAATATGGAAGTTCTTACCCCTGTTACCCAAAATTCCCCACCTACGCCCCATCTGCAACCTACACAAGTACCAACTGCTGAGCATAATACTGAACCTCCTATTGAGGCTCCTACTGAGGCCCCTGTTGGAGAACCTTCTGTCTCTCAATCGGAACCCGAAGTCTTCGTCGACGCTCAAGATCTTCCTGTGCCATCAGTAGATGACAGTTCCGAATACAACACTGCCAGAAGATACCCTCTTCGAGAACATCGTGCTCCGGATCGGTACTCAGATTTAGATTATGTAAATCTAATCAGCGTTGACTGCGAGCCGCAGACCTATAAGCAAGCTCTGGAAGACAGTAATTGTCAAGAGTGGCTGGATGCTATGCAGTCTGAACACGATTCCTTGCAGAAGCACGGAACATGGACACTTGTAAATAAACCTGAAAGTAGAAAAATCATTAAATGTAAGTGGGTGTACAAAGTCAAGAAGAATACCAATGGGAACATTGTAAAATATAAGGCAAGACTTGTTGCCAAAGGATTCACACAAGTGCATGGTGTTGACTACGGTGAAACATTTGCTCCAGTAGCGAGACTATCGTCAATTCGCCTGCTATTAGCTTTTGCTGCTAAACTTGATTTGGAAATCGACCATCTAGACGTCGAGACAGCATTCCTGAACGGTGACCTAGAGGAAGAGATTTTCATGGAGCAGCCTGAAGGTTTTTCCAATGACAAATCTAAAGTTTGTCTACTCAAAAAGTCTCTTTACGGACTCAAACAAGCTCCACGTCAATGGAATAAAAAAGTTTGTGAAGCTATGGACAAACTTTCTTTCAAACGTTCTGAAAAAGAACACTGTATCTACTATAAACATGAAGATGCAAAGTTGCTAATTATAGCAATATTCGTTGATGATTTTTTCATCTTCAGTAACGACAAGAAGTTTAAAGAAGATTTCAAGGATCAACTTAAGAAGGTCTTCGTAATCAAAGATTTAGGTTCCCTTAAAGACTGCTTGGGAATAAGAGTTACGAGGAAAGACGGCACTCTATCACTGGATCAAACAAAATATATTGAGCAAGTGATAGCTAAGTTCGGAATGACAGATGCTATCTCTGTATCCACTCCTATCGAGACTGGAACAAAATATGTCTTACCAGATCCCAAGGATGAAAAGCCAGAATTACCGTACCAGCAGCTCATTGGATCGTTAATGTACATTGCCATTGGTACTAGACCAGATATTGCTCACTCTGTATCATCTCTGAGTCAATTCAATGCACATTACGAGGAGGTACACTGGAGAGCTGCCAAGCGTGTTCTCCGCTATCTGAAGGCCACGAAGGATAGAAAGCTAACATACAGCAACACTGGTGATGGAATTGGATACGCTGATGCCGAATACGCAAGTAATCTGGTAGACCGACGCTCCTATACGGGGTATGTGTTCCAGATGTGTGGTTCATCAGTGTCGTGGCAGTCACGAAAACAGAGAACGGTCGACCAATCCACAACCGAGGCTGAATATATGGCCCTCGGCGAAGCCTGTAAGGAGGCCATATACATCCGATCTCTTATCAGTGACATTTTTCAATCCTCATCACCATTAACCATCATGTGCGATAATCAAAGTGCCATCTCACTCACCAAAAATAACACGCATCATTCTCGCACCAAACATATCGACATTCGCCATCACTTTGTCCGCGAGTGCATCTCCACAAATCAAGTCGATGTCAAGTTCATCTCATCAACTCACCAAACGGCAGACATACTCACAAAACCATTGCCTAAATTGAGACACTACAAGTGCCTTACATCTTTAGGGCTAACTTAGGGCTTGGTTTGTTGTTGAGTTTGTTTCTGTGTACAGTTATGTTAATTTGTTGATATGTACAGGGTGGTTATTTTGTTGATATGTACAGGATGTTTGTGTTTGAGTAGTTTAGGTACTTTGAATGTTTCTTTTTCTTTACGTGTTGTTTTTATACAGATTGTTTAAATTGGGAATGTAGTACATACAGGGTGTTTTGATTACGGGGAGGTGTTGAAACCTACTTTGTAATAATCATAAGACTGGCCTGTTTAGAAAGATATTTTAAATATTATTTTGACTTTTCTATTCCCTATTGTTTTACTTACTGTCTTGTCAATTGTGGTTAATACATGTCTGTGCATCTGGGTTTACCTGTTTTTATCTCATTAAACCTACCTTAATACTTCTGCGACTCTGTGTGGGCTTCTTCTAAATTCCCACATTTAGATACCGAGATTCCTCCGTGCCTCGGAAAGCACGTTAAGCCGTTGGTCCCGGCTGTTATTCGTGGATCTTAGACAGTCGTTACGGGTCGTCAGAAGCCCAAAAGTCTGACAACCAGTCTTACCAAGGGGTATCGTATTACCCAGTAACTGGGTTGTGGAGGTCAGATAGGCAGTCGCTCCATGTAAAATACTGGTATTCAGCTGCATCCGGTTAGACTGGGAGCCGACCCCAACATAGTTGGGAAAAGGCTAGGCAGATTGAGGACGGCTAATTTGTGTTACATTTCATGTTACGTTTCACCAATCTGTAGGTAACCGGCCTTAGTGTGAGTTTTTATACTTACTCGTGTCAATTTGTACTGAAATTGAATAAAGCGCCCATTACATTATCCAATTTGCCACAGAGCTGTTTTAAAAGTTGCTACTTTTCGGCCTATTTTATATCCTACCAGTGAATTGTACAAAGATTGGAAAATTCTTAATGTAAGACAACACTACATTTTACAAGCAATCCTAATACAACATCGCAAAACCCCATTCAAAAAAATCACAAAACGACGAAAAGATCTAATATGTACGGTACCTAGTAGGTACCGTACATATTAGATCTTTTCGTCTTTAGGTACTACCTACCGCAAACACGATCATCCAGTATTAAAAGATTCTGCTACTACCAAAGCCCGAATTTATACAATAAAATTAATAAACATTGTCCAATCTATGGTATGACGTACCATAAATGCAAAAAAGCAGTTTACTTATTTCTACAAAATAAAACTTACGATGAGACAGAAAAGTTTTTAACAGCATAAATAAAAATATGTTTCAAAATCATACCATTTCTCTCACAGAAGCAAACCCACATACCTACACACGCACAAACGCGACAACGCACACCACACACGCACGCACGTCCACAAACACGTACGCGCGCACACACATATACACACCCCCACATACATAGACACACTCACACAATCACACTCACTTACTTTTTACCAAATGTTTATCTTTTTATTATGTATTTTTTTCCTTTTGTAATAAAATTGTAGTAGAAGACCACGTAATGTGTACAATATCATTATATTACCCAATGGGGACTGGCACTGCACTCCCTTATACAGGTTATTCTGTAACCTAGCTGGGAAAGCAGCACCTCACCACCACTTTAGTTGTAGTTTTAGTAGGTACACTAATTTGTCAACCCTAAATTACCATGTACTACAATGCTGTTTTTTATAAATAAACAATTTGATTTGATTTGATTTTGATTTGAATTTGCAGAGCGCTAGATGACCTAGCGTGCTAAGGCAGTTAGACAGGTAGTGATCCAATCTAGTGCGATAGCATGGACTCTGCCGCGCTAGCTCATCTCGTACACTAGTTAGCGCCCTAAATTGCATGGTGTAAGGGCGAGCGCGCACTGCGGTGCGTGCCGTTAGTTCTGCAGCACTGGGCGGTGCCTACAGACCAACATGACCGCAGTGCGCGCACTTCAAAGACATTCCATACTTCACAGATTTTGAAGTATGGAATGTCTTTGACTCCGTTTCCGTCTGGTGACTATAATGGGAATTATTCCATACAAATTGAAGTAAGTTAATGTTAACGTAAACGCGATCGAGTAAGTATAAAAACTCGCACTAAGGCCTCTAATCACCCATTGTCAATCATATCAGTTTTTTACTCCTTTGTTTCAAGCCAAGGCTAAACTTATAAACTAAAGCTGCCATTTTATACCTTACTGAACTATAAATAAATACGTACCTATGTAAAACACTAGCGACCCTCCCCGGCTCCACACGGGTAGCCCGATCGCAAAAAAAAATTAATAAACTTCACAGTATCACCCGCTAGGCTAATCTGAAAATTGCATCAAAATCGCTCCAGCCGTTTTGGAGTCCCCAAGGAACATACATACATGACGTATCGATTAGATAGATATTCCTAATAGGTATCTAAGCAGAAATTACAAATTACCAACCTCTGACTAACTTGATAATTGTATATTTAAATAAAATTAAATGTAGCTCTTCATCCTACATCTAATCGTTTGCCCCAATAGATCTGTTCCAATGGTAAGTCTTAACCACAGTTTAACCTTAAATCATGGCTAAGCTGTTAACTTCTATGATGAAGACCTCACGACGCCAACGTCTGTAATGAGGAAGGCTCCCAATTACTCGGAACCTTCAGGGGTCCAAGTATTCAATGACTATCTAGGCTATTTTCTGAGGTTCGTATACTGAAAACTTTAGAAGATAGTGAAGAAGAAGTAGGTGTACTTGAATTGAGCGTAGATCGCGCGCGGTCTGACAACGTCGCATTTCCAGAGGTTTTTCGTGACTATTTAATAAAAAATCAAAGGACAATTTCCTCTGACAAATTCTTAGATCGTTGGTATATACAGGGTTATTGGTAAAACACCAGCAACCTCTTAAGGGGTCATTGTACTCATCATTTTGAACAACTTTTACTATGGGACCAAACCTGAAATCGCGAAAAAAAAATCAGGTGTTCAGTACATTTTGACGAGTTTGATGTAGATAAATGTACTAAACAGCTGATTTTTTTTTCGCGATTTCAGGTTTGGTCCCATAGTAAAAGTTGTTCAAAATGATGAGTACAATGACCCCTTAAGAGGTTGCTGGTGTTTTACCAATAACCCTGTATAATCTAAGAATTCGTCAGAGGAAATTGTACTTTGTTGTTGAAGAAAATTATCAGCTGTCCCGTACAAAGCAGTACCTAACCAGCTCAATCCAAATGTATGGAATGCCTGACGATTTTTTCTCGATTACGATGTTGGTCCCATAAAGAAAGTTGTTCAGTTTGATGGTCTGTAACACACCCTTAAATTTGACCACACCTTTCTTGTTATTTAATTCTTGGTGTTATTTAATTTTTCATCGAAAATGTAGTAGTTTCACCTACTATATTTTTTTTTATTAGAAATATTTAGGACTTTAGTATAGTAGTATATTATGTAGTAGTCTAGGGTTGGCAACCCTGATAATTATATACAGGGTTATTGGTAAAACACCAGCAACCTCTTAAGGGGTCATTGTACTCATCATTATGAACAACTTTTACTATGGGACCAAACCTGAAATCGCGAAAAAAAATCAGCTACTCCCTTCATTACATTTTGACGAGTTTGATGTAGATAAATGTACTGAACATCTGATTTTTTTCGCGATTTCAAGTTTGGTCCCATAGTAAAAGTTGTCCATAATGATGAGTATAATGACCCCATAAGAGGTTGCTAGTGTTTTACCAATAACCCTGTATAGATAATCATTTCACATTCACTGAAAGTTGTTGTGTTGAACTATAATAAACAACATAGTCTATAATTATTACAGCATATCGATACAATTCCGATGTAAAATTAGATAGTACCACTATATTTTTGTGCCTTTATACAAGACCTCGGTGGGTTGTTTTTTTTTCTCCTCTAAAATAGAACTGTGCAGGTTACATAAATTAATTTCAAATATTAACATTATCAGGGTTGTGCAACTGTTCATGTGACCGTGAATGTGTCAGGTTTCAGTAGATAATCGGGAATGAAATAAACGAATTCTCTTTGTGGTTTAAAATGGAGGTCAAGTTCAAACGGTTCGGTATGGCCTCAGGTGTGAGTGACATTAATATTTGCTACTGTTTGCTTGATTTAGCGAATATAGACAATGTTTGTATTGTCTCTTCGATCTGATCAGTAATATATTATGATACCTACATATACTTATTAGGTAGCCCTGACAGGTACTGAAAGCCATTTAAGAAAAAAAAGAACCGGTCAAGAGCGAGTCGACTCGCGCACCGAGGGTTCCGTTCCGATATCTGAAAAAGTGTACTGTTTAGAGAAATCATTTTATTTTTCCTGTAATCTTTACATAAACTTCTATCACATATGATAATTTCATATGCAAAATTCGGAGATAAGGGACGTTATGTTTTTTTTACATTTTTCATCAAAAGTCGAAAACTTTGCGGCCTAAAAAAAAGAAAAAAATGTTTTAACTAGGTATTTTTACTATTAACTATTGAATCCAGTGTATAATGGGACAATTTAGTATTAGAAATTAAAATACTTAAAAACGCGTTATGAAAATGCTTTTGATATCGCACCTCCGCTCAAATAGTGTCGTAAGTCAAAAAAGCAAACTTTCTTAGCAAATTATTCTAACTTTTTTTTTCACTTTTCGGGGGTTAAATCGAAAACTAAATATCCATAAGCTATGGCACGCAATTACTTTAACATCCTGTATAGATCATTTTTTAGGGTTCCGTAGCCAAATGGCAAAAAACTGAACCCTTATAGATTCGTCGTGTCTGTCTGTCTGTCCGTCCGTATGTCACAGCCACTTTTTTCTAAACTATAAGAACCGCATTAAGATTTTCACACAAAAATAGAAAAAAAAAACAATATAAGTATATTAGAACTGAAACTCAAAAATTTTGTTTTCATCAAACCTATACGTGTGGGGTATCTATGGATAGGTCTTCAAAGTATTAGAAATTAAACTACTTAAAAACGCGTTATGAAAATGCTTTTGATATCGCACCTCGGCTCAAATAGTGTCGTAAGTCAAAAAAGCAAACTTTCGAGAAAAAGGCGTTTGAAATTATTCTAACTTTTTTTTTCACTTTTCGGGGGTTAAATCAAAAACTAAAAAAATTAGCGCCATACGTTATTTGGTAAGTTACGATAGTTTTTGAAGTTCTACAAAACGGTGTAAGTATTAGGTATCCTGAAATCATGAAAAAAAAATTGAGTTGTGACACTATAATGATAAAAAAAGGAGTAATTTACGAAATATTGTTTAATTAAAACGAATTAACAATAATCAACAGCATAAAGATTAAACAGAAAAAGTCTTAGGAAAACATCTCTATACACTGTTTATGTTTGGTATGACATAACTTTCACTTAACATTATAATGACACTAGTGCCATCTAGGGATAAATATTTAAACCATAAGCACGACACTATTCGAGATAAGATTTTGAAGTTTTCTGAAACGAATGGTGGAATAAAAGAGTTTTTCAAATTTTTTGAGTTGTGACATGAGCGGAGATGCGATATACCTCAGGGTCAATTCTCGTATTTTTAACAACGTTCGCAATATCATCTCAAGACTCAATCTGTCAAAAATTGTATAGCGTTTACCTAAATTTTTGACATTTGATTGACGCTGGCATGAGATTGTGAACGTTTTTAGGTACGAGAATTGCCCCTCTCATATTAACAATCTGTATTGCCAGGTAAAATTGTGAATATTTTTCTTATGTAAAGTGATGTCAATGACATTTCAGTCACTGATTTCAATGTTATTATTTTATTAAAGATTCGATCTTTATAATCTTGAATTTTATGCCTAGGGATACTAATTGTTCAGCGTCAATTTGATCTTAAACAAAGGTTGGGCTTTGAATAAAAAAACTCATTTTACCATTCACAAATTAATATGCAAACAGCGCTCTTTCATATGATACCCCACATGCCCTAGTAACACCACTGCGAATTTTTAAAAACCGCTTTCAGTCCCCGTTGCAAAAAAAATATAAATGGTATTTTGTATTGAAGTGAGCTAGCTGAAAAAATAAAAATTCATGCACTAATTTTTTTCAAATAAATCACCGCATAATATCTATCTTCAAACAATATACTCGTAAAATTCAAATTACTCCATAGTGGTTTACATTTGCATAGGGGTCATACGGGGTCATTTGGTTTGCCGACATAATTATTACCAATAATCCTGTTTATATACAGGATGATAAAATAATTGCGTGCCATAGCTTAGGGGTAGGCTCAGTATCGATAAAGGAACCCAAGAAAAAAAATAAAATAAAAAACCTACCCATAAGCTATGGCACGCAATTACTTTAACATCCTGTATAGATCATTTTTTAGGGTTCCGTAGCCAAATGGCAAAAAACTGAACCCTTATAGATTCGTCGTGTCTGTCTGTCTGTCCGTCCGTATGTCACAGCCACTTTTTCCTAAACTATAAGAACCGCATTAAGATTTTCACACAAAAATAGAAAAAAAAACAATGTAAGTATATATACTTAGAACTGAAACTCAAAAAATTTGTTTTCATCAAACCTATACGTGTGGGGTATCTATGGATAGGTCTTCAAAGATATTGAGGTTTCTAATATCATTTTTTTCTAAACTGAATAGTTTGCGCGAGAGACACTTCCAAAGTGGTAAAATGTGTCCCCCCCCCCCCGTAACTTCTAAAATAAGAGAATGATAAAACTAAAAAAAATATATGATGTACATTAACATGTAAACTTCCACCGAAAATTGGTTTGAACGAGATCTAGTAAGTAGATTTTTTTAATACGTCATAAATCGTAAACGGCAATTTACCTTTCATACAATCAACTCAAATATAAAAAAAATAATAATAATAATTTCATACACATAAACCTTATGCATAAACCGTAAACCATTATTTTCTAATAATAACTGTAATAGGTGCCCTAAGTAAATAATTATTATTTAAAATTCGCGCGGGGCGTGGTTTGTTTTGCAAAGGAGTGTATATGGTACGGAACCTTTCGTGTGTGAGTCCGACTCGCACTTGGCCGGTTATTTTTCTATCAAGTTGCGGATATACCAAGCAGTAATTCCACTAGGATTAAATGAATTATCTTACCAGTAGCATTTACTCTGTACCTGTAGATACCTATGTATATTTAGAACATTAATTAAGTCTTTACACACGGATGTTAATTGACATTGAGCTTAGTAAACCCGGTAATGACAATAAACCTGCTTCAGTGACAATTCAGTCTTTGACTTGCAATATAATTGGGATGATGACTAAATCGTATATTATGCAATTAGTGAATAAAGGACGGATTTAAAGCGAGGGCCATAGATGAATCACGAGCTAGTGAAGGATTCTAACGATGGAATCACGACCGTACGGAGTGATCCATGATGATTGAATCACGAGCGTAGCGAGTGATTCAAGTGTTAGAATCCTGAGCGACGCGAGTGATTTATGGCCCTAGATATAAATCCGTCTTATTCAAGAGTTGCATACTATACTTTATACCATGACTACGAGAAAAAGAAAGATTTAAGTGAAAATAGAGATATAATGAAGAAAAAGGAAAGTTAAATTGGCTTTGATGTAAACCAGCCGTGATTTTTTGGGTAGCAAGTTTTCCACTATCTATTTCATAAACTCAGGTGTTAACACTAGAATGCATCTTCATCACTAGAATGCATTTTTAATCGATTAGAACAACACTAAACAAACACAAAATTAAACGTTAAGAGCGTTGTTGCATTTTTCATACGTAAATCGAGAACTTGGGAGATTTTGAAGTGATTTTGGTCACATAATTTATTTTTTTAGCTTCTTTTGACTTCAATCATCGTAATTATCATATATTTTTATTTAAAGTCTATTAAAAAAAACTTGTTCAAATTGAATTATTGACTACAAAAACAGTCGATTTCGAAGGCGCGATTTCCAGATGACGCGCGAAGGCTCAACTTTGAAGTAATCTTACACCAATTATTACTACTAATTAAGAAGGTAAAGTGGTATTCATTCGAAGAGGCATATCCTGAAATTTAAAATGCATTAAGAAAAGTTTGATTTTTAATTCATTAACTTGTATTTTAATCACGTCTAAGATAATCAAAAATCGAGAAATCGACTACAAAAAAACACGTCATTTCTCAGAATCTAAAAGTCATTTGGCAACACAAATCATTTTATACGTAAGAAGAAAGATTTTACTATATATGTGTAAAAAATAAAACATATCTGTCTTCAATCAATTACGAAAATAATTTTTTAAAGCGAGTATAAAATCGGGTGCATCGAACGGCCTAAGTCAGTCGCGCTCTGGCGCTCTTCGACGCAGGACCTATGTCGGTTGACCTCCCGCCGCCGCGCATGCGCCTCGCGTGATATATAGTCAATTGTAGTGCGACTAAATATTTTTAATCCTTTCATTTAAGTAATATTTTAAGAAGCTAACGTGGTAGGCACACTTACTTTAGGAGAATTATGTTACAATTCTTGAATTATGTTGTATTACTTGTAATATTGATATTGTAATTACAATATCAATAATACAATATAATTTGGTCAAAATGTAAATCCAAGATGGTGGCTGCGAAAATTTTTAAATTTTTCGTCATGGGGATCGTTCCCATTGTTCTCGAGGATGCTAAAGCCGATAGTGACGTTAAAATTTAAATCCAAGATGGCGGCTGCGAACATTTTCAAATTTTTCATCATGGGTATCGTTTTCATGGTTCTTGTGGGTGCTAACGTCGATAGTGTAGTCAAAATGTAAATCCAAGATGGCTACAAGAATTTTGGAGGATGAATATGGAGAAAAAATTTATATCAGATTTTTATTTGAAATCTCTACTGCCACAATCTCTATTGTGGATCCGTGACAAAGGAGACGGAAACCATGTCATATAAACTTGGGCCTGGGCCTGGGTTGTAAAAAGATGAAATTGGTGTCAATTTACTATATTATCAAACCATCACTGAACATTTTGCGGATTTTCGCGGTCTGAGTTCCGAGTTAAAAGAGATGTAATAAAAGTGAGGTTACATAACGATCTACATATAGGTACTTAACAGCTGATTTTTGAAGTTCTTCAGCTCGACGACCACGTAAACTACAGCCTCTAGTCACTTTGCCACAATTTACACAACGATCCATGGTGCCAATATGAAATCAGTAGGCTGGTCGTAATATACAAAATAACAAGTTCAAGTCCAACGTTTATGCGGGGTTCTCCGTACCGTGGGGCCTACTCCCTAAGTCCGTCCGTCTTTCCGTCCGTCCGTACATCCGTCCGTCTGACATTACGATCCATCAAAACAAGTGTAAAAGTTAAATTTTTCGGACAAGCAAAAACACACCGGGAGTAGGGACACCTGGCAAATCATGTTGTCATTCATACTTCGTTCGGGCGCCGAACCAATCATCCATCCGTAGGTGATACGGAGTAAGAAACGCCCGTAACGATGGCCGAAACTACGGCTTCGTGCTTAGGGAGTAGGCCCCCGTGTCCGGTGTGGTAGCAAGGTTCGTACAAGAAGCAAGATCAGAAGTCCGCAGAAAGAAAACAGGGGTCGAGGAAAGCATCAATAAAACTGGGAAATACACTCGAATCGCGACCGCACTAAACGATACGAAACGAGTGAGGCATAGATAAAGGCACTATATAAAGGTGTGTCCAAATATAGAGCGGCATTTGAGCGCGGCTGCCACGCGCGGTTAGCCGCGCTCAGATCGGACAAGGGCCGCGCGCGGCGGTGTTGAGCGTAATATATCTTCTCGTCTCACATCAGTGATGACCTCTGGCAGTGAAACGTGCTCGCTCACAACATAATGGGTCTCAATCATAATCAGCCTATAATGTTCCCACTGCTGACACAGGGCTCCTCTCGGTGAGAGGGAGTGGGCCGTAATACACCACGAGGACCCAGTGCAGTTTGGTAGATGTCACATGTCTTCGAATTTTTGGTTCTAGGCGGTTTCCTCACGATATTTTCCTTCACTGATTTGAGAGTAGTGGTGATGAAATTATTTACACAAAGTGCCTGCCTGAGTTCGAAACCATGACCTACTCGTATGTCGGGATCGTTACCATTGGGCCACCATTGCATTGCTCTCTTGGGCCGCATAGTGCAGTCAATCATCCCTTCTAGGATGATTGACTTCACTATCGGCTTCATCCTCGAGAACTATGAAAACGACATCCATGACGAAAAATTTTAAAATTTTCGCAGCCGCCATCTTGAATTTTAATTTTGACTTCACTATTGGCTATAGTCGAAATCGAAAACTATGAAAACGATACCTATACAAATCCTTATCACTTACCACTGACGTGCGACGTGTGGTCGACTGTATAGTCATTAGGTCGACTGGGCACGTACAATACCTGCCTAGGCTAATAAACATTATAAAACCAACCCCACACGAACGCAGCAGTACTATTATTTATTCTGTGGCAGCGGGGTGACCTACCTATTTGAAATTTGAAAACAGTAAACCAAACATTTGCGCATGAGGCGGCTTTATGTATTTATTTATTATTGTTGGTTCAAATTCAACTGTTTTATGAACTTGATGCGGTTGCTAAACCTATAATGCCGCAAGAAAAATAAATAATTATAGCTAGCGCGTGGCATCTTTATCTACATTGAAATAGGGCTTAAATTGAACTGTTTTACACAAAAAAACTATGATTTTGGACAAAAGATGGCTCCGCTGTTAACAAAATTTTATTCTGATAGTGTTCTCCCAGAAATTATAGATCCAAGGAAAAGTCGATCAAACCCCTTAGACAAATAAATAAAATAAATAATAAATAAATATCCTTGGACATTTCACACAACGCCATCTAGTCCCAAGCTAAGCAGCCTAATGCTTGTGTTATGGTAACGAGATGGCTGATAAACTTCTTATATACATTTTTTTTTGTAAATACATACATATTATAGATAGAAAAACACCCAGACTCGGAAACAAATACTTGTAGGTCGTACAAATATTTGTTCCGTGCGGGAATCGAACCCACAACATGCTGCGCAGCAGTCAATTGCTCAGCCACTGCGCCAACCGTGTCGTCAAATACAAATACTTTTATAAAACTTCAATTACTTATAAGTATACAAATACTTAAGCAAATAAGTAAAATGAGTTTAGTTTTTATAAGTACCTACATAATATTATTTTCTTCATCCATATTTGTATAAATTTAATTAAAATACACTAATAATGTATTGTGAACAGTCTTTTTATTTTCTCCATAAACCTCTAGCTTTTACTTCAAAAAAATATAGGTACGCCATAGCTACAGATCAAGATCGTTTAGTCGTCGCAGCATCGCAACTGTGTGCCGTACATGAGGAAAAACGCACACACGCGCACTCGCTACGCGGCGTCGAGCGTCAGATGTTTAAATACCGAGCGCGAAAATAGGCGACCACAGTCTTAAAGTAACACTAAACTTTGTGTTCGTACAACTTACAGTATTCAAAATAGCGCCAATTTACTAAGGACAGCAAAGAACACAAAACAGTTTTTATTCTAATGCTAAACTCCTTGTCGAAAATGTCGACCAATCAAATTGAATTTAGAACACATCAGTATAGGTCGAATATAAAGATTACACACTAGATACGGCAAGCCACGACCAAGCGTGCCCTGCATGTTCGACTGTTCGTACTAAAAAAAAGTCTGTTAGCTCAGTGACGCTTAGCGATTGAAACAATTCTGTTTACGTTGAGCACATCACTAAATGGCTGCGGTGAAGTTATCGTAGGTATAAAAAAGATGACACGTTCGGTTTTCATACTATCTAATAACGTGCCGTATCTAGCCTAGGTACTCTAAATCTGTGGTCGAATACATTGGTGTTCCATTTTCAAACATCAAAACAGTGAGTAAAAGTGCTTTTTATTCACTGTTTTCAGTGAATAAAATAAGCTTTTTATAGGGGGAATGGTATAATAGTATATTATGCAATTTTAGTGAATAAAGAACGGATTTAAAGCGAGGGCCATAGATGAATCACGAGCTAGTGAAGGATTCTAACGATTGAATCACGAGCGTAGCGAGTGATTCAAGTGTTAGAATCCTGAGCGACGCGAGTGATTCATGGCCCTCGATATAAATCCGTTTTATTCAAGAGTTGCATACTATACTTTATACCATGACTACGAGAAAAAGAAAGATTTAAGTGTAAATAGACATATATTGAAGAAAAAGGAAAGTTAAATTGGCTTTGATGTAAACCAGCCGTGATTTTTTGGATAGCAAGTTTTCCACTGTATCGGCCGCCCTCTCTTTCATAAACTCAGGTGTTAACACATCTTCATCACTAGAATGCATTTTTAATCGATTAGAACAACACTAAACAAACACAAAATTAAAGATTAAAGTAACACTAAACTTTGTGTTCGTACAACTTACAGTATTCAAAATATCGCCAATTTACTAAGGACAACAAAGAACACAAAACAGTTTATATTCTAATGCTAAACTCCTTGTTGAATATGTCGACCAATCAAATTGAATTTAGAACACATCAATATAGGTCGAATACACAGATTACACTTACACTAGATACGGCAAGCCACGACCAAGCGTGCCCTGCATGTTCGACTGTTCGTAGTAAAAAAAGTCTGTTAGCTCAGTGACGCTTAGCGATTGAAACAATTCTGTTTATTTTGAGCACATCACTAAATGGCTGGGGTGAAGTTATCGTAGGTATAAAAAAGATGAAGCATTCCCATTTCAGCACCTATTTTCTGAGCACCGATTTTTAGAGCACCCAAGGTATTCCCATTTCAGCACCTACGGTCCAGTAGCTTCTAGTGATGGGGTGTTTATTAAAACATATCGATACAAACATTCTGAAAGTCAAGATCTGCCTCCTAAAGTCACTGACCTTGACCTCAAGGACACCAACCATGAATATTGACCTGTTACTGCTCCTAAGAATCGCTGATCTTGACTTTCGGAATGTTAACGTCGAGATCAAGGTCAATGACCCTGCGGTTAAAGTCAATGACCCTGAGTTCAAGGTCAGTGACCTTAGGAGGCAGATCATGATTTTCGGAATTTTGACCTTGAGGTCAAGGTCAGCCTTAGGAGACTTTAGGAGAATTGCAGAATTTGACTTCCGGAATTTGACCTCGAGGTCAAGGTCAATGACCCTGAAGGCAAGGCCAATGACCCTGAGGTCCAAATCAGTCACTTTAGGAGCATCACAGATTTTGACCTTCCAAATTTTGACCTGGACCTCAAGGTCGAAATTCCGAAAGTCAAATTCTACAATTCTCCTAAGGTCACTGACCTTGACCTCAGGGTCAGGGTCATTGACCTTAGGAGAATTGTAGAATTTGACTTTCGGAATTTTGACCTTGAGGTCCAGGTCAAAATTTGGAAGGTCAAAATCTGTGATGCTCCTAAAGGGACTGATTTGGATCTCAGGGTCATTGGCCTTGCCTTCAGGGTCATTGACCTTGACCTCGAGGTCAAATTCCGGAAATCAAATTCTGCAATTCTCCTAAGGTCTCCTAAGGCTGACCTTGACCTCAAGGTCAAAATTCCGAAAATCATAATCTGCCTCCTAAGGTCACTGACCTTGAACTCAGGGTCAGGGTCACGACTATTTATAGGGTGACTGGTAATTAGTGACCGATACTTAAACACATGATTATGCTCATGATCATAGACGTACTTATAAAAAAAGGAGGACTCCGCGCCACGCATGTTGAAAGTGAAGTACCGTACCGATCTATGTGAGTTGAGAACCTACAAAGACGCCGTCGCTCGTGTTACGTAACGTCGGCCGGTCGGCATACTATGATGTAAATGTGTGCGTGAGGCGTGTTTGTACAAACGGTCCGGCATGCTTACTGTGCTTTACTTTCGACATGCGTGGCGCGGAGTCATCCTTTTTTATAAGTCTATGCTCATGATGATAACAAACAACTTTTACTATGGGACCAAACCTGAAATCGCGAAAAAATAATCACCTGCCCCATACATTCATTTTCGCATAACTCGTGAAAATGTAGGGAGCAGCTGATTTTTTTTTCGCGATTATAAGTTTTGGTCCCATAGTAAAAGTTGTTTGATACAATCAGGGATATAATCATGTGTTTAGGTATCGGTAACTATAGTATAGTTAAAATCTCGCTGCAGACTTGGTCATAAATCATAATCGGAGTAGGGATGTGCGCTAGTTGCGCGCGCTCAAGGCCATTATCGATAACAGATGATGACGATGACTCAGACGAAGAATTTTAATTTTCTATTTTTAGTTTTATATATACGTTCTTTTGTTAATATTTAATATGCTTTGTAGTAAATTTGGTAATAAAATAAAAAAAAATGTGTATTTATTTCTATCACCTTTTTATAAATATATAAAACTATCGATATCACTCATCGACTGCAGTAATGCACAGGACTACGTGTGGGCGTGGCCTGCCCATAAGGCCCGTGAGTGGGAAAGAGAGCGAAACACTCGAATGATTGACTGAGTCTGCAGCGAGATTTTAACTATACTATAATTACCAGTCGTCACCCTATATAAACTCAGTGGCTGTGAAACGATAATTACGCACAAATTAGTGACGAGCATCTAACAGTGGTGGATGCACTTTATAATTGACGCGGTAATTCACGACAAGTTTCATGGAATGTTCACGAAGCATTTTAAGCAACAAGCGATACTAAGACCTAAGTACTAAGCACAATTATTAAGAATTTAAAATGTATAACTGTAGGTACAGGGTCAAATTAAATTAGCTAGAGAAACTCCACAGACGTGACTGTTATCGATATCTAAACACGATAAATCAAAAAATTAATTAATTTGATGATTTTTTTGGGGTCATCAACCGCAGTGAAGTGGAAATATCAGTTTAAAAAATCAGTTTTTTTTTTGTGTAAAAACTAACAGACGTGATGGGTATAAAAAAAAACGGATTTCTTAACTCATAGGTACTTCTAGTAACAACGCTACCAGCGGTCGTCTGCGGAGTTTCTCTAACTAATTTAATTTGACCCTGCATATGGATCCTGCTAATAATAGCAATAGCAACAATTTAGTCATCGATTGCATGCAGCATGTGAGGTGGTGAAATAAAACGAGAAGCGAATCTATAAACTGCTACGTGGTAGATAAATGTAAAAGAAAGGAAAAGCCAACATGAAGTATTGATAGCATAATTTAGCGTCTTTTACAGCCATCAAATATCATCATTTTCATAGTACTTTCAGATGGGTAGCACTATTAATAGGGACGATTGAAATACTATCTAGAACTCATGCAAGCCTAGTACTTTTTGTTAGGTTAGCGTGCCAATTTCATCCAAATCCTATTCGTGGGATAAGAGGCGCTTAACCCGTCGCGTCGCACAGTGGGCCCATACTGAAAATTAGTGGACTTAGGCAACAAAGTTCCTATATCGATGCGATTTTTTTTTATATGACGTGTTATATTATTCCTGACAACTTTTATTCTTATAAAATTTCTTCTAAAGTTGATAGTTTGTCTTGAAAACAATTAATTAGATTTTTTTGTATGGAGCGAATCACGTTTAATTTTTTTTCTTCAATTGTACTAATATGTTGAGTGTGTGGCGTAAGTATATGATAGCTAGGGTCATTCTCTATCCATGAAAAAAAAATCAGCGCCGGCCATCTGCGGCAGCGCGAGTAATCATTCGGTAAAAAAAAAATGATTTGGAAGAATTTTTTTGTCATTTAAAATAAATTCAAAGCATATTTTTTGTCTCATTTGGCTGTTTTCACCTTCTTTTTAGTTAAATAAATAGTTTTAATAGCGCATACGTACTTATAACTAGTAATTCTGGTAGAGATTTAGTTATTATTGCATGTTAACGGTAGCACCTGCATTGTGATTGATGACTCATTTGTTTGTGCACTCGGCTAAGCGCATAACTAATGAGTCATCGAAAAATGCTCGTCTCTGATTGGCTGAATAATTTTCACTCACTGTTATGTCCACTACTTGAGTAATTAACACTAACTATAAATATAAAGACATTCATTAAGTCCATCTTTCATCATTCATCAAGCAGCCACAGGAAAGTCCGGTTAAACAGTCTCGACCCCCCGTGGCCAACTGCGAGAAGCCATTCCAAAAAAAAAAAAAAAATAAAATAAGTCCATCTAGTTTCGCTCTTGTCGCTTGTTTGTGAACACAGTGAAATACTTGTATTTTTATATTAACATTAGAACTATGGCTGGATTTTGTACCAACCTAGATCTTTTTGTGAAATTAAGAAGTGGCGGTGATCTGAAAAATCTTATGTTTCTGTATGAAAGTATCATTTCTGTCTTGACTACCGAAGTTTCTGAAGAAGACAAGAACCGAATCAAGGAGTTCTGTCGACTTTTTTGTGTAAATTTAAATAAAAAGTGGATAGAGTCAAGTAGAAATCAAAAAACTTTTATGAATCGTGTAATTAATCGCAAGTGGTTGGAAAAAAACATCAACTGGCCTGTTTGTGACAGTATTGATCTGAGAAGTGTGATGGGCTTTTCGGACGCAGCCTTATCTGAGCTTGTGGATATAGATTGCCATGTTCCTACTCTTGCAGTATGTACTGCGGAAGCGGGAACATCTACAGAAAAGGAGCACAGAAAACCGTTCGAAGAGTTAAGTAATAAGCAAAAGAAAAGACGTTCTACTTCCATAGTAGAAGAAAATTCCGAGGAAGAGTTGCAGCACTGGTACATAACAAAATTGAAAGACAACGGCAAAACGAATCTGGCAAAAGTGGTCGAATACCTTTCCAGTAATCCAGATGCGCTATCCGAAGTAGAAGAGAGACTATTCAAAAAGCAGAGCTTAAGTACTGTCTCTGAAGATAAGTGTTTAGCTCTTTATACATCAGTTGCGCTCTCGAAATGGAAGTACTTAGCTCTTCGACAATTTCTGAAAGAAGAAAACTGTGCTGCCTTTCCATCTTATCCAAAGCTTGTAAATGCCAAGAAAAGATGTTACCCACCACAAGAGAGTATGGGGATTACCGAAAACGGAGCTCACATTAAATTGCAAGCGCTATTGGACCACACTGTGGAGAGGATATTACTTGATATAAATACTGTTGATAGGTCTCAAAATGAAGAACTCAAGTTGACCTGGAAATGGGGACTTGATGGTTCTTCGTCGCAGAGTAACTATAAACAGAAAACGTCAAACACAGCTACAGAGTTCGATGATTCATCAGTAGTCATGATAAGCATCGTCCCTCTTCGGCTAGTGTCTACTAGGCCATCATCTGGGAATGAAAATCTAGTTTGGGAGAACCCCACACCTTGCTCAACTCTGTACTGTCGACCAGTGAAGTTCACTTTCACTTCGGAGACAGCTGACTTTATAAAGTCTGAAGAGTCTGAGATGAAAAAACAAATTGATGAACGAATATCTACACAGTGTGGAAATATTATTGTATCACATGAATTGCATATGACCATGATTGATGGAAAAGTGGCCAATATTATTGCTCGAGTACCATCATATGCAACGTGTCCCATTTGCTTAGCAAAACCGAGTGAGATGAATAATTTAGACGCTTTGACTTCTAAACCACTTCGTGAAGAAATTTACAAACAAGGAATTTCTTCACTGCATATGAAGATTCGGTGTATGGAATGTCTTCTCCATATATCTTATAATCTGGATTTTCAACGATGGACTGCTCGCGGCGAACATAAGGCTTTGAAACAAGCTAAAAAAAATACCACACAGCAAGAGTTTCGTGAGCAAACTGGAATGCTGATTGATATAGTCAAACAGGTATGTATTTAATTTTCGCTCTCTTTATGTTGTTTGTGAATTATATCTCTATGTATTGTATATTACAGTATTGTTTTCCCATTTTAGGGTTTTGGAACTACAAACGACGGGAATACAGCGAGGCGCTTTTTCCAAGATTACAAAAGATCTTCCAGAATAACGGGAATTGACGAAAATCTGATTTTCAGATTTTCCGTTATTCTACAAGCCATATCATCAGGCAAAAACATTGACTGTGAAAAATTTAGAAGATACTGTAGAGAAACAGCTGATGTGTACGTGCAACACTATTCGTGGTACTACATGCCAGTTAGTGTACATAAACTTCTAATGCACGGTGCAGACATCTGTAACCACTTTGGTGTTTTGCCAATCGGTAAGTAAAAAATAAATATAGTTTGATGTATTATTTGACTCGATTGCGTTTTGAAATTAAAATGTATGTACTTATTCGTTTTAGGTACCTTATCTGAAGAAGCTTCGGAAGCCCGTAATAAGGACTTCAGAAACGTCAGGGAGAGGCACACTCGGAAAACGGGGAGAATAGCAACAAACGAAGACATCCTCCATGGACTTCTAATAAGCTCTGATCCCCACATATCCTACATAAGGCCTAAAATAATGAAACAGGTTCATAATGAGTTGTTGCCTGAAGCAACTCAGTTGTTACAGACTACTGAGCCTCCCTGTGACAGTGAAATTATGGAGGAAGAAGAATGCCTCATAGCAGAGTCCGAAAATTTGCCGGACCCACTAGCACTTCTGGAACAAGAAATAATGTGATCCGGCTCTAAATTATTCCCACAAATGCCCATCATGGTTAGGAATATGACAAACAGCCCTTTTCAGGGCTACAATTACTTCACAGTTTCATATTGATCATACGTACGATAACTTATACTATAATAATATACATACAGTTGATTATGTAGATAATTATCAACGACTTGCCCGTACAAATTTAAATTATTTCACCTATCATTAACAAAATTAGTATAACCTGAAACAGTACGATATATTTATTCAACAATAGATAACGTGTAGTTAAAAAATAACACAGTCAATCAGAGACGAGCATTTTTCGATGACTCATTAGTTATGCGCGCACAAACAAATGAGTCATCAATCACAATGCAGAGCACCTGCTTTGTGATTGATGACTCATTTGTACCGATAACATACAATAATAACTAAATCTCTACCAGAATTACTAGTTATAAGTACGTACCTATGCGCTATTAAAACTATTTATTTAACTTAAAAGAAGGTGAAAACAGCCAAATGAGACAAAAAATATGCTTTGAATTTATTTTAAATGACAAAAAAATTCTTCCAAATCATTTTTTTTTTACCGAATGATTACTCGCGCTGCCGCAGATGGCCGGCGCTGATTTTTTTTTTCATGGATAGAGAATGACCCTAGCTATCATATACTTACGCCACACACTCAACATATTAGTACAATTGAAGAAAAAAAATTAAACGTGATTCGCTCCATACAAAAAAATCTAATTAATTTTTTTCAAGACAAACTATCAACTTTAGAAGAAATTTTATAAGAATAAAAGTTGTCAGGAATAATATAACACGTCATATAAAAAAAAATCGCATCGATATAGGAACTTTGTTGCCTAAGTCCACTAATTTTCAGTATGGGCCCACTGTGCGTCGGCGCGCTTGCCCCGCCTGACTATGAATGACGTTTGATGTTAGTACGCTGGTCGACATGAAGTCATGAGTTCATGACGAAGGTAGCTAATATCGTTCGATTCGTACTTTTCCCTCGTTGAGCTATTCTTGCACGTCGATTCGAGCATTTATCGCATGAAAGCCACGCGATTTGCCTTAGTTTACATGCGACATGCAAAGAGTGGTCGGGCTCGGGACCAGTCGAAACTTCATGTCGATACAAAAGCGATACTTACTTAGTTGAATTGTGACGAGTTTTCACTTCAAGCTTTATCTTTATACAGGATATTTTTTTAAGCAGTGCGCAAATTTTCACATGGTGTTCTACTCATTAATATGAACAACTTTTACTATGGGACAAAACCTGAAATCGCGAAAAAAAAATCAGCTGCTCCCTACATTTTGACGAGTTTCGTGTAGATAAAATGTAACAGTTGATTTTTTTCGCGATATCAGAGTTAGTCCCATAGTGAAAGTTGTTCATATTCATGGGTAGAACATCCTGTGAAAATTTGCGCACTGCTTAAAAAAATGTCCTGTTTATTTAATAATTTAACAAAAAATATGAGAAAGAACAGTAAAATTCAATAAAAAAGAACACCAGACGCAAAAGAAACCGCAATTATATCCATTAAGAGTACTGTTTAGATTCTTCATAAACAAATTTTGAAAAGTTCAAAAAATAATCTGTACACAGCGGGGTTCGAACTCACGACCTTTACATTTTCTAGGCAAGCGATGTTATTTCTCACAACGGGCGTTTGAGTTGTGGTGTTTAGTTTACGTAATTATGTTTATTTTAATTATATTAAATATTTGCACACCTATTGAGGTAGGATATGGTTAAAAGGCCATTAATGTAACGTGTATCCTTATACACCCATATTCAGGCAAATAAATTATTTGATTTGATTTGATTTCATGTTGTCATGATGATCTATATTTCGAAATAGCTCTTCGGTTTGCTATAGAAATAAAAAAGTTATTTATGAAATATGATGCGTCTAATTTTCAAAACACGGCTAAAATTTAGCAATTTTTTTTGCCATTTAATGGAAGTATGGGCACTGCCCTAGCAATGTATTAAAATTGTACCTAGTAATATGTAAAGCTGAATAGCTGAATTCTAGTATTTCTTATTAAAATAGTTATATGAACTCTTTATATCGCTCTAATCCTGAAAATAAAATCGTAGAAACTCCTACATCAATAGGTAAACAAACTTGTAAAAGTAAAAGATTTTGCTATGAACTTTAGCTAGGCGTTTGTTTACAAGCTTCAACAAATAGGTAAAAAACAAAGATTTTGTTATGTAAACCACCCTATGCATAGATATTCATCATCATCGTGTGGCTTTTTCCAACTAAGTTGGGGTCTACTTCCAGTCTAACCGGATGCATCTGAATACCAATATTTTACATGGAGCGACTGCATATCTGACCTCCACAACCCAGTTACTGGGTAATACGATAACATTTGGACTGGTGACAACCAGTCAATGTTAAACAAATGTTATCGTATTACACTTACGTACCTACCCTATGGCTTTCAGACACGCATACATATTTTACGTATTGATGCGTTACATTGATTTGACAAGGAGACATCATATGCCTAGCCTTTTCCCAACTATGTTGGGGTCGGTCTATCATAATTCTTTATATCCTACCATGTAGCCTATGCGGGCTTCCTTAAGACCATTCAATGACCATCTAGCGCCTTGCTAAATTTTAACGAAATATATGTTCAGTGGTTCAGGCATGAAAAGGTAACACACACACACACACACACACACAGACAGGGTTTCCTTCGATTTTTTATAATATAAGTATGTTTTTGACGTGCAAATATCGTTGACATTGACAAAACAGCCATGCATTCCGTTATAGCAAATAGGTACTAAGGAGAAGAGAACTTATTTTAATATGAATAATAAAATGAAAATGGAGTTACGAAATCAATAACGATGATGATATTGATAATGTTTATGACATACTACGTATAAAATGCTGCTCAAAACATGTTTTAGACTTAAAAAAAACATTTTTAAGGTGGTCAAAAGTACAATAACGATTGCGTTTAAAAAGTAGCGTAGCGTAGCGTTTAAGTAGTAGCGTGTCTTTGAGTAGCATCAATAAGTGGAATGGACTGCTTCATCGCTTATAAAATGGTGACATTATCCCGATTTTTGTATTCTCACTACACGTCGTTCGTACATCGAGTGGAAGGACAAAAATGTTGCCATTATACGTCGCGCGAAGCAATCCATTCTAGATTAAGAGGTCACAGGATTTTTCATAACGATCATGGATACGGTTAGATTTACTTCGATGGGTTGTAGAGTAGTCCCCTAATGTAAATGACGTCGGTCTGCCTGCTCTGAGTGGTTGCAACTTCGAGTTATAGCGCTTACAAGAGGCGTCATTGTTGCGAAAAAAAAAACGATCAGAGAAATGGTCAGTTTTGGTACACATTGAAAGTATGGCGTCTCCGCAGATGAAAAAAGTTGGTCTGCCGGCTCTGAGTGGTTGCATTTCAGAGCTATGATGCGCGCAACATTGTTGGAAAAAAAAACGACAAGAGAAATGGTCAGTTTTAGTACCCATTCGAAGTATGGTGTCTCCACAGGTGAAACGAGTTGGTCTGCCGGCTCTCAGTGGTTGTATTTCAGAGCAATCGTTGTATATGCAAGACGCTTATTTGTGGAGTGTCGTGTCGTATCGTGTCGTTATTACTTTGGGTAAATCACAGATTAATAATTTTGTAGAATATAGCTAATGAAACAACTCAAAAAATATAGAATGTTAGAAATAAGTAAATATTTAACTCTAAGTCTTAGCTATAATCTACAAAATTATTAATCTGTAATTTACCCACAGTAATAAGTTGAATTATTAAATATTGGATTTGTTCGATTACATCCTTCATTTTATTGATTAGGTACCGTTAAGTTGAATTTTGCTATAACTAAGCGCTTTGCGTATAACAATGCTCTGAAATACAACGACTAAGAGCCGGCAGACCAACTCGTTTCACCTGTGGAGACACCATACTTTGAATAGGAACTAAAACTGACCATTTCTCTTATTGACACCTCTTGACACCTCTAGCTTTTTCCCTATTCCTTTACAGGGGGGCCGGTCGCGCAGCGGGTGTTGCTAGGCGCAGGTGTAGGGTGGGGGTACGACACCGGCCAGCGTGCACTTGAAAAATTCGCCTATTGTCCCCTTTTTCGATGTATTTTTTAGGCTTTCTCCACAAATAAGCGTCTTACATGCATACACAACGATTGCTCTGAAATACAACCACTGAGAGCCGGCAGACCAACTCGTTTCACCTGTGGAGACACCATACTTCGAAAGGGTACTAAAACTGACCATTTCTCTTGTCGTTTTTTTTTCCAACAATGTTGCGCGCATCATAGCTCTGAAATGCAACCACTCAGAGCCGGCAGACCAACTTGTTTCATCTGCGGAGACGCCATACTTTCAATGTGTACCAAAACTGACCATTTCTCTGATCGTTTTTTTTTTCGCAACAATGACGCCTCTTGTAAGCGCTATAACTCGAAGTTGCAACCACTCAGAGCAGGCAGACCGACGTCATTTGCATTAGGGGACTACTCTACAACCCATCGAAGTAAATCTAACCGTATCCATGATCGTTATGAAAAATCCTGTGACCTCTTAGTCTATACGTGTTCCAGATACATAACTCTACAAAGACTGAAAAGATTGTAATTGCGAAAACAAGTTTCTTCCTTGTGGGTCAAGTGGTAGGAGTCTCGTCACAACACGAATTTCAATATTTTGTTTGTGGTGAAAGTGTTGGACGAACGTCTGTCGAAATTCATGAAGACTTTGGACAAGAGGTGTAATAGTCCGGCGATTCTTAGGCTGCTATCCCACCAGAGATGTGCTATGCAGCTTTGCTGCGAGTATGTGAAAGCTAAGCTACGAAACTATGGACAGTTTCCACTAATGCTAAGACGTGTAGCGGAGCGAGTAAGATATGCCATGAAGTTGCGCCGCCGAAGTGAAGAAGATTGTAATAGCTACCTGTTGAACCTGTTTCCACCAGTGCTATGCTATGTGGACCAATGAATATGATTGGTGGATATCAAACGAATCCATAGCAACGTAGCATAGCATAGCACATCTCTGGTGGAAAAGTACCGTTAAGCTGGCCACTAAACAGCGCACCACACATGACGCCGACTAATCATGTAAACTAGTGAATCTTATATTGTATTGTTTAGGTCCAGTATTTTTATCTATAAGTTTCTTAGTGAAGAAAAATAAAACATATATTTGAAATCTTTATTGTTTGAAATGCTTTTGAAATTATGTATCATGTTGATGGCCCTGTCGTAATACATAGCTATATCATAATTCAGGTTACAAAAGACCCTTTACATACGTACATCACAGACTAGCATACATACATAAACCACAAAAACATAATTATTATCACACCACACTCGGGTTTGTTCTGCTTCCCTGTAACATCTACACACAACGGTGGTCCTTAGCCCAGAACTTTGCCTGGCGGGAGCGGCGGCTTTTTGCAGCGCGGAACCTCGAGGATGTAGCAACGTCCTTCCATCGGTACTGATTTGGCGTTAGCTCCTTCTCTCTCGATGTCTGTGGGGTCCAACTAGGAAATATGCAGGAGGATGGTGAGCACTGCAATTCAAAAATCCTCGCTTACAAGAGTGATGCCGCATTTGTTGTGGTAGCGACGCGATCAACCTTTCTTGCCCCAACTAGAGCAAAGCCGTCCTCATCCATTTGACTGGTTTTAGAAGCCGGCGCCTTCCGCTTTTGTATCTCAGATGTGTCTGTGTCGGCGGCGCACAAATAGTGGATAGTTGTCAACTTTGGCGAAGGCTTGAAGATTTCTTCGTGTTCGTCTAAATGTTTATGAACTCGTAACACATTTTGTTAAAAGATATTTATTATTTTCTTCCGCAATTGACACAATCATGAATGACACAACATTGACGTTGGTACGACCGCGCCACCAGTCGCCATGACGTCATCTCATATCTTCATGTCGCATGTAAACTAAGGCATGTCGCGTGGCTTTAATGCGAGAAATGCTAGAATCGATATGGCGAGAATAGCTAATACGAGGGAAAAGTACGAGCCGAACGACAAAATCGAATTCGATTTGCGCGAGAATTGCCTTGCTGCTCAGAAAAAAATATGACACAAAATTACCAAAAAGCCAAAAAAGCTGTTGATCCGACTGCTAAAACTTTCCGATCACCCGCTGGGCTAATCTGAAGATAGCCTGAAAATTTCAACAAAATTACTGCAGCCGTTTTGGAGTTTACAGGGAACATACACACATAGATTTTTATAGATATAGATCTGAACAGTATAAAATACGGATAGAAGATTAAGACTGGCGATATTACGCAGACCCCAAATTAAATTTATGAGGGAGAACCGGAGAAGATATTTAATTAATGATGTAGCAAGGATATAGTAATTCAATTTGAAGGTTATAGACAGATTTATTTCTAATATTAATTAGATTATAATATAGTAGTTGAGAAATTTAGCGATTAAATCTTGCATGACTGCCTTTCCTTCTGCATGCTACGCACCACCGCGCCGAAGCGATGCCGAAACTTTATGCAAGTTATGTTCATCAATATACTTAGACGATTTTAACTTTCGAAATCCAGAAGAGATCATAATTTAGATGCAACTGTTTTCTTTCGTTCATATCTTCGATCAATAATAGCAATTTGCAAATTGCTATTATTGATCGAAGGTTCATATAGGTACTTACTCAAAGCAAAGATGACCTTAACCGTCTTATTGCAAAAAAAGGTTCATCGGTTTAAACAGGTTTAAACACTTTAAACCATGGACCCTTTTTTTAAAAAAAAAAAAACCTCGTTTGTAATAAGACCAATTAAGTTTAGTTTAAATATTGGTCAAATATTTTAAATATAGGTACTTACCTATATTTAAAATATTGAAATTATCGAAAACAACGAAATAGTGAAATAAAACCAAACTCATAAATGAACGAAATGTCAAATTAATTATAGGCAGTAGGGACCTAGCTATGACCACTCCATCTACAATTAACTTTGCCCGACATTCCCCACTATCTGACACTAGCTTTTGCACCCGCTTCGCCCGCGTCAACTCAGCCTATCGCAGTGCACTGCTGGACATAGGCCTCTCGCAGTCTGCGCCACAACACCCTGTCCTCCGCCTTCCGCATCCAGTCTGTCCCAGCCACTTTCTTCAGGTCGTCGGCCCATCTAGCTGGGGGGCGTCCCACACTACGCTTACCGATACGCGGTCTCCACTCCAGGACTCGTCTGCTCCACCGGCCATCGGTCCTTCGACAAACATGGCCAGCCCACTGCCACTTCAGTTTGCTTATTCTGCAAGCTATGCCGGTTACTCCGGTTCTTTTCCGGATAACTTCATTCCTGATTTTATCCTTCAAAGAAACTCCGAGCATAGCCCGCTCCATAGCGCGCTGAGCGACCTTGAATTTGTGGACCAGCCCGACTGTAAGTGTCCACGTTTCAGCACCTTAAGTCATAACGGGCAGGACGCACTGGTTGAAAACCTAGGTTTTCAAACATTGCGGGATGGGTGACGAAAAGACTTGACGAAGTTTACCAAACGCTGCCCAACACAATTGGATCCTTCTGTCGGCTTCTTTTTCAAAGCCCGCGTGGATATCGGAAAATATCCCACGGGAACGTACTACCGGGGAATCCTTCCTTATTCCTTGTCTACATTATAAAGGAAACCTCTACCTATGCAAAATTTCAGCTTTCTAGGTTTAAGGGTTTGGGCTGGGCGTTGATGAGTCAGTAAGTCAGGACTTCTCTTTTTATATAAAAAAAAAACAACCGACTCCCAAAAAAACACTACAAAGTGAAAAATAACTTTAATTTCGGAAGTCGGTGTCTTTGGTTTTTTATTTAATTTATTTTTTTTTGCCACCGACTTCCGAAATTAAAGTTATTTTTCACTTTGTAGTGTTTTTTTTGTAAAAAGTTTTTATTTTTCACTTTTTAGTGGTGCCTACCCCACACAAATCTGAATACCACTCTGCAAAATAAATTAGAGCATCATCCACATAGACTAAAGGCTCTTACAGACAGAGGCGATATCGCGAGCGATATTGCGATATTATCGCGTCGCAACACCGCTACGCGACACGTCCCGACACGTCGCGACGCGATATCGCCTCTGTCTGTAAGAGCCTTAAATGGGAAAAATACGTATTAAATTATTGAAGCTAACTCAAAAGCCACTCATAAGAACTTGAAGATATTTTTATGCCACCATCTCAGGAGTATACCATTTCAAATAAAAACTTTGCAAAAAGGCAAATACGTCGCGCTAAGTCGTGTCAGAAGTTTGGTAGGCGTAGTTTTAGTTGACGGAGATATAACGAGGCTATGAAATCTGCCTTCTGACAATCAAGGCCACACATAACATACAACTCAAGTAGCGCAATTTGAAGCGGCATATAATTACCATTAAATCATTTATAGCCAGAGTGCACCTCATGACAACTCGAATAAGCCCAAACACGGCTAAGATACATTGTTTTATTACTGAGTTCCGATGCCTACCTTCCGGCTTCTTCATCAGATCGGTTCGATGGTACGATTTTGCACTCTGGCTACAGAGTGCACCTGATGACAATTCCAATAAGCCCAAACACGCCTAGGATACATTGTTTTATTACTGAGTTCCGATGCCTACCTTCCGGCTTCTTCATCAGATCGATTCGATGGTAACATTTTCATCAGAACCATTTATTTAAAGCTTTGTCATAGTCACTTAACTATTTCAATCTTATCGCTATCCGTGAAATACTTTTCATCGTTGAGGAGTTTCCGTGGCCATCTGTGGTCTTCTTCATCAGTTCCACTTCACCAGATGATACTTTCTGAATGCAAACGCTTGATTTGTTGATGAAAATACCATAATCGCTATATGTATGCCTATAATATTTGAGGAGTTCCCTCGATTCCTCATGGATCCCATCATCAGAACTGGATTTTGATAAAAATGGAACCAATCTGGAAGTATACTCTTTCAAATAAAAAAAGAATTTTCCGAATCGGTTCATAAATGACGGAGTACTGAGGTAACAAACATACAAAAAAAAAAATACAACCGAATTGAGAACCTCCTCCTTTTTTTGGAAGTCGGTTAAAAAATAGATTACATGCTATAAAGGGCCATATTGATCTATATTAAATGCACAATTTATTTAAGGTAGGTACTTAATTGGATAAGGATTAATGCTGTATTGCAAACAGCTTCGTAAATAAGCCATTATTTCTCGTAAAAAATAAAGGTTATAAAATGGTTATTGTGGGTTATCCCTAGAAATAGACATATACCATCGTAGATTTTTGTGGACCTTTTTAAGGTGTACAATACTGTAGTCATAGACTTATAAAAAAAGATGGACTCCGCGCCACGCATATCGAAAGTGAAGCACCCTACCGATCTATGTGTGCGTGATTTGAGTACCTGCAAAGACGCCGTCGCTCGTGTCACGTAATGGCGGCCGGTCGGCATACTATGATGTAAATGTGTGCGCGAGGCGTGTTTGTACAAACGGTGCCGGCATACTTACTGTGCTTCACTTTCGATATGCGCAGCGCGGAGTCCATCTTTTTTTATAAGTCTATGACTGTAGTACATTATTTTGATTTATCTCGTAGGGTCAGCCAGCGTTCGCAATGTAAGCGCTAATAAAATGTGTTTATTTACGACATCACATTAGAAACCTCTAAAATTATCAGTGTTTTTCTACTTTATTATGCATGTATTATACTTATAAAGCTTCCTCTGGAACCACTTTATCTATTAAAAACACCGCATCAAAATCCGCTGCGCAGTTTTAAAGATCTAAGCATACATAGGGACAGACAGACAGCGGGAAACGACTTTCTTTTATAATATGTAGTTATAGTTAAGTTATAGTTATAATATGTAGTGATAGTGATATTGATAGTGATGATAATATAATGTATAATGCCAGCCAAGAGTAGCCACAGTCACGGAAGCGAAGTTGGGGGCCTACTCCCTAAGCACGAAGCCCGTAGTTTCGGACTTCGTTACGGGCGTTTCTCACTCCGTATCACCTACGGATGGATGATTGGTTCGGGGCCCGAACGAAGTATGAATGACAACATGATTTGCCAGTTGTCCCTACTCCCGATGTGTTTTTGCCCGTCCAAAAAATTTAACTTTTACACTTGTTTTGATGGATCGTAATGTCAGACGGACGGATAAACGGACGGACGGAAAGACGGACGGGCTTAGGGAGTAGGCCCCCAGGCACAAGTAGGCCCCCAGGCACAGGCACAGCTGTCATCAATAAAGACAGTAGAAACCTATAGGTAAACTTAACTATCAGGACTGTAATGTTAGAAAGCCATTAATCTTACTTCTCACATCAGAAAATCGTCATCATCATCATCATCATCATCATCTTTCATCTTTAAGAGAGAAAATGGGTTGGGAAAATATGCACGGCTGGACTGGAAGTTAAAGTCGAACCTTGCATTTTTTTTCCAACGGACGATTTGTCTGTGTGTTCTAGACTGGACTTGGAACAAAGATTAAAATTATTTTCAGTAGGCAAGTAGGTATGGTAATTTGATAACGGCAGTATATTCATAAATAAGTTATTAAATCTATTAATAACTTGCATCATAAATTCATAATATTCATAAGTTCATAACAAATCATTATAAATCATTTTGAAAAAATAATTGATACTTATTATGTAAGTATAAATGATGCAAGTAGATTTGCAAAGATGTAAATATTTTTTCGAGAACGTGCACAGAAACCGGCACCCTAATTGTGTAACACACTAGGACAGCGGTTCCCAAACTTATTTTGTCTACTGCCCATTTTGTCACCAGCTCAGTCGGTGTCTAAGAGTCCTCCTAGATGAAATTACAAATCGAAGCCTCTACACAACGCCCCCATTTTTTTTCTGGGTCTCTTACTGCCCCGCTTTAGGCCTGCAGCGCCCACAAGGGGGCGTTATCGCCCACTTTGGGAAACAATACAATAGATATAGATCGGAATCTGATGATTTTCAAGCAAATTGCTAATCCTTTGCTTCATATAAATAATGAATTAATAATTATAAGTACTGGCATAGGTATAATTATTATTTACTAACACTGCTGGGACGCAGGCCTCCTCTCTGTGAGAGAAGCGTCCCGATCGGGCCGTAATCCACCACGAGGGCCCAGTGTGGGTTGATGTCTTCGAATTTTTGGTTCTAGGACATGCGGATTTCCTCACGATGTGTTTTCCTTCACGTTTTGACTATTGTTTATTTTTGGAAAAGGAAAAAACTAAATTATGCATACCTACCTACATCTTCAATCTCATGTTTAAACAGCATAATAACATTGCATGCTATTACTAGCTTACTTTATACATTCAGTAGGTACATTCAATGTAAGTTTACATAGGAAACACATAAGTTTAAGGCGGTGAGAGCCGTAAAAACGTCGTTTTGTTTAGTGTTTTATTCGTAGATAACACGGATTTAAATTTTGAAAAAAATATATTACTTAGTTCAGACTTCCATCTACAAATTTCGGCCGTCCGATACACGATTACTTGCACTTTACTGCATCCAATTAAATCGCAAAGACAAGTCTAAATTATGATCTATATCTTATTTCATTTGATTTATATTAGGCTTTGAACAATAAAACTTATGCCATAATAAAGGTCGTAAAAAATGTAATTTATAACGGCTATCATAATTTGAAATATCAAAATATTTATATCACTAATTCCAATGTCAAGTGTTTTGCGCTCGCTCCGTGTCGTTTAGTCCCGAGCGGAACGTGATGGAGGTCGGACGTGTGCCAATTTTTCGAACCCGCCACCCCCGCTAACTTCTGTCACCGGCTGCGACCGGCACAAATTAACATGTGTTGAAAACAGTTGAATTTGAACGCTATGCCTATGTAAATAAAGACGTCACGCGCGCAAAAGCTTTATTGGTATTTATTTTTATCACGGCCTATGTTTACCAATCGCATCAAGTGTGTAAAACAGTTGAATTTGAACCCTACACTGGAGCTTATAAAGCCGCCTGACGCGCAAATTTTTGGTTCACTATTTTCAAATCTCAAATAGGTAGGTGCCACAGAATAAAGTTAGTACGGGTGGTTTTATAATGAATATCGGATAGGAAATGAGATTTCTTCATAACATCACGCCTGAATTCTTTCAAAGGGTTGGGCAGGGATGTTCAGAAAATAAGTAGGCCCGCAAATGTATTTTTCTGTATACCTACATAAATAAGATTTTTTTTTAAAATTAAGTTTTTTTTCTAATTAGGTATCTTCTTATTTTTTTTTTGTATTTCAAGGTCAAAATGAAAATCCAAGATGGCGGCTGCAAAAATTTCCAATTTTTCGTCATGGGTGTCGTTTTCGTGATATTTTAGGTCGCTGAAAACGATAGTGGGGTCAAAATGAAAATCCAAGATGGCGGCTGCGAAAATTTTCTAATTTTCGGTCATGGGTGTCATTTTCGTGATATTTTAGGTCGCTGAAAACGATAGTGGGGTCAAAATGAAAATCCAAGATGGCGGCTGCCAAAATTTCCTAATTTTCGGTCATGGATGTCATTTTCGTGACATTTTAGGTCGCTGAAAACGATAGTGGGGTCAAAATGAAAATCCAAGATGGCGGCTGCGAATATCCTAATTTTTCGTCATGGGTGTCATTTTCGTGATATTTTAGGTCGCTGAAAACGATAGTGGGGTCAAAATGAAAATCCAAGATGGCGGCTGCGAAAATTATCAAATGTTTCGACACAGGTGTCATTTTCGTGATATTTGAGGTCGCTGAAACCGATAGTGGGCTCAAAATGAAAATCCAAGATGGCGGCTGCGAAAATTTCCTAACTTTTCGTCATGGGTGTCATTTTCGTGTTATTTAAGGTCGCTGAAAACGATAGTGGGGTCAAACTGAAAATCCAAGATGGCGGCTGCGAAAATTTCCCAACTTTTCGTCATGGGTGTCATTTTCGTGATATTTTAGGTCGCTGAAAACGATAGTGGGGTCAAAATGAAAATCCAAGATGGCGGCTGCGAAAATTTCCTAATTTTTCGTCATGGGTGTCATTTTCGTGATATTTTAGGTCGCTGAAAACGATAGTGGGGTCAAAATGAAAATCCAAGATGGCGGCTGCGAAAATTTCCTAATTTTCGGTCATGGATGTCATTTTCGTGATATTTTAGGTCGCTGAAAACGATAGTGAGGTCAAAATGAAAATCCAAGATGGCGGCTGCGAATATCCTAATTTTTCGTCATGGGTGTCATTTTCGTGATATTTTAGGTCGCTGAAAACGATAGTGGGGTCAAAATGAAAATCCAAGATGGCGGCTGCGAAAATTATCAAATTTTTCGACACAGGTGTCATTTTCGTGATATTTGAGGTCGCTGTAACCGATAGTGGGGTCAAAATGAAAATCCAAGATGGCGGCTGCGAAAATTTCCTAATTTTTCGTCATGGGTGTCATTTTCGTGATATTTTAGGTCGCTGAAAACGATAGCGGGGTCAAAATGAAAATCCAAGATGGCGGCTGTGAAAATTTCCTAATTTTTCGTCATGGGTGTCATTTTCGTGATATTTTAGGTCGCAGAAAACGATTGTGGGGTCAAAATGAAAATCCAAGATGGCGGCTGCGAAAATTTCCTAACTTTTCATCATGGGTGTCATTTTCGTGATATTTTAGATCGCTGAAAACGATAGTCATTCATTTTGACCCCACTATCGTTTGCAGCGAACTCAAATATCACGAAAATGACACCCATGTCGAAAAATTTGAAAATTTTCGCAGCCGCCATCTTGGATTTTCATTTTGACCCCACTATCGTTTTCAGCGACCTCAAATATCACGAAAATGACACCCATGACGAAAAATTACGAAATTTTCGCAGCCGCCATCTTGGATTTTCATTTTGACCCCACTATCGCTTTCAGTGACCTAAAATATCACGAAAATGACACCCATGACGAAAAATTAGGAAATTTTCGCAGCCGCCATCTTGGATTCTCATTTTGACCCCACTATCGTTTTCAGCGACCTCAAATATCACGAAAATGATACCCATGACCGAAAATTAGGAAATTTTCGCAGCCGCCATCTTGGATTTTCATATTGGCCCCACTATCGTTTTCAGCGACCTCAAATATCACGAAAATGACACCCGTGTTAAAAAATTTAAAAATTTTCGCAGCCGCCATCTTGGATTTTCATTTTGACCCCACTATCGTTTTCAGCGACCTCAAATATCACAAAAATGACACCCATGACGAAAAATTAGAAAATTTTCGCAGCCGCCATCTTGGATTTTCATTTTGACCCCACTATCGTTTTCAGCGACCTCAAATATCACGAAAATGATACCCATGACCGAAAATTAGGAAATTTTCGCAGCCGCCATCTTGGATTTTCATATTGGCCCCACTATCGTTTTCAGCGACCTCAAATATCACGAAAATGACACCCATGTTAAAAAAATTTAAAAATTTTCGCAGCCGCCATCTTGGATTTTCATTTTGACCCCACTATCGTTTTCAGCGACCTCAAATATCACGAAAATGACACCCATGACGAAAAATTAGAAAATTTTTGCAGCCGCCATCTTGGATTTTCATTTTGACCGTAATCACATCCTCTCAAGAAAAAAAAAACTAGAGCGTAAGAAGTTATGCCCCTCCGTTTTTTTTTTTGTGTCGACATAACGAATAAAATAAAAAAAGAACTTTCCAAATCGGCTTCTAAATGACGGAGTACTGCAGTAACAAACATAAAAAAAAAAAAAATACAACTGAATTGATATTCTCCTCCGTTTTTGAAGTCGTTTAAAAATAACACATCATTGTTACGTTTAAAAATTAGCTGGACATCACTCACAATGCAGTCATTGGTGTCGTGGGGAATACTAGTTTCTGTCATTCCCGACGACACCACCAGTGGTGTCGTGGGGAATGAACGGTCATTTCGTGGTATTTAAGTTCGCTGAAAACGATAAAGGTCTCAAGCTAATTTCGACCTTATTGACATTTTACAAACCCTTTGTTTTTTTGGACCAGAATACTCGGTAAATGATCTGGAAGCTGAATTTAACAAAAAAACATGAATGTCAATAAGGTCTAAATTCGCTTGACACCTCAGAAAGTGTCTAGATTATTATGCACATCATTTTTAGGGTGTCAAGCTAATTTCGACCTTATTGATATTTTACAAACCCTTTGTTTTTTTGGCCCAAGATACTTGGTAAATGATCTGGAAGCTGAATTTAACAAAAAAACATGAATGTCAATAAGGTCTAAATTCGCTTGACACCTCAGAAAGTGTCTAGATTATTATGCACATCATTTCTAGGGTGTCAAGCTAATTTCGACCTTATAGACATTTTACAAACCATTTGTTTTTTTGGTCCAAGATACTTGGTAAATGGTCTGGAAGCTAAATTTAACAAAAAAACATGAATGTCAATAAGGTCTAAATTGTTATGTAACACATCATTGTTATGTAGCTGGACATCACTAACAGCACAATACAGTCGGTGGTGTCGCATGGCGTGGGGAATAGTAGTTTCTGTCATTCCCCACAACAGCGACACCACTGAAAACGATACCACTGGTGTGGTATCGTGGGGAATGACAGAAACTACTATTCCCCACGCCATGCGACACCTTCGTAAAGTAATATGGTGCGCGGCGCGTAGTTTTGAATCGTACGGGTAAAGGTCTTCGTGTCAGTCAGATTTTAAATCCACCTTATTCACGAAAATAAATATGTATAAGTAGTTATTTTTATTTATTTTAACTGTTCAAGTTTACAATGCATACCTAATCTGTCTAAAACTTTAAAAAATACTTACTAGAAAAATAAAACAAAATAAACTTGTATACTAATCAGTTCAAGTTTATCTACTGCATTGCTCTATTCTGTGACGCAACATAGTACCTACTCGAGTTCATGAACTCATGAGCGGTGCGCTTGGCGCGCGTTTCCCGCGCATCGTAATTTATTACGTATCGCTACTCCTTGCGGGGGCTGCGGTAAGCATTTAATACCTACGGCGCTTGCTTTCACCCCGCCTTAAGACAATTCGAGCTAATTGTAAGAATTTCCGCTTATTTCTGCAACATTGCGTTTTGTAACCGATCGAAACGCAACGCGCACCGCTTTCTTAACAGACGTACAGTCAACCACACGTGTCGGTGGTGGTGACTTGAACCTTCCTTGAACTGCTCAAGCGTACAGTACGGCCGGTGATAATAGGTCCGAACTTCACGCAGAACGCTGCGGCATAACATTTTTTTTTTTTTTTTGGCACCAAATGGTGACATTATGTGAGTGTCAGTGAGAGAACATGCCCGAAAGTTCGTAGTGCCTGTGTTCATACCGGCCATGCATGATTCTATGATTGTACTGCTGCAGTATCCAGTTTCAATAGAATAACAGGCCAGGTTCTACTGGCTTATAGGTACACCTCCGTACCCCACAGGGAGAGCCCTTAGCGTGTTTAAGTTTTATGCCTAGGCCCCATTAGATTGATTGAGGCACCCACAGGCTGACAACCTTCTACACCTGCGAGATGCCATGTAAAAAAAAACCGGTCAACAGCGAGTCGGACTCGCGCACCGAGGGTTCCGTTCCGATTTCTGAAAAAGTGTGCTATTTAGAGACATCGTTTTATTTTTCCTGTAATCTTTACATAAACTTCTATCACATAGAATAATTTCAGATTTTTCTCTATGCAAACTTAGGAGATAAAGGGGGAAGTATTTTTTTTAAATTTTTCATCATAAGTCGAAAACAAAAAATTAAAACAAGTTTGAGAATGTACAAACAGCGCTCTTTCGCTTAAAATATCAACTGATTTCATCCAATTGTATGAAACATCGGCATCACAGGCAAATCTTCTGGCGGGAACCACCATACACAGATCGTATAGTTGCAGCACATTTAAGTAGTTATTCTAGATCTTAATACCTACTTCCTTTCTAACGCGACCACTACAGTAATAATCATTGAACGTAATACTTTACAACACTAAGCAATCATTACAAATGTTATAATTTAGTGCTCTGATATAATTACATTGTAATCCAACCTATAATTACTTACCGTTTCACTCATGTAGATGCACTATATTCTACAGTCCGTTCAGAGTTATTTTACCTCTGACGGCAGCAATCCAAAATCAACCTTCATCTGCCTAGCCTTTTCCCAACTATGTTGGGGTCGGCTTCCTGTCTAACCGGATGCAGCTGAATACCAGTATTTTACATGGAGCGACTGCCTATCTGACCTCCACAACCCAGTAACTGGGTAATACGATACCCCTTGGTAAGACTGGTTGCCAGACTTTCGGGCTTCTGCCGTAACGACTGTCAAAGATCCACAGATGACAGCCAAATCCAAAATCAACCTTATTGTAACGAAACTAAACATCACTTTGATTTTGACAGACTTCTCAGTGGCAACAATCCAACAGCAACCTTATTGTAATGAAAATAAAGATCAGAGTTAAAATAACTGGTGGAGATCGTCAGTGGTAACAAGGCTTTTTTATTTAAATTTTTTTTACATGACATCTCGCAGGTCTAGGAGGTTGTTAGTCTGTGATGGCCGGGTGCCTCAATAAATCCAGTGGGGCCTCCAGCCAAGGCATAAAACTTAAACACGCTAAGGGTTCTCCCTGTGGGGTACGGACCTATTTTAAGCTGTATAAGCCTGTAGAACCTGGCCTGTTATTCTAATTGAAACTCCATACTGCAGTACAGTCATAGAATCATGCATGTCCGGTATGAACACAGACAATATAAACTTTCGTGCATGTTCTCTCACTCACACTGGCATGATGTCACCATTATCACAGTCTATACACATCCCACCAAAAACATTTTCATGTAAAATGTTGCCAAGACGAGACCACATATAGCTCGCACTGAAAAAAGCTATCAGATCTCATGTAGAGCCAAGCTTCTAACTCTACACGCCCTCACTCTCCAAGCCCTAACTTCACAAACTCTACACCTTAGTCAAAATATGAGGCTTGGCCGTTTCGTTACTACAAGAACTATTGTATAACAGAAAATTAATGAACAGTGAATACATTTTTCACCTTGCGCCCATGTGATGGTAGCGAAACGGCCAAGCCACATATTTTTCTGTGTAAGTATACACAGAAAAATACAGAGATACGACATAGTAACATTTGAGTGCCTGCTTGCTTGTTTCTTTCTTAGTTAATTAGGGGTTAGGGGTTAGGTTAGGGGTCAAAATCGACTGCGACTGCGAAAATTTCATTTTTTTTTGTCGAAATCCATTTTGATTTTTACCTCATTATCGGTTTTAGCGTCCTCAAAGGCAATAGAAACGACACCCATGACGAAAAATTTGAAAATTTTTGCAGCCCCAATCTTGAATTTTGATTTTAACCACGTTATCGTTATTAGCTAATTAGAAAAAAAAACTTAAGAAATAAGCAGGCACTCAAATGTCATTTATAATAATAATAATGTTGATGACGATGTTGATCTTAAATAAACAAATTAATTAATTAATATCGTTTACTTGGGACAACCCTTGCTGTTGCGACAATGTCTAGACGTTGTCGGCACTTATACTACGAGATCAAAGGCGTCGTCCTACTGTATGTTTTTATACTGTGCCATTATTTTGATTCCTAAAAAATGTTACTGCGCAGCGTTCTGCGAAAGTTGGGACCTATCACCGGCCGTACTGTAGGTATGCTTGACCAGTTCAAGGAAGGTCCAACTCACCACTACCGAGTGTGAGAGAGTAGAGGGACGGTAGAGGTTACAGGAAGAATAGTAGATTGTTATACAAGGCATGAAAGGGACCTATTTAGACACGAGATGGTTTGGCGCGAGCGTAGTGAGGTCGTCAATGTTCGAGTGAGCAATTTATCTAGGATTTGATAAATAAAGATACGTGGCTATCAGCAGTGCGATTCTGTAACCATCTCACCGTGAAAACTTAGGTGAAGTGAGCGTGGAGTGAGCTGTCAATAGTGTCAATCCCTAGCAAAAACAAACTCACTTCACCTATGTTTTCACGGTGAGATTGTTACAGAATCGACCGGCTGTTTCGGGATACCAGACATTTTGTTTTTACCAATTAGGTTCTTGCCTCAAACATTTTCCTTTTTGGTAATTCAGGCAAAAACGATCAGTTTCCACATGACTAGGTTGAAGTCCTTGGTATTTTCCTATTATTTGTACCTACAAACTCTTTCTTTACTACGAAGGTTCGGTCAACTTTTGTTTTAGTACCTCATAAGTTCATAACTTTACTAGTATTATAATATTTATAATTCACATTGTTTCTCTATGTCATTTACTTCATATTCACCAGTTCAATGCTTCTGCAAGCACCACATGCCCAATAAGCAACACGACCTGAAAATTAAATAACAATAATCTATTGGTCCATTGTAACAAAATAAACAAAAATAATAATATTGGATGCTTAGTGGACTCTGGGGAAATTGAATTGTTAACGCAAAGATGTCTCGAATAGAAATTTTAGATAACGTACGAACTCAGGCCCCCAAGATACGGCCCTGCCTAGTTTGGGGACCGCTGATCAAATAAATATCGCCTGTATCTTGGGGGCCTGAGTTGCATTATCTAAAATTTTTATTCGAGACATGTTTGCGTTAACAATTTAATTTCCCCAGAGTCCCGAGATATACCAAAAACATGAAAAAATAATAATCTGCTGAACTCATTTTATACAAATGATATCTCTATACGCATGTACTATAACTAAATAAATAATTAGCACACGAAAAAACAAGTGAAGATCCAATAAATTGCCGCTTTCCCGTCTTTTTATGTTTCTTTTTTCTGTGGCATTCTGCCAGCCAGTATTTATTTTATTATCATTGATGATGGTAAATTAAATAATTTAGTAAAATTATAAGTCTCTCCCTCTACCAAAAGTTCAATGTAAGGAAAAAGTTAGTGACTACCTACAACAACTTACCTATGATGAGACTGAACTCCTGATGCACATATCACGGTGACTTGAATATGTTGATGTCGTGTTATGATCTTAATTTCAATTTATTCCAATTGTTTCACACTAACATGCAGATAAACTCACAAATACCTAGCTCTCAGTACACTTCACTCAGGTACTGACACCCTCACACACACGTACACACACCCCACACACCCTCAACACACACGTACACTCACACACCACACCCTCTTATAGACACTTGCTCATTTACAGATTTCTCATTTAGCATTGTATAATAATTTAGCATAAAAATAGTTCTACACGTATTATAATCATATAAAAATAGTACGACCAGTCCTTTGTGTTTGTTGGCATTATTTTCAAAATATTCGGGGGAATGGCCTGTTAACCGAAATAAGGCATTTACCTAGTTCGGTTACAGAAGCTAAATCCACTTGTTTGTATATAACTACTGCTAAACTGGTTTTGTAACATTGTACTAAGTTTTTTTTTGGGAAATAAAATTTTATTTATTATTTAAGTTTAAGGTCATGTTACAAAATGTCGATATTTTTTAATTACAATTTTACGCCGCGATTTAAGTGATATAACAGAGTTTATAAAATGTTGGGACATGACTTGCATAGTTTTTAAACATTTTGACAGTAGGGAAAATCGTCTCCCAAGGACGAAAAGTACTGTTTTCATCCCTCTGATCAGGTAACTTCAAGCGTACTTTCCAAGTATGAGAAATGAAAAATATTTTTGTAACCTCTATTCCTCAGCAAATCTCGGTTAGTATTCAGACGAAGTGCGGTAGAATAAACATTTTGACAGTAGGGAAAATCGTCTCCCAAGGACGAAAAGTACTGTTTTCATGCCTCTGATCAGGTAACTTCAAGAGTACTTTCCAAGTATGAGAAATGAAAAATATTTTTGTAACCTCTATTCCTCAGCAAATCTCGGTTATTATTCAGACGAAGTGCGGTAGAAATATCATAAACTAGAAATAGAAATCACAAGTAAGTACAAGTACAAAACTAGTTTATTTCTATTCCTGCTTATTTATGTGTCAGAAACAGATAAATACTCACTTATTATACAACTACGAGACTTTCTCAACACCCTGTAGGTAGCAGGGATACTTACGTAAGGCGTGTAATAGCAATTCCTGCTTCGATTAGGTAGGTACACGTAATACATAGTTTAGTTACCGGCCCCGTTTTACATGGTAGGTACCTGCCTAGGCATTTTACGACAGCCTACTAGCGTAACTTCGTGTGGAAATGAGTAACTAGGAGATAAAACTGATTATTACATAGTGCAACGCGAAGTTTCACTGCATCTTAGAAACTCTTTTTGTAGGAATCTTCTTGGTCATTCACATGTAGGAGGAGTAGTAGGTACCTACTTAAAAATATTTAATAACTAGCTTTTGCCCGCGGCTTCACCCGCGTTTATTATACATATGAAGGCTCTTACAGACAGAGGCGATATCGCGTCGCGACGCAATATTGCGATATTATATCCGTAGAACAATATCGCGACGCGATATCGCCTCTGTCTGTAACAGCCTTTACCTTCCTCTTCAATCACTCTATCTATTAAAAAAATGAAAAAAACCACATCAAAATCCGTTGCGTAGTTTTAAAGATCTAAGCATACATACATATGGAGAAACAGAAAGCGGGAAGCGACTTTGTTTTATAATGTAGTGATACTTACAATGAAAAATTTGATTTGATAAACAGTTCAACGAAGTAGAACATGTTACGATGTTATAAGTACGTCAGTAGGTACTAATTTTCTCGTCCCTACAGCTATTTCCAGCTCGCGTTTTCAATAGGTCGTAAAAAACCTGTAACATCGGATGTGAATAATTTGCAGCATTTTTTGTGGTGTAACAAATGTAGTAATGTTATTTTAAATCTTTGTGTTCACTTCCTTCCTTATGACTTGAGCTAAATCAGAGATCAGCCCTGAAAAATACAGATAGAATAATGAGTCTTCTTTCAGCTTATTATTTCTGCAGTCTACACCTATATTTCTGACCTAGCTACAAAAAACTGTAGAAGTAGTTAACGCAATTCTATATAATTATCATATTCCTGTCCAATATAAATTTCGCAAAGTAAACGCAAAACCTTACCCGTATAACCTACCATAAAACTGCAATTTATAAGTTAAATTACACCTTATGTCCTAATACAAACGTATCATCTGTATTCAGGAAAATCAAGGTGAGTGGCTGTACGGCTCGCGCCTTCGCCAAAGGAAAATGTTGCCCGCATTCGTTAATCGAACGCGAAACGGAGCGCACTGGCCGGCAGAAAAACATAAAAAGGTTCGAATTTCGAAAGCCGTGTTTTGTTTTTGGTTACCTGTGCGTGAAAATTAGTGGCGGGTAAATTAATTGTTATTGAAAAAATGACGATCTACAGTAAAATTGTTCAAATTATTTTAGTTAGTGTGTGATGTGGTTCGGAAAGGATATCAAGACTGAAGGTTTGTTATTCTTGTATAAATTTTAGTATATTAATTAGTAGATAAACAGAGTGTTTATTAGACACCATTTAGAGCATTTTGAGACATAGGTACACGTCTTAGACAAAGTATGTTTTTTTTTATTTTTAACTGCTAACTTTTAGTCAAATATAACCTAACAACTATAACTGGGGCAAAAATAAAAATAAATCATACTTCGTCTAATAGGGATCAAAATGCTCTAAGTGGTGTCAACTATCACCCCCTTAAGGCTTTGTAAACAACTTCCAAACACCCTATACAGGGTGAAATTGAATAGATGCGACAAAATTTAAGGGGGTGTTCTACGCATCAATATGAACAACTTTTACTATGGACCAAACCTGAAATCGCGAAAAAAAAATCAGCTGTTCAGTACATTTAATGTTCGCATAATTCGTCAAAATGTACTGAACAGCTGATTTTTTTTTCGCGATTTCAGGTTTGGTCCATAGTAAAAGTTGTTCATATTGATGCGTAGAACACCCCCTTAAATTTTGTCGCATCTATTCAATTTCACCCTGTATATTAACTCTAATCAAAAATATATTCATAAAAACATCAATTATTGGCAGCATATTTATAGCAAACATGTAGGTTGTACACTACATTTGTTTTAGAATTTCCAACAAAAAAAAACAACAGTTAAGGATTTATGAAAAGTTATCAGCAAGTACCAAGTTGGTACTTGCTGATAATTTTTTTGGTACTACCAACCAATAAAGTGTGATACGTAGAGAATGCATCATCATCTGCCAAGCCTTCTCTCAGCTGTTGGGTCTGCCATGGTAGTAGCGAACTAACCCTGACGGGGGCCCGGGGCGGCGAAACTAAATGGTCAGCTCGGGAATAAATGTCGAAATTGAAAGAAAATCTAATCTTTTCGAGGCAGCGTGCAATAGCACGCTGCCTCGAAAAGGTTAGATTTTCTTTTGACATTGAATACTTATACAATAAAATTTAATAAACATACATACGTGTGATTCTGTAAGACCTCATTCTAAACTTCGAATCTGAATCCGCTGTGGGTTTCTTGATTGGCGTTCTAAGTTCAAAGTGTCAAATAAAAAACCGGTCAAGAGCGAGTCGGACTCGCGCACCGAGGGTTCCGTTCCGATTCCTGCAAAAGTGTGCTATTTAGAGACATCGTTTTATTTTTCCTGTAATCTTAACATAAACTTCTATCACATAGAATAATTTCAAATTTTTATCTTTGCAAACTTCGGAGATAAGGGGGGGGAACGGTATTTTTTTTTACATTTTTCATCAAAAGTCGAAAACTATGCGGCCTAAAAAAAAATAAAAAAATGTTTGACAATTTGCAAGCAGCGCTCTTTGATATGATACCCCACATGCCCCACTTTGAATTTTTAAGACCCCCTTTCAGTCCCTGTTGCAAAAAAAACATAAATATTTTTACTTCTTTCTTATTTGCAAAATAGTTGGGTAAACGTCATCTAAAACTGTTCTAAATTTCAATTTGATAGCATTAGTAGTTCTTGAGATATCCAGCTGTGACAGACAGACAGACAGACAGACAGACAGACAGACATACAGACAGACTGAGTCACACCATAAGGGTTCCTTTTTTACCATTTTGGTACGGAACCCTAAAAACAAGTGAGAAGAAGTGAAGTGAATAGCGATGGTGAGGTGCGAGTTGTTGTTTGAATTTTACAGAATCTACGTACAGAATTTGGAGATACTTTGTCGACAGCAGAAAAGTAGAGCATCAGACGAATAGAGGATGGTGAAGCGAGCAAAGCGAGCTCGAAAATATTTGCACTCCGCTTAGTTACATTTTCTATTGAAAATTGTATACAGAAATATGAATTACTTTGTTGACCTACCTACGAAAAAGAAGTAGGATTCGAGTGAAGCGAGCTCGGAAATTTTAGAACCCTATTAGCATGCATAGGGGGCCTCAACACAAACTGGTATTTACTTACTAAACATGTTTTGTTCTTGTTTGGGATTTGATTATTCTCAAGATTTCGGGGCCCCGGGCGGACCGCACCTGCTCCTAAGTCTGCGCTAGTGTGCCGTGGCTTCAAACCTAATCTGATGCAGCTGAACAAATGCACTTGCATCAGTTGCATCTAAGTATTTAGTAGTCTGCAATGTGTCTCTAATTTATATTATGATTTAAAAGTCGTCTTTAATCAACTGTAGGGAGTTAACGGTTCATTGCACACTACAGTGTGACAGTACGTCGATTCTGTAAAATTCAAACAACAGCTCGCATCTCACATCGCTATTCACTCTCACTTCGCATAATCACTTCTTCACTGCTTTTTATTTGACACTTTGAATCGGTAGTGCTATTCTGTAAATACCTCACCGTGAAAACTTAGGTGAAGTGATCTTAAAGTGACCTGTCAATAGTGTCAATCCCTAGCATTGGGTGTAATGACAGCTCACTTCACGCTCACTTCACCTAAGTTATCACGGTGAGATGTTTACAGAATAGTATTGCGGGTTCGAGTGCGAAGTGAGCGTCGAAATGACAGGGAATTACAAAAACAAAACCTCCTCCTTACCTCATTTATTTGTAAAAATCTCATGGTCAATTTAGTTCTTAACTCGCTGACACGCTCGCAAGGGTAGCGCTAGTGTAAATTAGAATTATAAACCGAGTTTTTAGAATGCCAATCAAGAAACTCACAGCGGATTCAGATTCGAAATTTAGAATGAGGTCTTACAGAATCACACTGCTGTTCGTAAAAAATCTAATACACGCTACGTATAATTAAATCTTCGCTGGATATGAATTATTGGTCCCGTTATCATGAACGGTAAAGGCAAAATTATGCGCTTAGTGCAGACTTTGTCCGTGTACAACTAGGTGCGATATCTTGTAGATCTAGATCCTTCATCGGAAACTTAACTTGAATAAGTAGGTGCTTGGATTTTTATATGGGGCTACATTCATCGGATCCATACGATTCAACATTCTTTTGTTGGAGGATCCGTCCATGTGTTGTACCCCTGTAAGTTACGGTTGGACTTGACGATCAAGTTTATCCGGTTATCGTACTTTACGGGGAAGACCAGACCACGTTCCGAAACACAACGGGATCTTCACGTCAACCATTCAAGAAATAATCGCGATATAACTAGATTGCCGGTCGCTTGATCTAATACAGCCAGTACCTGGCACACCAACGGCCAATGTCAATGCCCATCATCGCCATAAACAACGCGGTAATTATCGCGATAAATTGAGTGGCCACACTTGAACGCCGCCACCTGAGTTATCGCGTTATTGAGTATGTGAATGCCGTTGTCAAATTATCGTGATAAGTTGTGGCTGTACCTATGGCCTACGTCCATCATCGCGATAATCAACGGTTAATCCCGACATTAGACGTTGTCGTAGTAGCCTATAGTTATGACGATGACGACCCGTATGCCCAGTGGGATTTCCCATCGGCAAAAATGTAGAACTTCCATACAAACTTTCATTCCCTATTTAACGCCTTTAGGGGGTGTATTTTCAAAAATTCTTCTTTATTGCTCATCTTCGTTATTTTAAGAACTGTCGTGCAAAATTTAATGGTTATTGACCCAGCGCTTTAAGCGCAGGCCACACTGAGAACGAAGCGAAACGAAGCTAAGTTCGTTTAGCTTCGCTCATGTAGCTACCGCGTCTTTCAGTGTGAACCGAAGTATGAAAGGACGCGGTAGCTACATGAACGAGAAGCTAAACGAACTTCGGTTTAAAGAATTTATTCGCTTAAATTTTAAGGTGTTAAAAAATTAACTCTAAACTTTAAGGAGTGCTTTAGTTACACTATTGAACTGAATAACTTTTATTAAGGGACCAATTTTGAAATGGCAAAAAAAAATCAGTTGTTCCGTACATTTTGACGAGTTAAGCGAACATAAACGAACGTGGGCAACTGCTGATTTTTTTTTTTTGAACACAAGTAGTTCACTTTACATATTATGATTTTAGACAAATAGGTTTTATGGTAACATCTTAACTTAGCTTCGTTTCGCTTCGTTCTCAGTGTGGCCAGCGCTTTAGGCTGCGTGTATCAGTGAATGTATTAATTTAAGATTTTTATTAAGTCGATTTTTGGCGAAAGCGAAGGATACTTAAATATAGGCCTGTGTGTCTCGCTTCCTCCTTTTTGACTGAATAATATTTCACCAACGGGATGAGTTTTTTTATTATTCCTCATACGAGAGAAAACGTTCTAGCATGATCAATGGCCGGCTTTATCTCTTCCTACTTTTTTTATTCTAAGTAGGTATGCTTAGTAATAATACAATGAAACGAGGAAATAAATGATTGAGCAGTTCCTCATTAATTTATTATTATCTTCAACATACCACTTTTTTTTTTTTAAATTGCTCGAAAATGAGAACATGCAAATAAAGGTCGTGGCTACACGGAAATCTAATTTTACAGATTTCCGTGTAGCCACGACCTTTATTTTGTCTAAGGGCCTGTTTCAGGGGTTAACTTACTTGGCAGATAATTTCGTACAAATTCGTAAAATTATCGTGAAATAGGCCCTAATAATTGAGAACAATGCATCGTATCTTATGTTTCCTATTGGTCTAGGATTCTTGCGGGGAGTAGTTTAGTACAAAATCAAAGCTGAACAGGCAGGGGTACTCCTCATAGGTTTTATTGAAAATAAAACAGCATCATTCAATCATCAATTACGATATTATTATCTACTACACAAACCACAAAATGCCAATAACATTTGTTAAAAATAGGTATCTAAAAAAACGACTTCATTAATTCGGGGTTTTCCAATATCCATTAGGGGGCTTTCAGCCTATTCTCTCTTGGTCTCTACTCTACGTCAAACGGTAAAAACATCATACCTAAATCCTCATTTTATTCCTCACTGACCATTAGGTATTGAACCTACTAATGTCGGTATAATCTTATTACTTACAATGCGATTCAACTAAGAATAGGAAAGTCAATGACCTCTAACTGTCAACTGAAACTTGAAATATACGGCTTGCAAAGTTTTGTAGTGTTATCCTTATCCATTTTAGTTCTGAGGGGCAATTCTCGTATTTTTAACAACGTTCGCAATATCATCTCAAGACTCAATCTGACAGAAATTGTATAGCGTTTACCTTCATTTTTGACATTTTGATTGACGCTGGCATGAGATTGTGAACGTTTTTAGGTACGAGAATTGCCCCTCTGTTTTTGGAATTTGTTTTTGTTAAAATATGTCACTGACTTTGCAAATGTGTAAACGAGGTGCTGTTTTGCTAAATTTTTACAATATGTCATTCCTATTCTTAGTTGAAACGCATTGTACGTCGACAATTATATTATGTTTCAAGCCGTGCGACCGATGGGATTTCCCTTTTAACATTCTTTCAAATTTTCATCCCTTAAGGGGTAAAACCCCTTTAACCTTAAGGGGATGAATTTTCAAAAATCCTTTCTTTACATTATATTATATTATCACTTTCGTTATACGGGGATTATTAGGTAGCGAAACTTCGCAAACGTGATGAGCATCGATACTTAAACACGACAAAATAAAAAAGATTTTTTGGGTTTTTTTTTGGTGTCAGTGACCACTTGTAGTGTTGTAAGTTGGAGTGTGAGTTGATAAAATCTATTTTATAGTGCTGAGATATAGATACCCATTACGCCTGTGAGTTTACACAAAAAAAAACTGGTTTAAAAACTGATATTTTATGTGGAGAACACCAGCGGCGCGGCGGCACGGCGGTTGATAACCCCAAAAAAAACATCGTCATATTCATTTATTTTTTGTTTTATCATGTTTGTGTATCACGTCTGCAGAATTAGCTAGTTACTTAGGAAATTAGGTAACTACTTATGTACGCCACATAGCTAGTGGACACAGAGCTCGTGGTTAAGTAACAACAGCCGCACAGGTCAATCCATCATCCTTGCCGGGGTTGGTCAGTAGATGGGTGACCATCTTTACATACCGAGACTCCTACGTGTCTCGGAAAGCACGTTAAGCCGTTGGTCCCGGCTGTCATTCGTGGATCTTTGACAGTCGTTACGGGTCGTCAGAAGCCCGAACGTCTGACAAGCAGTCTTACCAAGGGGTATCGTATTGCCCAGTTACGGGGTTGTGGAAGTCAGATAGGCAGTCGTTCCATGTAAAATAATGGTATTCAGCTGCATCCGGTTAGACTGGAAGCCGATCCTAACATAGTGGGGAAAAGGCTAGGCAGATTGACTTATGTACGCCAAAATTATTTTTTATTATATTATTTTTTAGTGATATTCCAATCAAGGTTTATCCTCAATCCAATTTTTTCACTAACTGGTGAAACTTTTGAGCTAGTCAGACCAAAACCACTCTCGGTATGTAAAGATGGTCACTCATCCACGGACCAACCCCGGCAACCGTTTCTTAACCTGATGGATCGACCCGTATGTCTGTAATTACTTATAATAGTCACGAGCTCCTCGAGTGGATGTCTACGGATATTAAAAGGAGGACGGCCAAATCGTACCTGACGACGAGGCGGTGGTGTACAGATATGCCATATATATGAAAAAATTAGTATTTTTTAAGGTCTTTAAAACATAAGAAATAGATATTTAAGTCGCCAGAAAAAAAAGATATACACATTTTTTGTTAATAGCATAATTTGCAAATTATTTAGAATAACATGTTCAGAACGCACCTTTGACGATTCATTTTGCTTAAGAAATGATTTAGTACTCAAAGATTATAATTATTCACGTTTTTCTGAATAGTTATTAGATGTAATTCAATTCTATATACTTGTGTATCAAACCAACTAGTGCTGTTTTTATTATGTATTGGATTCTTGTCATAAAAATAATTATGTGGGTTCATAGTAAGTATCAGCATTTTGTTCAATTGTTTACAACGAAACGTCATAATATGTCATCGACGCGCGCCATGGATTGACAGTGTCAATACTGTCAATCACACCGCACACGGGTGTCAATTTGACACTAATATACTATAGTCCACAGACTACTTAGAGATACTACGTATCTGTAGTCTTTGCACCCGGCGATCTCGCATTGTTGTGTTGTTTTTGTTAGTGTGAATATTGTGATACGTACTGTACTGTTTTCGATTTCCTTCTGTTGTTTGATCTTGGCATTGTTTTACAGACTGATAACTAGGTACCACTTGTGACGATTATTCTGTGCTTTTGATTTCCGGACACCAATAACCTCAAATGTTTTTTTTTTGCATTATTGAAATATCTTGGCTATTTAGACATTATTTTCGAAAGGGATGGTGTTTACTACATAAAAACAATCAAATCTCACTATAATTTGTTTTTGTGCACTGAAAATAAAACTCAGGTCCAGCTTCTATAGAAATTTGGCCGATGTTCTTTATAACTTTGTCTATCTGACGTAGGGCGGTAAAAACCGGCTAATCATAAAAGTGGTTGACCTTGTACATACATAGCCCATACATAGATCTCGGATGTTTGGCGCTTGACATATTTCTATACTTCCTCCATTTGACATGTTTTACTAAGTATTCGCAAAGTAACTCAAGCAAGATACATAATATGACGCACAGTAAATATTACCTTAAAAGCTTACATGACCACAAAACATTTTAACATTCATGATCCATCCATTATTCATATTTATTTTTGCGACATGGTAATACCCGCCCATGGTTTGCTTGCTTACACAATAATAGAGAAATTATACATTGTTATAAAGGTAATCAAATCCAAGGAAAACGTATGATTTTTATTATAAATACCTCCTTGACACAGGCTTTAAGCCCAATACTTTGGAAAACACTCCCCAACAATGATAACGTAAGCCAGCTATTAGGAAATAGTCGTCTCTCTTTTTATTTCACTTAATAAAATAACTGAAGATGTTCATGAAAATTGCATATTAATAATAATAATAGCCCCACCGCCGTATCTCTACGTTGACGTCGTGGTGGGGCTTGCGCGCTCCGAACTCTGGGCCTGTGCCGGTAGAGTTCACTTTGCCGAAACAGGTCTAGGGTGAGGAGCCAGACCAAGAGAGATACAGAAACCCGCAGGACAGCATGTGGCGAGCTGTTGGGCAGTAGCGACCCCACGGACCCTATCTCCCGGGAGTAGTCTTGTTCCTCATCTTTGGCTTGCCTTTATTGGCCGGCTGGAGTGAAAACTGACGGGAACAGAGCTCCCACCTCATTCTTGCCTTTATTGGCTGGCTTGAGTGGAGATTCGCAAGAGCAAACGTGCTCGGAGGAAGGAAGTATTCCAGTAAGTGTTTGTAGGGATCTTGACCATCTTCCGGGCTCTGGGATTGTTCTGAGAACCGTGGGATACCTCTCCACTCCTCACAAGCATCTCAGGACATGTTGCCCCCTTGCCGCTACGACACTGTGTGCTAGCGACCGTTTTCGGGGGCCCATTATTGAGTGTGCAAGTCACCCCCTGCCATTTTATCTGTGTATTGTATACAAAACATTAACATTCAGGCAGGGGCCATAGTGTTTCTATAGTTCTAGATAACCAGTCCACAACCACCCAAACCCATAGCCCATTATGTTTTGTTTCCATGTTCTGCAATAGTCCTGCACCAACCGGGAGTTGTCCTTGGGTGCACTTCCATACTGCATACAGGGATAGTCGTCGGCTGGTGCCTCATCATAATTTAAAATTGTGTAAGGGACCTCTGCGAGTTGGCTTCGGCCCCTCGTATGCCTTCCAAAGGTCCGGGATACCAGGGTCCCGAGATATGTAAACATATAATAATAATAATAAATTTTTATTGTTCCAAAGACAGTGTTACAGATTGCTTTTCCACCAGTTATTGAAAAGCAAAAACTATGCAATACAATACAGTGATAACTTAACTTTAGTGGAAAAGATCACCTGTATCCTGTACTAGTTATAAAAAACTGTATCACAGGAGACAGGGCCTTCCGTGTAATATTTTCTCTTTATTTAACATAGCACCCACATTATATACCTGCACTAGCGGTGCCCCACGGTTTTAACCGCGTAAGTCTGGAAGGAACCCGTAGAAATATCGGCATAAAAAAGTGTAAATCCAGGGTGTCAGCTACCTCCATACCAACTTGTATCAAAATCGGTCCAGTCGTTTCAGCGTGAAGAAGTAACGAGCATACAATCACACTCTCAAAAACTTACGCCTTTATAATATTAATAATAATAATAATAATAACCCCACCGCAGTATTTCTACGTTGACGTCGTGGTGGGGCTTGCGCGCTCCGAATTCTAGGTCTGTTCCTGTAGAGTTTACTCTGCCGGAACAGGTCTAGGATGAGGAGCCAGACCAAGAGAGATACAGAAACCCGCAGGGCAGCATGTGGCGAGCTGTTGGGCAGTAGCGACCCCACGGACCCTATCTCCCGGGAGAAGTCTTGTTCCTCACCTCTCGCTTGCCTTTATTGGCCGGCTGGAGTGAACAATGACGGGAACAGAGCTCCCACCTCATTCTTGCCTTTATTGGCTGGCTTGAGTGGAGATTCGCAAGAGCAAACGTGCTCGGAGGAAGGAAGTATTCCAGTAAGTGTTTGTAGGGATCTTGACCATCTTCCGGGCTCTGGGATTGTTCTGAGAACCGTGGAATACCTCTCCACTCCTCACAAGCACCTCAGGACATGTTGCTCCCTTGCCGCTACGACACTATGTGCTAGCGACCGTTTTCGGGGGCCCATTATTGAGTGTGCAAGTCACCCCCTGCCATTTTTTTTCCGTGTATAATAATAAAACATTGATCAGGCAGGGGCCATAGTCCTTTCATAGTTCTAGGTAACCAGTCCACAGCCACCCAAACCCATAGCCCAATATGTTTTGTTTCCATGTTCTGCAATAGTCCTGCACCAACCGGGGGTTGTCCTTGGGTGCACTTGCATAGTGTATACAGGGATAATCGTCGGTTGGTGCCTCCTCATAATTTAAAATTGTCTAAGGGGCCTCTGCGAGTTGGCTTCGGCCCCTCGTACGCCTTCCAAAAGTCCGAGACCCCAGGGTCCCGAGATACGTCAAAGACACTTTAAAAATAATAATAATAATAATAACCTTGGACATTTCACACAACGCCATCTAGTTCCAAGCTAAGCAACCTAATGCTTGTGTTATGGTAACGAGATGGCTGTTATACTACTTATATACATTTTTTTTTTTTTTTTGTAAATACATACATATATAGAAAAACACCCAGACTCGGAACAGATACTTGTAGGTCGTACAAATATTTGTTCCGTGCGGGAATCGAACCCGCGACATGCGATATGCCATGCGATATTAGTGTGATAGTGTGATTTGATTAGTGTGACAACGATAAGGTAGCGATATAATTCAAACAACAACTCGCATCTCACATCGCTATTCACTCTCACTTCGCATCACTTCTTCTCACTTGTTCTTTTATTTGACACTTTGAATTTAGAACGCCAATCAAGAAACTCACAGCGGATTCAGATTCGAAGTTTAGAATGAGGTCTTACAGAATCACACGGCAGCAGTCCACTGCTGGACATATGCCTCTCCTATTGCACGCCATTCAATTCGATTTACGATAACTCTCATCCAGCTGCTACCAGCCAAACAGCAAACTCATGATGGTAACATACATGGCGAATTTTTCAAGTGGGCGTGGATGGCCAAATTTGAAACTATGAGGAATATTGTAATGCTGAATGCAGTACAATCCTTGAGACGTTGAATTCAGCTCTGTATTGAAAACAGTGGTCATCATTTTGAACAATTAATCAGTTACGGTTTATTAAATAGGTAACAAAAGAAAACAAAGTATTTTGTTAAAATTGAGTTCTTTCCTTTAGTTTGCCGTAAGTATGTCATTACTTCCCTGAAGTCGAACCTTATTAGCGACACTATCGAATAGTGTAATAATACAGTGTGTTTTTTTTTTCAAAATCAACGGTTTCGATTCCTGGCTAGAAATATTAATTTTTCAAAAATCCAATGATGCAATTTTAGTTTTTAGCAAAATCGAGCAGGTGCCGCGGTGGCGGTGACTTGTTTGAGTACTTTTCACCATTCCTCATAGTTTCGGATTTGGCCATCCACGCCCACTTGAAAGATTCATCCTGTACCTACCTATGTATTTCAAACTATGAAGTGGCAAATCTGTTACGTATTTCCCCAGTCATTAAATAAACAACGTGATTCAAGACAGATAGTAGATTTTTATAAAACAATATTATTCTAGAATCTAGATTAATAATAGCTCCAATTAAACAACGTGATTCAAGATAGATAGTAGATTTTTATAAAACAATATTATTCTAGAATCTAGATTAATATTAGCTCCAATTAAACAACGTGATTCAAGATAGATAGTAGATTTTTATAAAACAATATTATTCTAGAATCTAGATTAATATTAGCTCCAATTAAACAACGTGATTCAAGATAGATAGTAGATTTTTATAAAACAATATTATTCTAGAATCTAGATTAATACTAGCTCCAATTAAACAACGTGATTCAAGATAGATAGTAGATTTTTATATAACAATATGTTTCTAGAATCTAGATTAATATTAGCTCCAATAATACCTCTAACTGAATGTAGATATTACAGTATATTACAGTACAATTGACATGTAGATTATTAAAAACTGCTTTGCATATTGCAAATTATTAAAAGGTCGACAACTGTTTGACGTACTACGTACCTACGTTTCAATACAACTTCCTACATTAGAATTAAATCATAATTAATTATTGTCGCTATGAATATGCTCCCTGTCTGTATTCGGCCTTCCGCATCTAGCACATGTTCACTAAACTGCACCCTAATTGCGTAACAATCACGGATATCTATGGTAACAATCAACAATGTCAATCGAAATCTGAATCCTTTTCAAGCAAAATCCATTGCTTCTTATGTTCGAAAAATTTGTCTGCGCCACTGGGCTGGGCCACCACTGCTCTATAAGTCACGTAGGTAGTTATTATTACGTAACTACTTATAAAATTTGCAGCTTTTTATTCATAAAACTCTGTAGATTTCATTAGTAGGTATATGTCGTTAGTATAGCATCTGTTGCTTGCTGACCGTACCTACTAGTTGTTTATCAACGAAGGAAGATGGTGTGGTTTTAAATGGAAACATTTATTGGGAAAAACATCGTTTCTTACTTTAAAATGGTTGTAAAATAAAATTACTCGTTGTCGCTACGAAGGATGTAAACATTTACATTGTTTGTTGTATCTTTTTACCGACTGCCAAGGTAAGGTTATGGTTTCTGTTTTGTTTATTGTATTTTAAATTAGGAAAACATTCATTACCTACTTAATTTTTTTTGGTCACTTTGACCAAACATTAACTTCATCATGAATTTTATGAAAGGGGAGACTGACCATAAAAATGCTTAATCTAAGTTTGAACTAAATTCTTAGGTCGGATTCCACCAATAAAACTGATCTCGATCAACACTTCTAAACCGCGTTCAAGAGCTGCTGTCAGTGTCAACATTCCATACCAATTTTGACACTGACAGCTCTTTTAACACGGCTTAGATGTGCTGAACCTGAACGCGTTCAGTTTCATTGGTGAAATTAGCACTTTTATACAAATATTCGGCAAAAACAACAACATTTCCCAAAATAACCGGAAAAATCCAATTAACATCGGCAAATCGCGAATTTATGTGCATAACCAGCGACCTTATTAGGTGCACGTGCATTTGACTCTCACTTTTCAAGGCAACTAGGGTTCAGTAACCGTGCGAACTCGATATTAAACTTTAATTAAACATGCTACTTCATATTGATGTTAATCATGATAATAGTGTTTGTTAATGAATTTGAAACTAATAACGATTTGTCTTGTACAGACAACAGCACATCAGGTTATACCAAACTGTCAGATTTCTCCAAATGATTTTAAACCTTAAAATGTTGAAGGTTAAGTTCAAAATCGAAAGTGAAATTTGACAGTTTGTGGTAACTTGACCTGTTGCTGTTTGTACAAAGCCGGTTACAAATGTGTGAAATGTAACATGTTAATGCAACACAATCAGCCGTCCAAATACATGCAATGCAACATGTAATGTAACACAACAACTAGGCGAGTTTGTTATGCTTCATGTTAAAATTACGTTTCACCAATCTTAATGATATTTATAAACTCCACTTACAATAAGATTAGACATTTAAACAAACCTTTTTTACAGTCCGTTCAACCGATTTTGACTTCTATTACGTTGGTGGCATGACAAATGGCAGCAGCAGTGAAAAGTTGGTATTGTAACCACTTCTTTACCTTCAATGCCATCTTTAAGCCTACGGAATAAAAGTCAAAATCGGTTGAACGGACTGTAAAAAAGGTTTGTTTAAATGACTAATCTTATTGCAAATGTACTATAGATGCCTGCGTAGCCTGGGGGCGTACTATGAGCTCTTATAGATAGCAGGGCAGAAGAGACGACCTATAGCACCGTCTCTCTCTCTCACTGGAAACGTTCAACTTCTGCTCTGCTATAAGAGCTCATAGTAAGCCCCAGGTAGCGTATAAACATTGTTTGGACATGGACAGTCAACGAACAAGGGAAAAAAATACTTCCACTCCTCTCTGTCTTGAGCTAGTGTGGGCCAAACTAATCCTGTCTGTAGGCGTGAAGCCCGTCCCGCCATCTTCTCCTAGGTCTGCGACAATGCCGCCGGACGGTTTCTGGGACATTATGGTAGATTTAGCCCATGACTCATTCGACATGCGGCAGACGTGTCCGGCCCCGCTTTTTGGGTGAGGTTGGCGATTTGTATTCAAATTATTTGTATTGAAAAAGAAAAATATTTTTCTGTGACATTACAAGAAACCGTGCAAACGCAATCATTAATTTTCTTGTTTATTTTTTCTTACATAGATGAATCACTAACTTAGGTATCAGTAAGTAAGTAAGAGCCGCCTTTTCTACTGTGCAACTTAGAGAAATACACCTACTTGTTTTGCCTCCATTAAGTACAGACTATCTCGAAGCCGTTTTATAGTGTATCATTATGTTAAAGTGACGTGTCTGTCGTGCATCACACAAGGTACAGGGTTCAAGGTTATTACGCGGCTGTAGCGTGTTTGACTCAGATAAAATGATCACTAGCTACTCGAGAATGGCTGTGATATAATCATCTTGAGAATAGTAGCCAGCTAAGGCACTCATCCCACTGGCAACGACGATGCGGATAGCTATCGATTATTTTGAAACTCAAACTCAAACTCAAAGCATTTATTTCAATTAAAGCAATACAGGCACTTTTGAATTGTTAAAGTTGAAGCCCATTCCAAAACGTAGATCTCTATGGAGAAGAACGGGCAAAAAACTCCACGGGCACTCTTAAATCGAGATACTTAAGTATTACAAAATCCTGGATACATTATTCATGTTTGTATATCGTCATATTGCATAACGGCATAGGGCGGAGCCCTAAAGACATCTTTGCTTAGGTTGAAGAGAGCTCGGAGAGAGTTAAGTTGTAAGCCTCGGATCCCTTTCCCATTCCAAAGTTCAGAAAGAACTTTGCCAGCAGCAAAGTACTAACAGTTCGCCAAGGCATACTCAACTTCCATACAATCCTGTCGAGATCCGTAACAAGAGACGCAAACAGTCTGTAAATCAAGGTCCTTCACATGCAACTTCAGGTATAGATTCTTTTGTTTCCTAGGAGATTACCTTTACAACAAAGTCAATAAAGCCATTTCCGTCTACTCCTTATCCATATTCAATAAAAATAAAGTCCAAAATTGGCCTCAATCTCACGATTATGAAGCCACAAAGAGACTAATCTGTCTCTATATTTTTTTTTACTTTTTATTTTTTTTACTCTTAGAAGTCATCTCATAAAAAGCAGCTAGACATGTCCTACACCATACCTATTAGAAGACCAGTTTTGAATATCACACACTCACTACACACCCACACCAACACACCCTACTTTGCAGTGTAATTAATTTTGTTTTTTCCTTGAATTGTTTTTTTTTATCTTCCATCCCAACCAACCACCACCCAACCACCCACCAACCACTGTGACTTGTCCGTGTAGTTTGGAGGCCTGGCGTGTAATGTAGACTCCAGTCTCCACAACATCAATGTATTTTTGTTTACACAATTATGAGTTGTACGTAATAATTTTTCATTATGTGATGGAGAAAATAAACGTTTTATTTATTAATAAAACCTTTCGTGGAATTCAGACGTGAAGTTATGTGAAGTTATTTCATTTCTAAGTATTTAACCATATCCATAATAAAATATGTATAAACCTGTAGTTAATGCAAAGCCCTTGGAATTAAAAATAAAACATACTTAGTGGAAAATTTTAGTGCCACAATATTGTAAACACATAAGACGTAGGTAAACAAGTGAATTAATTAATTATGTAGGTATGTGAACAAAAAAATTCCCGGGTAATCCACTTCGTACTTGTCATTATGCTTTTGAATAACGTATCAATCCATGCGTCTATAGCCTATTTTTAGATGAGTCTATGGATTTACTGTCTAGCCAAATCTGTTGTACTTATGTGTCTTCTTTTTTAACACATCATCATGGTATGTATATAAGGTCCCATTAAAATAGATGGACCAATTTTTACAGGGTGTTCTACCCATGAATATGAACAACTTTCACTAAGGGACGTTGCGAAAAAAAAATCAGCTGTTCAGTTACATTTAACTACACCAAACTCGTCAAAATGTAGGAAGCAGCCGATTTTTTTTCGCGATTTCAGACTTGCTCCCATAGTAAAAGTTTTCATATTCATGGGTAGAACACCCTGTGAATATTAATCCATCTATTTTAATGGGACCTTGCATATTATGGATCTTACAAACTCATCATCGCCTAGCCTTCTATGTTGGGGTCCAGTCTAACCGGATGCAGCTGAATACAAATATTTCTTCATTTGCTTAACTGACCTATACAACCCAGTTACTGGGTAGCACGAAACACCTTGGCATAATACTTACAAACTATGAAAACTTATACACAAACATTATGCCTTGCTTCCCTATAGAAAAACACCGCGTAATGTAATCTTCTAATTTCTTAAACCACTAGAAATCTTTCAAATTGTAACAAAAACACATAAATAAATCCACAAACATAGTTAGAAATCGTTCTAGCACTTTCTATAATGCTTCGCAAAGGCACTGGCTATAATGCTTCGTCGGTATTTTAATACCTTACCAAGCTAGCGTATCTATCGATTAGATCTGCCATTACCTAATATACCACCGAGCTTAATAATAAGAGCCTTTGTACAGAGAAATAAGCCCTACGATGCAAGGTGGCCTTTCTGATACTTATCTCAAACTTAAAGCTAAATAAAATACATGGTTAGTCTAAGGAAGGCAGGTGTGGATAATACAGGGTGTAAGTGTAAACAGCGGCAATTTTTTAAGGGGTCATTGTACTCATAATTATGAACAACTTTTACTATGGGACTAAACCTGAAATCGCGAAAAAAAAATCAGCTGTTCCCTAAATTTTGACTAATTATGCGAACAGCTGATTTTTTTTTCGTGATTTCAGGTTTAGTCCCATAGTAAAAGTTGTTCATAATTATGAGTACAATGACCCCTTAACATATTGCCACTGTTTACACATCCACACAGTTACAGTACAGTTACTTGTTACAGTTTTAGTCCAATTAAGAGGGTGCCGAGCGCGCAGCACGGGGCGGCGGCGCCCTCATCGTTTCTTTGGTTATTTCTTTTATTTTAGAATGAAAATGCAGAAAATTTGCCGCCTTTATCGTTGAAAATTTGCCGCCACTGCGCGCTCGGTAGTCGGTACCCACACTATACGGCCATAGCAGTACATAATAACAATAACACTTCTATGGGGTCTCGTTTTTGTCCTTCAAAGCCTTAGACCGGTCACCAATCCAAAGCATGCGGATTAGATATTTTGGACCCGGTTTTTGCAGATTTTTTTTAACGACATTCAAAACAAGTTCAAACTTTATTTATAATAAATTCAATCATGCGCAGCTACCGACTAGTTCTTGCTGATCCTTTTTTATTGGATACTTAATTTTATTCTTTTTATTTCGATTTAATCCGACGCAATTTCGTGTCTGTTTTCGGTCAGTTACTTAGCATTATAACATAATTGACGAGGAAGTTAAGCTAAGACGGTGACGCAAAAAGTTACATAGGATTACGTATTAATGCAACAAGACCTCTAAATTGTCGGTTTGTACATACAGTTCGCACTATGGAGTTAATGAAAAAAGACAATTTAACCTTCATGTTTGTTAGTCAGCCATTTAACCTAAGGTTACTTGCCTCAAGATCGAGAATAATTTCTCAGTACACATTAGTAGGGGTAGATGCTACAGAAAACGAATTTTCCGAGCAATGAGACCTAGCTAAATCGAATTTTCGCTACCCCAAAAACCCCTATAATGCAACTTTCATCGAAATCGTTAGGGCCGTTTTCGAGAACGTGAATACAAATGTATATTATTATTATTATTAATTCATTTATTTTCAGATAATACAATCCATATACATTAATTTAATTAAAATCGAATTACACAAATCATTAGGTACATTAAATTAAATAATAATCAATAAAATCAAAATTGTGTTAGTAATTTCTTATTAAGTTGTTAGTGAATGCCCAAACCAATGCGCATCCATTTATTTTGGATAGGGCAATCGGCACGAGATACAATCATCTGCAGGATGCCGTTGCTACTGCCTCGCGCACGCTGGGACAAGGAAGCTGCCCTTTTGCGCACAATCGCCTGGAAGCCGTCCGTTCGCGCCTCCGCAAACATACCAGACGCACTACAATAGCGAGGCAGCCGCATCAGCATCCTGAAAATGTTGTTATATTGGACACGCAGAGCATCAGCAGCCCGAATAGTGTAATTTATCCACAAACTGCTCGAGTATAAGGACTGGCAATACGCCTTAAAAAGAGTTATCTTTACTTCCCTCGAGCAGCGTGCAAATCTACGCGCAACCATATTTCCTCTGACTGCCAATGCTCTGCGCTCCCTCTCAATGTCAGCGTCATCCTGCAATTCATCTGTCACAATGTGCCCCAGATACCTGAAACTGCTCACCACTGCCAGAGCTTCACCATTTATCATAATAGGCGGAACATGAAGTGGACCACGTTTTCTGCTCTTAAAAACGAGAACTTCACTCTTTTTACAGTTATATTTCAGTCCATGTTCCGCCGCATATGCCTCACAGATCGCCACAAGTTTACGAACTGCACCCACCGATGGGCCCAGCAGTACCATGTCGTCTGCATAACTAATGTTATTGACGCTAACTCCATCCACGAAACAACCCACATGAGTACTGCTGAGCTCACCGATGAGGTCATTAATATAAAGGTTGAACAACAGAGGAGAAGTAATGCCCCCCTGCCTCACGCCACACTCCATGCTATATTCCTGGGATAGAGTCCCAGCCCATCGTACTTGGTTTCGCTGGTACCGATACCAATGCCTTAACACTGCGACAACCTCTGCCGGCACACCAGCGCTCTCCAGCTTCACCCACAGTGCATCGTACAAAACAGTATCAAAGGCTCTTGATAAGTCCAGAAAGCACGCGTATACCGGCGTACTCCTCTCAGTGTAGTACCCGACAGCCTGCTTAACACACAAGATAGCACTTTCCGTAGAAAGTCCACCTCTAAAACCGAATTGGTTGTCGTGTAAATCCACGTAAGTTTTAAGGGTGTCATTAAGCAAGCTGTCAAATACCTTGGCCATTACCGTAGCCAGCGATATAGGCCGATAATTGCTTCTATCTGATAGATCCCCGGTCTTGTTCTTTACAACCGGAACAACGATCGTTCTGGTAAGTTCATCCGGCAAATAACCATGACACAAACAGAGATTGTAAAACATGGAGAGTACGCGCGGCAGGTGAACTCCTGCATTTCTTAGGTGCTCAATGCCGAGACTGTCAAAGCCCGGAGACTTACCTCGCTGCATGCTGTGAATAACTTTTTGCACATGTTTTGCTGTAAATCTCACAACTCGCTTCTGAGTAACAGTCTCAGCACCATTACACCCAAGAGTTGAAGGACGCCTCTGTTCCGTAGAATCACAATTTGGCACTACTTTAAAATGATCTTTAAAGAGATCAGCGATCACGTCGTGATCACTGACCCCATCCACGCTCACAGGAAAGCCAGGCCTAACGTTCATTTTCCCAGTTTGTCTCCAAAACAACTTAAAATCTTTGTCAGTATGGCGAGAGGCCAGGATGTCCATTTTTATCTGATCTTGCCTATCCTGGCACCACTTTAGTTGTTTTTTAAATGCTGTTCTGCTCTCGCACATATCGCAATACGCTAGACCCCTATTCGGCTTACCAGCTTGAACCCATAACAAAAATTTCAGTCTGGCTTCCCTGTGGTAACCAGCCACGTGTTTATTCCACCCCGCAATATATCCACCTCTCCTCTGCGCTCCCCCGCGCTCATAAGAAGCAACGGCGGCATCTGACAGTATATATACTAGGTTGACATACATATCTTTTAACAAGGACCTATGGGCAACATTGTAACAGTAACCGTCGCAGCATTGTGAAAATTCTTCTGGAAAATCGATTTCCCGAAGCTGAGAGTGACACCGACGATGATATAACCCAATTTGATCTGCCGTTCTTTCCCCCCATATGATCTTATTGGTCGAAGTAAGGACAGCCTCCTTTTTACAAATATATATTTATTTATATATTTAGGTATACCTATACAAATACTGCTCAAGGATAATACGTGTAGGTATGTATACCTATTATGCAGGTCTTTCTTTGTTTAAAGTTTGATCTATATGTGGTGTCAAGGTCTTAATTTAATTTAATACGTTCTCACTTAATTATTATAAGTATAATATTGTTGTTTACCTATGACAGAAACGTTGTTTGACGTAGGGGAGTGAGAAAAAGATAATAAATTTTGACGAGTTTGATGTAGAGAAATGTACTGAACAGCTGATTTTGTTTTTGCGATTTCAGGTTTGCTCCCATAGTAAAAGTTGTTCATAACGATGAGTACAGTAACCCCTTAAGAGGATTTTGCAGCTGAATACCAGTAGGTATTCTACATGAAGCGACGGCCTATCTATCTGACTTCCACAACCCAGTTACAAGGTACAGTCCGCGAGGCTTACGCTGAGCTTTTCATTTGTGTGAGTGCACATAGATAGTGTAGGTGTGAGGGTCTTGGTATGTAAAGATGGTCAACCATCCACGGACCAACCGCGGCGAGCGTAACTTAACCTGATCGATCGACCCGAGAGGCTGTTATTACTAAGCCACAAGCTCGTCTAAGAAAACACGGTGTTACTAATATTTTCTCTTAGGTACAGCTTGTAAGGCAGGACAAACAGCCGCAACAATTAGGAAACTTAAACATACTGGTCAAACTCGGTTAAAAAATGAAGCTAAAACATAATAAAAAGCAGCCTTGGATAATAAAAAGCAGCCAGTGATAAACTGATGACCTAGTGGACACTGTTGACTGGACAACAATGCACTTATTTCACAATTTACAGTTTATGTAGTTAAAGAAATGAAAACCCGATGTCCCCGAGATAAATGCAGTGGTGAAACAGAGCAATGTTGAAACAAGCCTAATAAAAAGATAATGTTTTTGTTATCATAGGAAGTTCCTTTTGTCTCTATTATAATGAGATATTTTTCTCAAGTCAATTAGAAGTGCTTGTGTAGGTAGTCTATGTGATTGCTTATGGTCCTCGCTAAGTACCTAGGTAGATGTAATCCAGAGCACATTAATTTTTAAGCTGTTTTCAATAAAAAAAAATAAAAAATTATGTGGATTTTATATCTGGAAATAAAAGATGTCATATCAATAACATATGTGGGCTCTGCTGTTCACAAGTTAAAATTTAAAATTTAAAAAGCCCCCAACACTTTACCCTCATTTTTATTTGCTACTTCATCATCAGACCCTGGTTGCCATTTATATAACCTATTCATTGAGACCAAACCAAACACTACACCTCTGCTGTAAGTTGGTGAGGAAGTTGGGTATCCTGCAAATTCCAGGTAATGCTGCGGCATCAGTTCAGGGTTATTATGTTATTCTAATATCATTGCAGAAACAGAATACCAAATTTCGATTTGATCAGACCTGTGGAAGATGTTCGCATCCATTCATCAACTAAAAAAGAGCTGATAATCTTCAACCGTCTGAATAGATTTTCTTGAATCATAGCAAGAACACTCGATCAAGTCAATTTTCAAAAAGAAAAAAAACTTCTAAATTGGAATAGTCGTTTGGGAGCTACGATACCACAGACAGACATCACATTAAACTTATAACACCACTCTTTCCGTCGGGAGTTAAACATACCTAAGCGCGCTTTCAGATGAGGATAGACCATACAAATATTATAGGTACCTATTATTTTTAAAAAAACCGGTCAAGAGCGAGGCGGACTCGCGCACCGAGGGTTCCGTTCCGATTTCTGAAAAAGTGTGCTATTTAGAGACATCGTTTTATTTTTCCTGTAATCTTTACATAAACATCTATCACATAGAATAATTTCAGATTTTTCGCTTTGCAAACTTCGGAGATAAGGGGGAGGGGAACGGTATTTTTGTTTTACATTTTTCATCAAAAGTCGAAAACTATGCGGCCTAAACAAAAAGAAAAAAAATGTCTGAGAATGTGCAAACAGCGCTCTTTCATATGATACCCCACATGCCCTAGTAGTCCCACTTTGAATTTTTAAGACCCCCTTTCAGTCCCTGTTGCAAAAAAATATAAATATTTTTATTTCTTTCTTATTTGCAAAATAGTTGTATAAGCGTCACCTAAAACTGTTCCAAATTGCAAGTTGATAGCATTAGTAGTTCTTTAGATATCCAGCTGTGACAGACAGACAGACAGACTGAGTCACACCATAATGGTTCCTTTTTTACCATTTTGGTACGGAACCCTAACTAGTGTTTCTTACAAAGTAAGTTTGTTTAACCCACAGTGTCTTATAAGACTATTTTCACCATATCAAAGTAGACACTTAGGTACCTACGGATACGGTTAGCTGGTTAGCTACGCAAAGTTAGCTAATTCAAAGGAAAAGGAGCGTAACTGACAAGCATTGTCCTCATACATGTAACCAGTGTTTATACGCGTTTCCTCGAATTAAACTAATCATAGAACAATATGGAAATGTCGTTTGCCATGGGAAATTGTCATTAGAATGCCGCGCTCATGAAAACAATAGTTGAGAATTGCCTGAATTGTCCATTCATCACACACAGACGTTAGTTTTTATTGGTATACATGTACTCAAAAAATACTTTGTCTTGTTAATTGTAGTTTGATTTTATCCTTACTATTAAATGAGGAGCTCGTGGCTAAGTAATAACAGCCGCACGGGTCGACCCATCAGATTAGGCTACGCTTGCGGGGGTTGGTCCGTGGTTGGGTGACCATCTTTACACACCGAGATTCAGTGTGACCGTTTCTAATTGAAACCTACGTATTTTCCTTTTCAGCTGTTGCCAGGTAAATATATCGAAAAAATACCTTGACTGTTGAAATTGTACCAATATTATACCGATATTTAGTCTACTAAAATGCTATCGTCATTCTTCGGAGCCTCAAATATACCAATTTAGTACTAAAAAAATACCAAACACGGTCACACTGCCGAGACTCCTTCCGTCCTCCGTGCCTTGGAAAGTACGTTAAGCCGTTGGTCCCGGCTGTCATTCGTGGATCTTTGACAATCGTTACGGGTCGTCAGAAGCCCGAAAGTCTGACAACCAGTCTTACTAAGGAGTATAGAGAGAGTATTACCCAGTTACTGGGTTATTGTGGAGGTCAGATAGGCAGTCGCTCCATGTAAAATACGGGTATGGTATTAGCTTCCGGTTAGACTGGAAGTCGACCCCAACGTACGATTCTCATCCAGGTCTTCTTCTTCAAAAGTGGACAAGTACGTATTATTTATACCAATTACGACATGCAATGATCACCCAAGTTTAGGTTGCTGTAACTTTAAATAAATAAATTCAAACGCTGCGAAAGATTGCAAACGAACATCAATCATAATTAGGTAGGTTCGTGGCGTACCTCAACTACCCGGGTTACTCTCTTGAACACAAGTTCAAGAAACATGCTGGGGTCTGTGTGTACGTCCGCGATGACATTTGCTGTCGTCGTCTCCGTTGCTTTGAGAAGTCGGGTTTTTCTGCCATATGGCTACTTGTGGACACTGGCGTGGAGAAGTTTCTCTACATCGGCATCTACCGATCGCACAGCGGTGACCAGGAGACAACTGCACTCTTTAATTTCCTCGTGGAGTCGACTGACATAGCCCAGCAACGATACCCAACAGCGAAGCTCATTTTTCTGGGGGACTTTAATGCCCACCATAAAGAGTGGTTGTACCCATACCAGAAAACTGACCATGCCGGGTTAGAGGCGCGCAAGTTTGCTTTAACGCTAGATCTAACCCAGTTGGTGAATGTGGCAACGCGGGTACCGGATGTTGACGGCCATACACCCAATTGCCTGGACCTTCTGCTGGCATCTGATCCGGACAGTCATTCAGTATCGGTCTCAGCCCCTCTGGGAACCTCTGACCACTGTCTGGTGAAATCCATATCTACCTGCTCTCCTCCTGATGACAGTCCTAGAGGCACGAGGCGAGTATGGCGATACGAGTCAGCAGACTGGGATGAGATGCGGCACTTTTTTGCGTCTTATCCATGGCGGCAAGTGTGCTTCTCCTCGGGTGACCCCTCGCGCTGTGCTGACGCGGTTGCGGACGTGATTCGGCAGGGGATGGAGTATTTTATTCCATTCTCCGACATCCCGCTTGGTCACAAATCCCGGCCTTGGTATAATGCAGAATGCGCCCACGCTGAGGCCCGAAAAGAGTCTGCCTACCAAGTCTGGGTCAAGGCCCGCGACCGTAAAGTTAGAGCGCGTAGGGTTCGCGCGAGAAAAAGAGCCTTTAATTCTGCCGCCAAGCTCTGCAAACGGGTTTTACGTAAGGCACGTTTCGACCATGTCGGACGTATTGGGGCCAAGCTGGCATCGCACCCTCCGGGTAGTAAACAGTTCTGGTCCCTGTCTAAAGCGGTTGAAACGAATTTCTGTCGTCCCACTTTACCTCCAATGATGAAACCTGACGGTTCGCTGGCTCACTCTGCAAGTGAGAAAGCAAATTTATTTGCATCTCTCTTTGCAAGCAATTCACGTCTGGACGCTGGCTCAAAGCAACCACCTACTGTACCTCGTTGTGACTCCACGATGCCGGAGATCACAGTTCACATTAAAGAGGTCCGAAGAGTATTGTGCAGTCTAGACGTGAACAAGGCCAGTGGGCCTGACGGCATTCCAGCGAGAGTGTTGAGGCAGTGTGCACCTGAACTGTCTCCTGTGTTGACACGCTTGTTCCGCCTCTCTCTTGAAAAAAGAACGGTGCCAAAATCTTGGAAGCTTGCAAATGTACAACCAGTGCCCAAAAAGGGTGACCGTGCAGACCCTGCCCATTACCGTCCGATCGCCATTACCTCCATTCTGTGCAAGGTTATGGAAAGGGTACTGAACAGTAAGTTGCTGACTTACCTTGAAGACAATGATCTCCTCAGTGACCGTCAATATGGCTTTCGCCGGGGACGGTCAACTGGCGACCTTCTTGTGTATGTCACGCACTGCTGGGGCGAAGCCATCGAGAAACACGGCGAAGCACTTGCTGTATCGCTTGATATCTCGAAGGCCTTTGACAGGGTCTGGCAAGCCGGACTACTCAGCAAGCTTCCTGCTTATGGCATCCCAGCTGATTTTTGTAGCTGGATATCAGACTTCCTTAGGGAACGGTCGATCAGAGTAGTCATTGACGGCTGCTCCTCTGACCCTATGGCTATTGATGCCGGAGTTCCTCAGGGGTCTGTTCTCTCTGCAACTCTTTTCCTGCTGCACATCAATGACCTGCTTCTGCCTGGTATTGTTGGGTACGCAGATGACAGTACTGTTTTCAGAGAGATACGTGTCCAGCGCAAAGGCCAGCGGGGCCGAAGTTCGATCCCTGAGAGAGGCCATGGTAGAGCGAACAGATTTGACCTTAAGCCTTGTCTCCCGGTGGGGTGATGACAATCTGGTCTCTTTTAACGCCGCCAAAACGCAGGCGTGTCTTTTTACCGCAAAAAAGAGTCGATTCGACAAAACTCCTACTTTTCGGAGTGCATCTGTTCCTGTCACTGATAGGCTCGAGCTACTAGGCATGGAGTTGACATCTGGTCTCAACTTTGGCGCCACCATCGAGTACAAAGCTCAAACTGCGGCTAAGAAACTGGGCATCCTAAATAGGGTGAAGCGATGCTTTACGCCAGGACAGCTTTTAACCCTTTACAAGGCGCAAGTCCGATCCTGCATGGAGTATTGCAGCCACCTTTGGGATGGTTCAGCTAAGTACCAACTTGCCGCGCTTGACTCGGTGGAACGCAGAGCTAAGAGGCTCATTGGCGACGAAAAACTGGTGGACGCCAAACTTCACAGCTTGGCTCATCGCCGCAAGGTTGCCTGTTTGTCAGTCTTCTACAGATTGTACTTCGGAGAGTGTGCCCATGAACTCCACGACCTCATTCCACCGGCCCCCTTCTACCATCGGACCTTTAGGCGCACTGCAGGTTACCATCCACACCTGGTTGCTATTCCACCAACTCGCACTAAGCGTTTCCAAACGTCTTTTATAATGCGCACAGCAAAAGAGTGGAACTCTCTGCCTGCGTCTGTGTTTCCGACCGCATACAACCCTGAACTATTCAAAGTAAGAGTGAACAGGCTTCTTCTGGGTAAGCTCACTCCATCGTCGACTTTGTCTCTGTCACCTCTGACCTAGACTAGAGTCAAGAGCAAACCCATCTTAAATAAAAAAAAAAAAAAAAAAAGGTATGTTAAGAAATGCATCTCCTGAATAGCATCGACTTGTTAGTAGGCTATTATTAGGTAAGCTGGGACTTTCACGTTTAAAAATAGTCTAATTTCATTATATAAAATACATCATTCATATACATATAATGTATATTTTACTATGACTGCAGTAGCCAACTATTAATAATGATTAACGCAGCCTTTTTGTGTTCCACGACGCAATCTGGTTTAGGGTTTGTTTTAATTTTATTTTGGTGCCAAAAGAACCTGTTGAAACCATCTAGTTTGTGAGGCAACTGCAATCATTCGACAAAGGTGCTGTTTAACACAGCCTCCATTCTTTACCGTGATTATTTTTTGTGGGACGTCAGACTTTTTACTTGTGTAAACTCTGTGTAAATCTGTTTTAGATGAAATAATGATAGGCTGTGGAAATGGTAATGAAATGAAGCAGTTTTCGAAATTGAACTAAAATAATGGCATTTAGCTTTAAATTTGTGTTTTTTTAGGGTTCCGTACATCAATAGGAAAAACGGAACCCTTATAGGATCACTTCGTTGTCCTATCTGTCTGACAGTAAGTCAATGCCCTTTTTCTCAGGAACGCGTTGAGGTATCAAGTTGAATTAATATCAAATACGAAAGTATATAATGGTCCATTGGAGCTCTAAAAAATCAACGCAACGCAATAAAAAATACGGCCATTTTTGCGACATATTTTAATACTCGCAAGTAAATCAAAACGGGTTGAACGACATTGGTCAAGTCTGTTATTCATCAAATCGGCAATTCGTCAAATTTGATATTGGTCAAAGCTGTAGTTCGTCAAATCGTCTTTTTGTCCAATTACGAAATTTACCAAATACGCTATTGGTCAAGTAATTTAAGTACAATCAACTGTAAAAATGAAAGTAGGTACCTCATGACACCTATTTATTTATTAACTCATTTGTTCAATTCATATTTATTTACATTGAATTCATACCCAACACAACTATTTTAAATACTTTATCACATCTAATTTTCCACTCAATAATATTTTTCTATTATTTTTTCTATTTTGGCATCTTTTATGATGTCGGATGTTTTCCTCTGTTTCTTATCTTCTCTTTTAACTTTATTTTAATAATATTTCGCTTCTTTTTTTAAAAATACCTACTGATGTATACATGAACATATTGTGTTTTTCTTCTACTTTAATCCCTAATCTCCGATGCCAAGCCTCGACTGCGTTGGTGGTACGATGGCGCTCATTTGCACAACACCACATGTCCTGAGAAACCCTTTTGTGCTCAGTAAAATATTTTATATTAAAGTAGGCGCATATACTGCAGGCGGCTTTTCCTTTTATAAGTTCCTACAAGTAAGTTATGTGAATTCAAAACGCATATATTCATCGACTGTACATGGACTTGACCAATAGCGTATTTGGCTAATTTAGTAATTGGACAAAAAGACGATTTGACGAACTTTAGCTTTGACCAATATCAAATTTGACGAATTGCCGATTTGACGAATAACAGACTTGACCAATGTCGTTCAAACCTATAGGGTACTTCCCGTTGTCCTAGAATCATGAAATTTGGCAAGAAGCAATGTCTTACACTGCTGTCTACGGTCTTAAAGCACAAGTAAAAGACTGTCAAATATACAATAGCTGTCAAATTAGTACGCATTGGTAATGAAGTTCGCGAGTATTGCGGAACAAAATGGCGTCTTGACTGTAGGTACTAGGTATTCTTATTTGGCACGCATAGTACGTAAAGAGAGACTTTGAAGATCTATATCAAATAGGTACGAAAAAAAATTAAAGTCACTCAGTCAGTCTCTTCTCTCTTCATTCGATTAATTACCAACTTTATTTTTTTTTATAATTAATTAACAAGGATTTTACTCGATTAGATTTGTGTCATATACTCAAATCTAATCGAGTAAATTCAACATACTTGAAACTTACTGTACCGTTTAATTTCGACACAAAACACAACGGGCACAATAAAAGTAACACTGTTGCCTCCACACGTTTTTTTTTATCTTTTACACATTATCTTGGCAGTAGTGTAGCGCAATTACACGTGATGGTAAGGTAAAGTGGCCACTGTGGGCATTGCATTAGTTTGGACACGTCCTATTTTATTGCCCTTAAGATATCGCTCATAGTGCTCTGACGTAATATCTTTACAAAAAAATACAAAATACAAAAATGTTTATTTAAAGGCGGAAACATACTTACGTGTCGTGGCGTGTCATGACGCGCCAGAAGCATATCGGTTTCATACATTTATTATGGTTAGGGACATATTTGCATGTCGTGTCGTGTCGCATGTAATGTATGAAACCGATATGCTTCTGGCGCGTCACGACACGGCACGACACGTAAGTATGTTTTACCATTACAATAGTGGTGAATGGCGTCTCCCTTTCTTATGTGTGATAAAAGGTGATAAAAGACAACATTTTACAAAAGATAGTATGTGTGTTCGCTTGTGAAGTAGGAGGGGTATGGGTTACACCCCCACACCCGCAGACTAAGAAGTAGTATTCCCACACCCCTCCCCGTGTGAGAAATACGGGGTGACAACATTGATATAAAATAAGTCAATGTCAATGGGTGATAAGAACATCGACGCGTAACCTAGTATTACCAAGGATTCAGTATAAGAAAAAAAAAATTCTGTTCCATCTATTTTGACCGCGTAGGTATTGCACTTTTGTAGGAAACAGGCTGATGTTTTTTTTTAATTACTGACGAAAAATTTCAACACAGGGGTCCATGATTCATGTATTGAATCCATAGACATAGGTTATGCTCGATATCCTGCCACTATGTCTGTAATTGTATTGTAGTTATAACTACATTTGATCAGAATAACTGCTTCTGACCAAATTTCAGAAGCACCGTCTATTTGAAAAAGAAATATCAATATTTTCGTAAAATATTATATTACTGATTTCTAAAGATGCACCGTCGGCGGATGTAAGTGTACTAGTCGGGAAAGCTGACTATCCGGCCGCATTAGTAGTCGATGCATTGACTTATACAGGGTTATTGGTAAAACACCAGCAACCTCAGGGGTCATTGTACTCATCATTATGAACAACTTTTACTATGGGACCAAACCTGAAATCGCGAAAAAAAAATCAGCTGTTCAGTACATTTTGACGAGTTTGATGTAGATAAATGTACTGAACAGCTGATTTTTTTTTCGCGATTTCAGGTTTGGTCCCATAGTAAAAGTTGTTCAAAATAATGAGTACAATGACCCCTTAAGAGGTTGCTGGTGTTTTACCCTGTATATTACCGCGTAAGGACTGGGCGGACGGCATGTTAAAATGACGCCACGAACGTGGTCCGAGAATGGTCCTTCCCTAAACCCAAGTGAACTAGTCCGCGATCGGCTATCATCGGGTGCGGTCGTAAATTTTAAAGGCAAAAATGGCAAATTATGTCGTGACGGGTTGCGTGAATTACGACAAAAAGCACAACAAAAAAAAATATAACATTTCATATCACCTGTAAGTCAAAAAATGCCCTCACGCACACATCGCGTTCATGTGCGAGTGAGTGCGCTAATGTCTTCTCAATTATAGTATAACATAATTTCGCGTTGAAAACTTAAGCGTTCGTAGCCCAACGAATAAGGCATCATACTTCTGAGTACTACTGTGTGAGTTCAAATCTCTGAAGTGATGATTCTTTTTGCGATTTATTATTTTAAGCTAAAGCAATTAGAACAATTTTTGTTAAGAAAATGTTTTATTTATTTAAAATTGCTTAAATAAATAAAACCATTTTTAATAAATATCTTTATTTAAAAAAAAGAACATCAAAAGTGAACATGTTTTATTATAAATACAACAATATGTTTAGAACATGCTATTACATCTTTTTATACCATTATATAATATGTATACAACAATGGGCGGAGTGAATAAACATGCCACATAGATAACAAATATAATCTGATCCAGTAACAATAACATCACTCACACACTCCTACCTACACAGTACCGCCGACTTAATTTATTATGGCTAAATATGCTGTGAAAGTATTAAGTATTTCGTTTAGGTATCTATTATAAAATAAAGTCGCTTTTCATGTCTGTCTGTGTAGCCGCGTTGTTCTTCTAATGCCACAGATTTTGATGCGGTTTTCACTATCATGATAAATATTTAACTTATATATTATAGAAACCTTCATGTTTTAACAAGTCGTAAAAACCGTGCGAATCAGGGCCGGGTCGCTAGTTCAGTTATATACAGATATGAATTACCTACATTTTTGAAAATTAAAATTAAAATAAAAACATTTACCACCTGTATCGGGAACAGTAGGTATTATAATTATTACCAATCATTATTAATTATTTCTAGGAAAATAATAGATTTAAAAACGTTAAAATGTCTGAAATTTAAAGGTAGTATATAATATGTATGTTACGATAAGTCGGTGGTGATTTTCGACGAAGACATTTTTCATCAGTAATTATGACGACATTGTTTTGTCAATCGAAGTGCCGATATTCCGCGATTTTGACGGTGCACGGTATATAACAAAATTTTACGCGTCGGTTTGCAACATGTCAAACCGTCTGCTTGCAGGTGGTTCCGTACAGTTTGCATAATGACGTTGTGTGCTGCTGCTGTTATGCTGGTCTAAGCGAATGGATCTGATGTATGGGTGGCAACAATCTCACGCACGATGCCGAGGTGAAACATTTGTGTAAGCCAATGGTGTCGGTCCAGGCAGGCGACGGTTTATTTCGCTTGTCTCAGTGACAATGCACCCACAGTCAAACGGTTTTTCTCTACAAAAAAAAAAGTGAAAATATTAGGTCTAAACATACACCTCCCAAATTATAAATTAAGAAATAAAAGTTACACAATATAAATACAATGCAGAGAATATATATTTATATACTTAAATACAATTGATATATAAGGCTAGTGGTCAGTAATAATAAAAATTATAATACGATAAAATAGAAATAAAAAGGCAGGGCGAGTGACCTAGGAAATACATAATATCATACTTATAAAAAATAAAAAATAATATAATATAATAATGACACTTATTATTTACTTTATTCATTAGTGCAGATATAAAATGTAATTTTTTTATTTTTTCTAAAAAGTATTAAACAATATTATTATAATTTATTTAGAATAGAAATCCTTTGTTTAATTACCATACATGCAATTTACATTTTTAAATATTTTAGAAAAAAAATGAAATCTTTTAAAATTGTATTTTATTATTATTATCTAATCATTTACAAACATATTCATTATTTTTGAATATTTTATTACAAAACACAGATAAAAAACTATTACTATAATACTGTGTAAACCAATAATGGAAATGATTAAATAATTATCGATATAATGAGTGGCTATGCAGTTAACAAAAATGTATTTATTTGTTAACTGCATAACCACTCATTATACTAAATTCAACTATTCCGGTGTCATTTTCTATTAGATTCAACTATTCATATCCACAATTCGTTAAATGAGATACAACAGACAATCATAATAAAACTACTGGGTGGGATCACGGTGACATAATAAATTAATACATTCTAATAATAATTTCACTCACCGATAGCATTGGGCGCCTTGCGATTTCACTAATAGAAATATTTTTTTTCTCATGCAAAACAATAATCTGAGCTTTTTGAAATCTTGTTAAATGATGCATGGTCTAAATTAATCAAAATATCACAATCACAAACTTCAAGTGCAAAAGAAAGAGTATAATGTGTAGTTGCTAATGCAGACTGACTACATAAGTTCACAATTAAAGGCAGGAATATATTTTTAAAGCGGGTAGTTAGCTTCTAAACTGGGAAATAATTTTAAGTAGGCGAGAAACTTGTGGTAGATTCTCAAACTGGTCAGAATATCGCTTTATTCAGTTAGTATATTCATTTTAAATTACAAAATCTCAAAAATAATATTTTAGTAAACTCGCGGCTCGAACTCAGATCATTCTGTCACTGTAGGTTGAATGCTTACCTGTTGCGCCACGAGAGCAACTATCCTACATTGCGAAATTATGTTACACTATCATTTAAAAGACGTCAGCGCACTCACTCTATGAATGGGATGTGTGTGAGGCTGTCATTGTGAGCAGTACGTACAGTAGGATATAGTTTTGTAGTGTGCGTGTCTGGTTACTTAACTCCTTTGGCCTGTGTACCTACTAGTGGGGATATTTTTTTTTTTGTATTTTTTTAAGAACGGCCATCATGTCTGTAATATGCTATTCCAAGGTTATCCATTCTTTACCGGACACCCTGTATATGGTTTGTAAACTAATCTAATAATAGAAACTCTTCCTTTGCTTTTTTTTTTGGTAGTCAATAATTGAACTTGAATTAAGAAAAAAATATTTAAAAGAAAAAATATATAAACGAGAGCTTAAATACAACTCTGAACTAAGGACGTACGTTATTTTAGAAACACAATTTCTGTTTTGTACCTTGTTTGTACCACCGAAATCCACATATAACAATGATCGGCTTCGACAACTAAATAATCGGACTTTTTGCAACCGACTATAAGTCAGCCAAAGTCATAGTCGGCCCCACAGACTAAAAAAAAATCAAAACATAGCGCTGTGAGGCCTCACGTTCGGGTTTCGTAAACAATAAGCCGACGTTCACACGGACGTAAAAAAATCGCGGCGGGATTTTATCGCGCACTGGATTTTCAACTCTCGGTGTTGAGCCGAGCTTCAAGAATCTATAATCAACCTAACAAAAACAGAGTGCATCCCAGCGCGACGAAAAACACACTGTTCGATTTTCAACTCCCGGTAAGCAGAGCGTTGAAAATGCAGTGCGCGAAAAAAAATCGCCGCGATTCTTTTACGCCCGTGCGAACGTCGGCTTAGTGTGCACGTAATGAGGTGTATAGTTTAAATTGTAGTCTAGTGTATATGTGTGCGTGTGAGCGAGGCGCATGCTTCACTGTATTGCTCGCAGCGCTATGTCTGGGTTTTTTATTTAGTCTGAGGTCGGTCCATCTCTACTGATTTCAGATATCATTAAAATCGTTATCTTTTTCAGCATTCAAGCGTAATTAATTGCTTAGTAAGTATATTTTTTGTACTTATGTTTAGCTATACAGATAGATAAGATCCGTAGGTGTATCCTACTTATGTATTTTCATGCTCTATTTACTAAAAGCGTGAACAAAACAAAAGAATGGGCCCGTTGTAAAAAATATAAATATGGCGTTGCCAATTAGATACTTAATTATCAAACGAAAATTGTTATAGATTCCTTTGTTTTTAGCCGCTTTATAGCCGATAGTTTAATAAGAACTATCCAATATCAAAAGGATTGATTAGTGAGTTATTTATAAGCAAAGATGCGAATGAAATAATCAAGTACGGGTCCCACCGACAGGTCAACCGATGTGTGAGGGCTGGGTACTTTGACGGTCCTAGACATCCTTGAAGGCAATCCTTGCTAACCAGTTACTGCCCAACCGCTGACCGACTATACTGAACCTTGATCTACTTGAACCACTCAACTTAACCGGTCTCAAAATAAATAACAAATACACACTTTTTAACAAAAAAAAAATGTAGGTATGCGTCGAGTCATAAGTGTTACGGTAACCGACATTATTTGTTTTAACTGTTCACGTTTATAATTAATAACCCTGCCCTAGTTTTTTTTGTTGTAAGTAATTATTTGTTTTTTTAATCGTTCATTTAATTTTAAGTAATATTCCACAACAGTGCGTCAGACTCATTAGTCATTACTTAAAAATAAATGATATTGCTCACGGCACGGAACAGATGGCCGAAAGGTTCAGGGGGTCTACTCCCTAAATCCATCCGTCGGCCCGTCCGTCCGTCAGTCCGTCCGTCTGACATAACGATCCATCAAAACAAGTGTAAAAGTTAAATTTCTCGGATGTGCAAAAACACATCGGGAGTAGGGATAACTGTCAAATCGTGTTGTCATTCATACTTCGTTCGGGTCCCGAACCAATCATCCATCCGTATGTGATACGGAGTAGGAAACGCCCGTAACGAAGTCCGTAACTACGAGCTTCGTGCTTAAGGAGTAGACCCCCTGGAGTGGCGGCCGCGTACCGGAAGTCACAGTCTGATAGCCTTTTATGGTCGTCATTGGTTACCATTTCATTCATTGACTTAACATTTATTTTGTCCGTTATTTATCTTATTAAAAAATATTGGACACGTATTTTTTTCTCTTTTTACGTAATTAAAAGATTGAAGGTATCGCTTTCAGTTAAAATATGGCATGACGTCACTCTGCGAGATTTTATACGTAGTTTGTTATCTAAGGTAGTTGTGACGTAGCAAACCCACTCCTCATATCGAAGTATTTTTTTATTTATATGATAAAGCAACAATATTTTTTTATTATCTGACTGAAGGACTAAATAGAATTTCTTTTTTTTTACCCAGGAAACATCCCTATTCCTGCAAAGATAAAACTCATGCTAAGGTGTCACATGTACCACATGTTTTGACGACACGGTTGGCGCAGTGGTTGAGCGAATGACTGCTGCGCAGCATGTCGCGGGTTCGATTCCCGCACGGAACAAATATTTGTAGGACCTACAAGTATATGTTCCGAGTCTGGGTGTTTTTCTATCTATAGATAGAAAAACACCCAGACTATATACTAGATATGTATGTATTTACAAAAAAAAATTGTATATAAGTAGTTTATCAGCCATCTCGTTACCATAACACAAGCATTAGGTTGCTTAGCTTGGGACTAGATGGCGTTGTGTGAAATGTCCAAGGATATTTATTTATTTATTTATTTTATTTATTTACCTATATCCATTCTAAGTACACAACTATACAAAATTTCGGGGTTAAACTACCATAAGTACTCAATGCCAAAAATCATCGGCAAGCATATAAACATTGCAAGATAAGCAAATATCCTTCCATAGTAAATATTGAGCGTTCCAATCATTCACGGTTAACTCATGAGTTTAAATAAACACATAAAAAAACCTTTTAAAATACTAGGCTACGAAGTATTACAAGGCCAAAGGTCAATATCCTTTTAGTTGATCATAGAAAAAAATAACATCTCGCTTTGTTTCCCCGAAAGGCTGGGCAGAAGTATACCTATAGCCAATTTCATAAGTTATGTTTATGTCCCATGTAATAGGGGGCGAGCCTATTGCCATCAACCGGGCACAAATCCAGACTCCGGACTGCTACTGAGAAATTCTACACAGAAAAATCCATTAACACTTTGCCCGACGTGGGAATCGAACCCAGGACCTCATTCTCAGCAGTAGCAGTTGCCACCACTAGATCAACGAGGCAGTCATAACCTAGACTTCTATACTTATTATAAAATAAAGTCGCTTTTCGTGTCTCTCTGTGTCGCCGCGTTGTTCTTCTAAACTACGCAACGGATTTTGATGCGGTTTTCACTATAAGAATTTATTCCGGAAGGTTTTTAGGTACTTATAATACATTCATATTTAACTTATACGGGGAGTAAGTGTAAACAGTGGCAATATTTTAAGGGGTCATTGTACTCATCATTATGAACAACTTTTTCTATCGCGAAAAAAAAATCAGCTGTTCCCTACATTTTGACGAATTATGCGATCATAAATGTATTGAACCGCTGATTTTTTTTTCAGTAAAAGTTGTTCATAATGATTAGTACAATGACCCCGTTAAAGATTGCAACTGTTTACACTTACACCCTGTATATAACAGAGAAACCTTCGTGTTTTATCAATTCGTAAAAAACGTGCGAAGCAGGGCCGGGTCCATAATAAATTATATATTTTGTTAGCTTTTGGCCATTAAAAAGACATCAACGCGCGATACATTTTTTTGGGTTTAATGACATTCCTAATAACAAGACATGACATCAACGACATGATTGACATTTCCCTTTTTTTTGTCATTCATTTATTAAAATACTAGCCACAAATTTTGCCCACGGCTTCGCCCGCATGGTAAAATATCCCACGGGCGGGAACCTACTACTGGGAAATCCTTCCTTATTCCTTGTCTACATTGTAAAGGGAACCTTTATACAAAATTTCAGGTTTCTAGGTCCAAGGGTTTGGGATCAACGCCCATCCCAAACCAAAAAAAAAGGTAAAATAAAAAGAGGAGTTCTGACTATGAATGAGTTAAGTACTAAAATTGTTTATTTTATTTCACAAAAATATAATTTAATGTATTGTGTTGCGTAAATTATTTTGCATAGGTACTATTGTATAGAATCTAGTTCTTCTAACTGAACAGACAGCTGTGCTGCTGGGGAGTTTGTTCCGCTACTTCTTCTTCCCAGCTAAAGCACTAGGAAGTGGTGAAGGGCGGGCGTTTTGTGGGGACTGTCTTACTGTAATTTCGACGTTCAAAAAGTGCTGATTCTCAGCCTAATTTGAATAAAGGACTTTTGATTTTGATTTTGAAATGAACATGAATGTACTATGAATGTATGTATGAGGTACAAATAAATAGATTTAAACATTTTCACGCAGGCTTTACAATTAATATATCACTATTATTCATTCGTAATACTATGATAAAAACATATGGGCTTTCTGTTGAACTAGGAGAAAAAAAATCCCATAAGTAGTACACCTAGAAAACATAATATGGACTTTCTGGTGAACTAGGGGGAAAAAATCCCATAGTCCACCTAGAAAACATAATATAGACTTTCTGGTGAACTAGGGGAAAAAAATACCATATAGTCCACCTAGAAAACATAATATGGACTTTCTGGTGGACTATGGGAAAAATAGTTTCCCATAGTCCACCTAGGTGAACCAGGCGGGTGGACCATACACGAAAATTAAAACAATGATAACCTAATGAAAAGTAGTAAATCAATATAAACAGGGAAAACTTAGAGTTAAAGATAATGATAGAGCAATTTTACATCCCATTGACTAGTTAGCTAGGCTAAGGACGCACGAACGTGTAATTACTACCAATAGTTAAGAGCCTACACTTACTGCGGACTGAGTGAGAGCAAGACTGAGTGCGGTGCTGGGCGCCGATGGTTTAGGTAATTGCTTTTTACGGTGAAAATAATGGTTATTTGAAAAAATAAAAAAACATAAGACCTGCTTTATAGTTAGTTCAGTTAGTATGCAAAGTTTCATGATCTAATTTGAAGTACCCCGTCTTGCCATAGGTCGGGGCCACACCAACGTCAACGTATTGTGCCCAACATCGCCATAAACATCGCGGTAATTATTCCGATAAACTGAGTGGCCACACTTGAACGCCCGCGCCGCCACCGAGTTATCGCCACGTCAATCGGCAATTTGAATGCCGTTGCAAAATTATCCCCATAAGTTGTGGCTACACCTACGGCCTACGTCCATCATCGCGAAAATCAACTGCATATCCCGATGGTGTGGCCCCGACATAACAGAATAAAAGGTTACAAAATAAATCTTGAATGTAAACATAGAAAATTTGCAATAAATATCCACATCAATTTGTATGGTGAAACTATTGTTATCGTAAGTAGTATTTATTTGAATAATTTCCAAACTGCATAATGCGTGTCTATTTTTCATACTTAAATAAACATGAGTGGTGTTGAGCATACTAAGCTGACCATACTAACTACAAAAGAAGGTGTTAAAAAATTTAGTAAGAAATTTAAGGAGTGCTTTAAGACTACCGAACTGAATATCTTTTATTATGGGACCAACTTTGAAATCGCGAAAAAAATATTAACTGTTGCATACTAAAGTTATATACTCATTGTTCTAAAAAACTGTTTTTTTTACGCAATTTCAAACTTGGACCCATAGTAAAAGTTATTTACTTCGATGGTCTAAAGCTCTCCTAAAGTTTTTAAACAAAATTTTTTAACGTATCTAGGATTCTAGGTACTACCTAGTAGTGTTGCCAGATGGCACGATTAGCTACTATCATGAAAATACGTACCTACCAAAAGGGCGCATGATTGTTAATGTTTAACCCCACTCACGCAATATTTAAGTAAATAATCTATCTATATATCTACATAAAAATGAATCCCTATTTCCCTTGGTCATCGCATCACGCGTGAACGGATGGAACAATTTCGCTAATTCTTTTTTTGTTGTGTTTATTATTGTTAGGAGAAGGTTCTCATGAAAGAAAAAAAAAACGACTATTTTAACTTCACGCGTTTATATTAGAATATTCATAGCTAAGACAGGACAACATCTGTAGGGTCAGTTAAGTCTATCTATATATATAAAAATTAATCTCTATTTCCCTTGGTCATCGCATAACGCGTAAACGGATGGAATAATTTCGCTAATTCTTTTTTTGGTGTATTTATTATTGTCAGGAGAAGGTTCTTATGTAGAGAAAATTTGGAAAAGTTGCCGGGAAAATTGGGAAATTCGGGAAAACTGAAAGTGGATTTTCTATGGGAAATTTGAATGATTGAAATTAGGACAGGACAACGTCTGTCGGGACAGCTAGTAAGCAATAAATATACTTCAAGAACACTGCCGTTTATTAAGTTGAAAAAATTGCATAAAGCTGCATTTCCATTAACTATTGTGAAATAGAAAGGTCAATTTATAATGCGTCAAATTACAAATAACTGGGTCGGTGGGGGATCCATTTGACCCTATATCGACAAAGTTCCATCTGAGGTACCTACTACAAATGGAACTGGGTCGATATGGGGTCAATAGATCCCAATAGATGTCTGAAGAAGAACTAAGTAGCATCATTTCGACGAAGAAGAAAGGTGATATTTATGACACTAAGGTCAATATACGCGTGTAGGACTCGTAGGTACACGATAAAGCTAAAGTGCAGCTTAGCCTTTTACGATTGAATTCCATTAACATTTGAACCCTCTATCGACATCTTTTCTGTAGAAGCATATTAACTAATCCTCAAACTAGGGCAAATCTTTGAAAACTATAAGACAGTAGGGAGGTGAAATTCTGAACTTTTAATTCAGGTTCATAAAGGGCAAGTTTACTACCGGTAATACCATCTTATGCCTTTCTGGCGGTGCTCAAGTCTTTTAATTCACTGCTGTCGTCTCTAGAGGCGCTGCCTCCGCAGCCGTTGGTGCCGAGGGCCCGCCAGCCGCCGCCGCCGTGGCCTTTGACAATGGTATGATATGCCTTCCTGCTCCCCAATATAAAATCATGAGGATATGCCATAGCCAGGTTCCCCAGTCTAAGGATACTGCCAATGCCGTCCAGCTCAGCAAGAACTCCTGAGTGGTACAGCATGGTTCCCCGTTTATCTCGAGCTTGGGCAGGAGTTTCAGCCATAATCAAAAACTCAGCAGTGGACGAGAAAATATTCGCCTGGGGTTATTGTTTAAAATGTAAGAAAGGAATTGAGCTAGGTATGCAGGACTTCACAGTACCATCCCTGCTTGGCTTGGATAAGGGCGAGCGCGCACTGCGGTGCGTTTTTGTAACGCATAATCTGTGAAGTATGGAATGTCTTTGAAGTGCGCGCACTGCGGTCATGCGTTTTGTTAGGCCTCTGCCTCGAATTTCGCGAGCAGCGGGGCGGCGGCGGCGGCGGCGGCGGCCCGTCTCGCATTGTCCCGCCCCGCTCCCGCGCCGCTGTTTTCGAGAACCGGTCCATTTAAATGTATGCATAAGATCCTGCAGCTCCCGCGCCGCCGCCGCCGCCGCCCCGCTGCCCGCAAGATTCGAGGCAGAGGCCTTACTGTAGTCCCCGCCCAGTGCGGCAGAAGTAACGGAAACGCACCGCAGTGCGCGCTCGCCCTACTAACTTTGACATCCATAACTTAATGCTACTTAAATAACAAACACCTCTTGCCTCGCGAACCATTTTAGCAATAAATCCTGTGTGGACCTTATTTCATTCGATTGCCTCACTGATTTATACTCGGCTGTCAGTGCGCACCTTTGAAGTGTCATCTTCTGTAATTGTTAGATCGCATATTCGGTTTATACTTAGGCTAGCAATTTCCAATACGTTAAAAAGTAGGTACTGTCGGATGTTGTATACGTAGGTATTGGGTGTCTGCATCCTATGTGTAGTTTCTTGTTTCTATTTTTTTTATTGCTTTACTCGAAACGATTCTCATTTGTCTTTTACCCATTGAACAATTTATCATAGTGTTGGGCGTAACACCTTAGCAAACGAATTTGCATATTTTGCTGTCCAAACTTTCTTGGGACAGACCTTATATCTTAATACCTTCTCAAATAAGATGTTTTTATATTCTCAAATTTAGACCATTTAACCTACCCTTCTTGGGGTAGGTATTACGTATGTACCAATAGGTGATAAAAAGGGATACCTACAGACTCTTTTTAAACGGAGAAGATTTTTTGAAGATCAACTCATATAATTTTACGTAAGAAACCAAGGCTCCAGTCCCCATTATTATCAAACTTATTACCGGATTCACACAGCCACAAGGAAATAATACGTCAGTAAGTAAATATAAAAACAAAGTATTAAAATTGGTTGTTATGTAACAAAAAACATGACCGCGGTTACCTCAGGGTCACATTGTACTATTGAACTTGATGTTGCGTTTACTGACTCGAGATTAAGGTCCCACAAGAATCAAGTTTATGTCCGTATGTCTATTAATAAACTGGTTGGTTCATTTTTAAGATGACTCGCAGTTTATTAGTTTCAAAGTGAGTTTCACGCTAACAGCGGATTGTTTTGATTTGATAATAAAAACGGATAATTTTAATTACGTAAGTCTGTATTCCTTTTAACATTATGACAATTGCCTATATTCGAAGAAATCTCTCAAAACATCTAGTGTACAAAGTATGGTCCATTTGCAGTAGGTACCTACCTGATTGTAGACATTATCATTGTAGTCATTATGTACCGTCATTGTATGTGTGTTGGTGTGTGTATGAGATTTAGCAAAAACAAATTTTTGCCAGCGGCTTCGCCCGCGTGGGGTAGGAGGTAGTACGTTTCCGTGGGGTAATTTCGGAAATTACCCCACCGAAACGTACTACCTGGATAAAAAGTAGCCTATGTGCTAATCCAGACTATAATCTATCTTTGTGAGTAATTAACATCCATTCATGTAAACTTCCGCATTTATAACATTAGTAGGAAGGATAGTAGGATTAGCATGCATTTGCTAAAAAAAAGTAGATACAAAAACTGGTTGGATCGAGGTGGCCCTGGAAAAGAATGCTTGGAAGGATTTAGGGGGCCTTTGCTGAGCAGTGGGTGGGACAGTACGCTAATAAAAAAAAAATAAAAAATAAACTTAATTTAGTTTGTTACAATTTATTTTTAATTAGAAACACGTACCAGCACCAGGGCTCCAGCCCCTATTTCGTATCGTGAATACATTTTCGGGTGTGACAACCCGAGTTTTCGTCACCTCAAATTATTTCCAAGAGTAGGTATCTGAGTAATGAGATATCATGGCAACATGGAGGCCAATTCCGGTGGCATGGAAATTATCTCCATGGTCGAAATATCAGTCGAGAAACTGCTTATCTCCGTCGAAAACGAAAAAATGCTATTCTAACGATCTCCATTCATAAATTTTTCGATCGCAAACCAGCGAGATATCACGGCTGGTCCTAAGGTATGGAGATATGAAATCTCCGTTGGAACATCTGTCAAAATTTACATTCGTAGGTTTATATTCGTTTTTTTTTTGGTACCTACATGTAGAGGCTTCGGGGTTTATGTGTTCCATAAAGGGGGGCCAAATTTTCATTATTTTTGCGATAGGACACACCGTTTTCGAGATATAAGCAAAATAAATAAAAATACAGTACTGTTTTTGCACTTGAAGTCATGTGAATTTTAGTTCATGACAACTAATTTTATTCCACACCGTTATCGCGATTAAAAATAGTTTTATTTAGTTTGAAAATTAAAACCTACCTACGTGAGAAAAAGGACACAAATCACAGAGCACTATATAATACTACACAAATCATGCGAAATGCGTTTCGGATCACGCTACTTTTCAATTACTATTTTCAGTATCTAAGTAGGTAATTATAAAAAAAAAAACACAGTAATAGGAACACAATATACTAAAATTATCTTTTATAATGTGTTTGCTTGGATTTAACGAATTAAACATACGTTATTAATACTAAAAAAAGAAAAACGTAGCATAATCGATTATAATCAAAGTGAATCGATAAAAATGGAACGTCTTTTAGACGAGATTATTTTCTCCGTTGTAAATCTTTCTCCATGGTCTACCAGAATACGGTTTTTTGATAGTATCGAGATTTGAACCGGACATTGATGCGGAGATTTGAAACAGAGATTGATCTCCATGGTCGTGATATCTAGCTCGAGCCCGGAATTGGGTCCCTGGCCTCAAATAAACTGTAACCTAATAGTTCCTTAACTGATGGACGTACGCCGTAGGTGTAGCCACAACTTATCGCGATAATTTTACAACGGCATTCCCATTGTCGATTGACATGGCGATAACTCGGTGGCGGGCGTTCAAGTGTGACCACTCTTTATCGCGATAATATTATCATTATTTATGGCGATGATTGACGTTGGTGTGGCCCCGACATAAGGCAAGACAGGGTATCGTGTTACCCAGTGATGCCGGGGCCACACTATACGTCAATGCCCATAAACGCTTTAAACATTGTGGTAGTTAAATTTGGTAAAAATTCGGTCAAATTATCGCGGTAAGTGGTGGCTATACCTAGGGTTATCGCCCTTCAACGCGATAATCAACGGCACATCCCGTATAATGTGACCCCGGCATGACTGCCCGGGTTTGGGATGGACAGATTGGCAGTCGCTCCATGGCAAATTCTGGTATTCAGCAGCATCCGTTTAGATTGGAAGTCAACCCCAATATAGTTGGGAAAAGGCTAAGCAGTTTACCGCATATCTGACCTCCACACCCAGTTACTGGGTAACACAATACCCCTTGGCAAGACTGGTTGTCAAGGCAAGACGCATCACGACGATTACGTTCTCATGCATGATACTCATCAATTCATACTGGTTATTTTCAGAGGGCATGTCAGAGGCGGTAGAAGGAGGCGCGGCTATAGCGTGGCGGTTGCTCGCGACTCTCGAAGGAGGTTCGTTGCTCCTCGCCACCTCTGCACTCCTGGCTTACACCGTGAGGAAGAAGATCGCTGGACCGCACCGAACGGGGAGGCTTATACGACGCGTTTTGGTAATTATAATCATAAAATATTTTGTTTTTTTTTTTTATGAAATTTTTTATAATTTTATTTTATTATAATTAGTCCAGAAATAATGTCCTTAGGACTTAGACAAAGTGACATCCTATCAGCGATAACGTAGATGGAAAATTTAAGCTTAGCTTAGCTTGTAAGCTTCCAAAAATCCAGTGCCCGTACTTATGACGTGAAAAAAGATCATGGATCTATCATGATTACGTTGAGAAAAAGGATGGTGCTATAGATCGTCTATATACGACCTATAGCACCCGTCTCTCTCTCTCTCTCTCTCTCTCTCTCTCTCTCTCTCTCTCTCTCTCTCTCTCTCTCTCTCTCTCTCTCTCTCTCTGGATCCATGTTCTTTTTTCACGTCATATTAGTTATACGGTTACGGCCCCTAATGAAAGTCGTTGTAGATATATGAAACGCTTTATAAAAGCGATTACCACGTCTTGTCTAGGCACTTTTGTGAGTTGTGACCCTTGCTTTGTCAATTTTAGCATCCCGACTGATATTTACTTAGCTTTTCTTTTGACAGTCTCTAGCTAGGACGTTAGCCGGAACTAGGGGGCCCCATAAATCGCGGGGCTCTGGGCACGCCCCGAGTGTCCAATGGCAAAGACGGCCATGGCTGTAGGCCTGTGCATAACATAGTCCTCCAGCCCAATACTAGTTACACATACCATGATCCTATCACCTCTGCCTCATTCAAGTTTCTCATGAAAACCGAAGTGCAATGACTATTTTATTTATTTAAACTTCTCGCACATAATAATGTGCAAAGGCGCACATAATGCCTTAGACTATTATGATTATGACTTATCTTTGATGATGGTTTTTCTTTGAAGTACTTAGGTAATTATTTCGCTTTAAACACTGTAGTGAACTTGTAATAGTTACGACTTCCAGTAAATGATTAATTAATGATTCATCGTGAACAAAAACAAATGAAGACGTCATTATAATTTAAATTATTTACTCACGACTAGGGCTTCCAAAATTACGGAAATGTCAGTTACGTAACTAGTTACGCAATTTCTTTCTCCAATTCCGTAATTCCGTAATTACGTATTTTTTTCCATATTTTTTTTAATCGATCATATTTTATTAAAATTGAAGATACTCTAAGGAATTATCAAAATAAATACATACAATATATTTAAAAAAAACAAATATTATTCAAGAACTAAGTCAAACCATTTCTTTTCGTCCCGAATATGAGTTTTCTTCTTGAAAATGTGATCTCAGAAATGACGGCATTTAAGGTTTTATCACCCAGAGAACTTTGAAATTTGTTTATATTTACTGTCACTTTGTTTATTTGTATATGTATGTCTAATTGTTGAGCGAATGTCAACTCCTCGTCATCATCGTCACTGGTGGTAATTGCGTCCGATTTACTCTGTTGTTGTTTATGGTGTTGTGGATTTGGACTTTTTTGTGTGGAATTACCTATATATATTTTAACCATTCCAACAATTCCACTATGTATATTCGTAAACCATCTGAGTCTGACGATAAAAATATTGCAAAACACCGAATACATTTTGTTCGCCTTTTCTTTATTCTCTGTCTAAGAGATGTGGCTAGTTTTCCACTGAGATCGTTTGACTGAAGATCTTTAGCATACATATCTGAGATCTGGAGTTTCTCTAGCATAAATCGAAGCGCAGCGTCTGTTGTCAATAAGTTTGAATCATGGCAACATAATGACATCACTGTAGTTTACATGACATCCAAGCTGTAATGAATTTCATGAAGGTCTTGGATCTCCTTCGTCTGTAGTGTAGCTTTCCACTGAGATCGATTGACTGAAGATCTTTAGCATTAATATCTGAGATCTGGAGTTTCTCTAGCATAAATCGAAGCGCAGCGTCTGTTGTCAATAAGTTTGAATCATGGCAACATAATGACATCACTGTAGTTTACATGACATCCAAGCTGTAATGAATTTCATGAAGGTCTTGGATCTCCTTCGTCTGTAGTGTAGCTTTCCACTGAGATCGATTGACTGAAGATCTTTAGCATTAATATCTGAGATCTGGAGTTTCTCTAGCATAAATCGAAGCGCAGCGTCTGGTGTCAATAAGTTTGAATCATGGCAACATAATGACATCTCTGTAGATTTTATTACATGACATCCAAGCTGTAATGAATTTCACGAAGGTCTTGGATCTCTTCGTCTGTAAATTTTTCATTTGATTTCAAATCTTGTAACACCTTAGAAACGCATGATTTTAATTTGAGAAATCGGCGTACTATAATTAAGCTGCTCCATCGCGTTTTACAATACAGTATTATGTCAATTTTTTACCATGCTCTTCTAAGATGTATTTCTGCAATAAGTTCTTCGTTTTTCGGGAGTTTTTAAAAGATTTTATTAGATCTCTTAATTTTTTATTTACTAGTTCCCTGTAGGGACTTTCCCACAGGGCTTCCCGGCGACTCGCCCAGTTGATAATTGAAATTGAACTCTATTCTGTACGTCTTAGAACTACTTTTTGCAAGATATATCAAAGAAAAAAAAACCACAGGGAATACCCTGCTTGTACAGTCTTGATGCAAGTTATGTTGTATAGTGTTGCCACATTATAAAATGTGCAAAATACATTCTTATAAGTTGACTATTTTGATTGATTGACGATGACAATAATTACGTAAGTACGGAATTGACATCTTCAGTTACGGATTTGAGAATACCTTAAAATTGGTCCGTAATTACGTAATTGCGTAATTACGTAATGGAAGCCCTACTCACGACTTCATTGTTTTCTGAACCTACCTACGGCACAGAATTTTCAGGTATACAGATAATACATAAGTGACCAGGTCACTATGTCTCTGAGATGCGTCTTGCGCAGAATTTCGTCATTAATAGTCACTATGGTGAATTCATCCTGTAGGCAGTTTATTATTAGCAAAGGTCATTACAGGTAACAAACACGACTAACTTATTAGGAAGAGAACTGAGGAAGCGACTGGAGGAGCGTGGCTGCGAGGTGGACATAATAAACGAAGACGAGAGCCGGGCGAGCAACGGAGCGGTAAGCGGAGCGAACAACGGAGCCGTAAGCGGAGCGAGCGGAGCTAAAGTCGACGCAATTGTGGTTGTAGGCGCAGAACCCAAGACAGATGGCCTAGACGGCATGGCCACACTCGTTACTGAAGACGTTTACGATAACTTAAAGGTATTTCAAATAGAACGAGTAAACTGTGTTAATTACTGCCAAATAATCATTAAGTATGCTGATAGCTGATAGTGATATTAATCAAATATATCCGGTACGGTACGGAGCATATTAAGAGTGAAGGAATAATTATCGTGATAGCGTCTGTTTAATCTTAAAGGGTCTTTAGGAATAGACAGACGCTAGATCCCCTATATTATAGGGGTATCTAAACATGTATTAAATTGAACAAACAACTTACAGGAGGTAGTTTGACGTAGAGTTGGAAGAAAGATGGAAATCACAGATTATATGATTATGATCTGTGGTGGAAATGGTAAAGTTTGTCAATCCAACTTACTTATTCACACACAAAAAGGCAATGAATTATCTGTCCCATTTTTAAACCAGAGACCTCAATTTACCTACTTATACAGAACCGATTCCACACCCAATGATCTCTTCACATGAGACCACTTGATTGGCAATTAAAGTAGGTAACTGACAATCGAACTGTATGGTGCTATAGTGCAGAAACACAATCTTCTCAAATTTTACTAGCCGCGTCCAGACCATCCGAGCACGGCTGGCGAGGCAGCCTCGCGAGCCAATGCCTCGGCTGGTGTGGACGTGGCTCGGGCTGCTTCGAGCGTATGGCTCGCGGTCGAGCGGCGCTCGACCAAGGAAACGCGCGCCCGGGGCAGCCCGAGCCACGCCCACGGCCCACGGCCACACCGGCCGAGAAATTTTTCGCGAGGCTGCCTCGCGTGCCGTGCTCGGTCGGTCTGGACATGGCTAATGACGTTCATTTTTCCATTTCAGCTCCTAGAATCCTTATCGTCCCGTGTCCGTCCCGGCGGGAGCATCGCGTGGGCTTGCGCAGGAGACGCGGGAAGGGGCGCCTTCAGTGACGCCGGCGCGGCCTTCGACACTGTGTTGCGGGCCAGTCTGCAGCATGTCGCTAAAGTGTAACTAAAAATTTCAGAATAATCTCCTGATTTTCAGGCAAAAGGTCAGGAAATGAAATGAAGGCAGCTTTTCATAACGCGGGCAAGACAAACATAAATTAAAGTTAAATCTTAATAATAAAAAATAATAATAATAATCATCCCAACTACGGAACCATTGTGCGGATTATGCGTGGTCCGACACGCACTTGGCCGGTTTTTTTTTAAAGCACCAACGGACCGTTGACTTACGTAGGTATTTGATGTTCAACTTGATATATTGTACTTACCTCCGCGCGAAAAAGGGGTTTGACAGACAGACGGACGGACAACGATGTGATCCTATAAGTAGATAAGTGTTCCGTTTTTTCTTTTTGAGGTACGGAACCCTAAAAAAACAAAATCGTATGTTATAAATGTTTATTCAATCAAAGTTTACAAATAGAAACCGCGGGCCGTTGCCTTAATAACGATCAAATTGTCCACTCTGTCTGGCTGCAATCGGCTGCATCAAGCTGTGCCCTTAGACTATACACTAATATCTACTGTGCCTGCTCAACACCATAGACTAATCTATTCTATAGGTAATCAACACTGCTGCTGTTCTTTGAGTGTTTGAAAGAGACGTTCCTGCAACTCTGCCACGGTTTTTGCTTTCTTCTCTTCTCGCTACTTACCTACTTATGGTCAAACAAGTTGTCTCTAATAATTTAGTGTTGAACCGGTTTCCTCGAAGTTTTTGACCCAAGACTTTATCATATTTACTGTTGGACACTGTTTCATGTCAGTTATTTGGTAATGTTCTTGATACATGTCCCGAGCAATCGTGTAAGAACGGTTATTTTTGTAAAACTGTTTCACACAGAATGCACGTTGTTCTCCAGTGAAACGCTCCATTATTACGCCGGGGCCACACTATCAATGCCCACAAACGCTTTAAACATCGCGGTAATTGTTCCGTTGTTCAACGCGATGAATTGAGTGGCCACACTTGAACGGTCAACGCCAATGATCATTGAATTCAAACCATTGATTAAAACCCCTCGTCAATCGGCAATGTGAATGCCGTTGTCGATATAGTGGTGGCAACACTCTACGGTTATCGCCCTTCAACGCGATAATCAACGGCGTTACAAAAAAAATATAAGCGTGTATTCCGTAGACAGGTGTATTCTATGGCGTGCGTTTCATCCACAGACGAAGGCTTCATAACAAATCATCAAATAGTTCCTCTGGTTGGCTCCGCAGCTCCACTACCATAGATAATACACTATATAAAGTAAAGTAATACCACTACTCCAATATTGCCAATATAGAACACGATTTATTTTACACGATAGGTACGATAAACCACAGCCGCACAGCGACAAACGCAATCAATCAGTCCCACAGATTAAGTAGTATTATTAGCTTAGATAATATACATCTAGATCGAGCCACCGCGTGACCGGCCGGTCATGAGACAGCAATATTATCAGTGAAAGTACTTTGTTTGGCAACATTTTTAAAGCAAAAATACGGCACGCCGTAAGAGACAGAGGATACGATGCTTTGTCTCAATTTTCCTAATTATTTCGTATATGTGTCTCACTTCCACACTTCACACTGTAATCATGGCAGCGTCTAGATGTATAATGTCATTGATTATCAGTCCGTTATCTAGATCGCGCCACCGCGTGGCCGGTCATGAGACAGCAATATTAACAGTGAAAGTACTTTGTTTGGCAACATTTTTAAAGCAAAAATACGGCACGCCGTAAGGGACAGAAGATACGATGCTTTGTCTCAATTTTCCTAATTATTTCGTATATATGTGTCTCACTTCCACACTTCACACTGTAATCATGGCAACGTCTAGATGTATAATGTTAAAATGTTGCCAAACAAAGTACTTTGCATGGTAAAATTTAAAAATGTTGCCAAACAAAGTACTTTCACTGTTAATATTGCTGTCTCATGACCGGCCACGCGGTGGCTCGATCTAGATGTATATTATCTAAGGTTCCGTTAGTCCGTTTGGACAGCTGTCAAAATACTTTGTGTAGTGATGGGAATGAAATCGGTTGCTTTAAAAACCGATTCTCGAGACATAATATCATACTTAAACTTTGTAATCGACTATAATATCTACATTGCTTAAAACTGATTCTCGAGGCATAACGTTATAATACACGTACGAGTTTGTAATATTGAACAGTGTTTATGTAACATATCCCAACTAAGTTTAAATCGTTTGTAAAAGTATCGATTTTTAGAACATTGATTTTATTCGGTCAAAAAACGGCTTAGACGAACCCAAAGACAAGAATTAATTCGACATCATGGCCAATGCTTTGTAACCTTTTGTCACCGTTGCCTGCAGTAGTCTGAACCTACTCTTTTATTTATTTATGTATTGGTTGTATGTTTCAGTACTCACTGTGAACCTATCTGGGTAGGTCGGTGTGAGGGAGCGGAGCAAGCAGCCGAGCGAGTGGTCGCCGCGCTACTCACTGTTGACGACGCGTCACAAGCTTCTAGGTTTTCTGTTAGGTGACCAAATCTATACTTCTAACATCGTAGGCACTTCAACAAGTTCTGGCAAATACAGACACCAGCAGCTCAAGCCACCCGAAACTGTCAAATTTTCCCAATCAACCTTGAACCTAATACTTTATTGATAAAGATGAAAATCTATTAAAGAAATTTGACAGATTGTAGTAGCTGGATGTGCTGGCATCTGTAAAAATGTCCCGATTTTATTTGAATTAGCGTCAAATTGATTCAATCGATTATGATTAGATTTCATTTCGATTCGATTTATAATATGAAAATGTCGAATGAAAGCCCGCTGATTGAAGTGACTTCAACATTGTGGGAAACTGAATCAACTAAATGTCTGTGCAGTACGACTGACTGGATAGATAAATAAAAATAATAAGATTATGTTTCTTCACAAATTACATTACTATATTTCTTTAAAAAAATCTAAAATACGTCATCCGAAATCCTAATTCTAACATAAAATTATTATTTTTAACGAATCCTCCTATTTTACAGAAACGCCGCTCACCGAGTGGGAGAATGCCTGTGCAGGTGGCTGAAAATAGTTTCGTGATATTTCTACCTCTCCTCCTTGTATGATGAGGGGGGCTAAAACGGCCACTTTGGCAGAATCATAATAGGATAATATTATGAATAATATTTGAAATCGTAAAACGGTCACAAATTGACAATATAAATTATGAATTGTCAGTTTGTGACCGTGTTACGATTTCAAATATTATTCATAATATTATCCTATTATGATTCTGCCAAAGTGGCCGTTTTAACCCCCCTGATGAATTCTTTGTAAAGCTTTATTGTAAGTTTGGATGTTAATAAAAATGGTACGATAATTACTGTATTTTGTAAAATAAATAAATTATGTTATACATTAAAATGCTGTTGTTTTTTAATCCGAGTAAAAGAAAATAAATTCATGAAGAAGTGGGAACAAAATTATTTAGACCAAACTGGTATTAAGCTGGCCAGTCTATTGAAACTCCGCACTTCGCTAGGCGTTATCACTGAAGTGCGGCCTACTGTACCTAGTACATAACCAGCGATCTTTTAGCTATAGCTAGATGTGAAATATCACCCTTTGCGCACAGCTGATTATAATGATGAGGTATCACGTGCATGGGTCACCCACCTAAACTACCTATACCTATACCTACCTTACGAGTATGTATGGTTGGCAAAGATTCTATGAATTCACATTTCACTATAATATATCTTATTTTTATTTCTTAAAATTGGAACCCCGATTGAACGTTAGTCGATTTTCTTATTAGTAACTTTGTACATCTCTATTCTTTGTGCTGCAAACTTAAAAACGTTGATCTCCATGCTTCTTTTTAAATTATTATTTGCGGCAACCCTGAATGGATCTGTCACCTTTCGCAATGGAGTGTTGGACGTGTCCGTAACAACAAAATTTCCTTTTTATTTACTTGTAATGCTGTTACCACTTTAACAGTTATTCCAAATACCATTTACGATTATGTTAAGTTCGTGTGGAGTTTTGTTTAGTTCATATTCGCTGCTGAAACATGGAAGAGGTGAGTTGTTAGGTTACCAATGCTACCATATTTTTGTTGTGTCACAATACAGTGAAGTTATTGTGTGGTTATTTTGTAATTACTGTTTTTTTAGGAACTTAACGAGCATGATTTGGAGGAACGGCTGTATGCTATGCTACATCATGTGGACGAGACAGAGGGTAACTTAGCATCGAACCACAGCAATGGGTTGAATATAGTGGAGAACGCACCCAGGAGCACGGTGCGTCGATACTGGCGCACCAGCGAGCCCACTACTCCGTATCAAAAGGTGAACGTTCAGAAAGACCCCGCTGTACCATCAAACAACAACAAACAAACTGATGTGATCCAAACGAACCAAACACCAAAGCCCAAAGAAGAAAAACGTGACTCAACCCCCAAACCTCCCGCTGTCGATCTGTCTATATTCCAGTCTCCAGTACCACAAAACTTTAAGAGAACCATTGAAATTATTGAACAGGAGGATGAGAGTACTGTACCTGTACTGCTTGAATCTAGTGACGAAGATGAGGTCATTGAAGTGGCATTACCTCCTAAGCCTACCATTACTATTGAAAGCTCAGATGAAGATGAGCTCCACATTATCAACCCGATCTCCCCAACAAAAACCCTAATTAATGTGGACAAGACAACTACAAGTGGAGAAAGAGATGTTTCAGCAAGTCCCGCACCTTCAGCTGTCTCGTCTGTGTCTGATGAATTCATCCGTGGCGATTGTATAGCATTGAACATCTCCTCCCGACATCAGGACAATCCCAGCTTTGATTTCAGTCTCCATGGATCAGACCTACTTGGACAAAGTACTCCATCCAAAAAGAAAAAAAAAAAGAAAACCAAGGAAACTGTGACATCTACTCCGGTTATTGCAGTGACAACAAACAAGCCCACTCCTAATGATGAATGTTTTGCCACACCAAAAAGTAAAGCCAAGAATAAAAGGCAGAAAACTAAATTGTATACTGTGACCGAAAAAAGTATTCCCAATCCTGACGTGTATGATTCGGATAGTAACCAGTCAATGGACACAAATAAAAATAGAAACTCTTATATAGTTACTGAGAAAAGTCTACCTAGCACCGATGTGTATGAATCTGATTCTAACTTGTCTGAATGTGCTAAAGAGATTCCAGAGCAAATACAAAATAATGGTGTCAAGAGTTCAGACCTCAGCACGTCTGTGCATAAACTGAGTGAGCAACCTTCAAAAACGTTGAAAAATAATGAATCCAGTGTCTCTAATGATACTACCATTTCAATTGACTTGACAGGCAATGAAAGTTTTATCAATATTGATGACTCGGATATTCAAGAAAGCATCATTATGGGAAATGTGTCTGGATTCACAGAATATGAAGACTACGGAGATGTAACCCTGTCCGATGACATTTCCAAATTTGGCTCGACAAAAATACCTTCGATTTTGAATGATAACCTCGATTTTGACAATTTGAAAGGCAAAGACAAGGTTTGCAAAAGACGAAGATACTCTCTGACAACTCTTCGTGCTGAAATGGAGAAATTCTATAATGAGAGCTGGGGCGGAGAGAATTTCAACCACAGGGAGATACAGAAAAGCATGTCACGTAAGTGTTAACTTTAGTTTCTCAATTTTATTTATTTTCTTGGAGACTACAAGTTTTCTGTGTTTATCACCAATACTAAGTACTAAGATAAAACAACATTATTTTGTATTGTAATTACATAACATTTGATAACATCATGGGGTTCAACTAGTTGCTCCAGGCTGCTGAAATCCTTCTCCCGACCCACCGCATCGTATCTCATCGACCGCCAGTGCTATTACTTCGATTTTGCTTAGCGTTCTTTCTTTTTGCTGGGCTCTTATGGGTCATAGCGTGTTAAATGTATTCCTCAAGAATTAGGCTATCAGATGCAAAAATATTTTTTCTAATCCGACTGGTAGTTCCAGAGATTGTTAGTATACTTAGATGTATAATGTTGTTCACACTAAAACCTTCTTTCACAATAATAGTCTATTTACTTAATTATGTTCTTAAAATGCATTTTAATACGATTCTTAAAATGCATTAAAATATGATTAGTATAGCTCATCATGGAATCATTTAACACAATAATTAAGGAGCCACTAATCGGCGGCTCTAACAACAGTCTAACACAGTTAAATAATTAAATAATTTTAAGTTTTGAATGTACACAGGCCGTCAAACACATGAGTAAATGTTTCTATGGAAGAATGAGTGATTAGCATGTTCGTAATAAAAGAGATAATTATTGTATAATTGAATAAAATTACTTAATGAAAGAGATAATTATTGTATAATTGGTTATAATTACATGATGAAAGAGATAATTATTTTGTAATTGATTATATATACTTACTTTTTAGGTGATAAGAGTTTGTGGGTGATTGATCCTAAGGACAGGGTACCATCACTAGCTAAAAGGAAAGTCACGTAAGTATATTGTTTGTTATTATTTAATTAAATACTAGGCAGATGATGTTACATCCCAATACCTACTCACTGCAACCTGCTCAGATCTATAATAGAAAGGTTTAAGGGGCCGGCGGAGGATGAATTCTCCATACAAACGTAGTTCTTAAATCATTTGCAATTCGAGCATATTTCCACCATATTATGCTGATATTCGGATTTACACAGTATTTATCTAGGTTCTTGACTATTTTTTTTTCCAAAATACTTGTCCAAAATGAAAATTAAACGAATTGCATTTCGCACATATTGACAGCGTAAACGACATGTTTTCTGCTTATTTTTTCTGTATTAAAAACAACAATATTTGTAATATTGTTCGAGCGGAAACATAGCTAACATAATCAAGTTACAAATTATAAAAAAAAAAAATAGAAAAATATTAAGTTTTCATTCAACATTTTTAGGATTACGGATTGAGTACTTTCGCGTCAAGCAATTGGGAGAACGCGGGGCGGCACTGCTCACTCACGATGCGCTAGTGTGTGTGCATGTACTCGCCGACACCGACACGCGACACCCCGCGCGGGGCGGTGGGGTTCGTTCGGGACTTTTGTCAGTGTTAGTCGATTACTTTGTGCGTGCGTCCATAATTGTTTGCTAAATAATAATTAGGTAGGTAGGTTGTAATATTTCTGACACTTTTGACCTATGCTACGGACTTGGATTTAGATTTGCCTTGTGATTTGTGACTTTTATTCATACCCCAGAACGCTGTTATTTACTTTTAGGTGGTATACGCACATTGCGTAAATATTAAATTATTGGAGTAGGTATTTGTCGTTTACTAATACTTTGCATAACCTTACATAATCAGCCTATAATGTTCCCACTGCTGGGACACAGGCCTCCTCTCAGTGAAAGGGACTGGGCCATAATCCACCACGCGGGCCCAGTGCGGGTTGGCAGATGTCACATGTCTTTGATTTTTGATTTTTTTTGCATAACCTATTTAATTTTGTTTTTTCTAAGAAGCGTTAGTTTTTTAAAGTTGAGACTACTAAAAAAATAAACCGGTTCTAAATAAATAAAGATAGGTAATAATAAATATGCCAATAATTTATGTTTATGCGACATGCGTGCTGCGTGTGACAACTCTAGCGCCGCGGCGCCGTTCGTCGCATCGGTGTTCGTTTCAACCGCGCGGCCATGGCGTTAAAAAAAAAAACTATGCCAACATTTTGTAACAATTTGTAAAAGTAAAGCTATGGTTAAAAAGTTAGAAGGGTTTGAACGTGGCCGCGCCATCGAAACGCGGAGAACCGCGCGGCCACGGAGATCTCAGAAACTAAGCGTTGCACAGACCTGAAATTTTGGTAAATAACAGATTCAATTTGTAAACAATTTGTAAAAATATTTGGAAAAAAATCCTAGGTTAATATTTTAGGAGCTGTGAGTCTAAAACCCCGTGGCCGCGCCATCAAAACGGTGACAAAAACGTGATAGCCGATATCTCGCTGAAAAAGCATCGCAGACGTCTTGAGTTTTTTGTAAAACCCAGATTTGCATTTGTCAAAACTTACAAAAATGCAACAAAAAATACTAGGTTTATATTTCAGGAGCTGTAAGACTAGAACCTCATGGCCGCGCCATTGAAACGGTGAAAAATACGTTATCACCGATATCTCGCTGAAAAAGTATCGCAGAGGTCTGAAGTTTTTTGTAACCTAGATTTGAATTTGTCAAAACTTGTAAAAATACAACTAAAAATCCTAGGTTTATATTTCAGGACCCGCGCCATAGAAACGGTGAAAAACACGTTATCGCCGATATCTCAGTGAAAAAGCATCGCAGAGGTCTGAAATTGTTTGTAAAACCTAGATTTGGAGTTATCAAAATTTGTAAAAATACAACAAAAATCCTAGGTTTCTATTTCAGGAGCTGTAAGACTAGAACCCCATGGCCGCGCCATTCAAACGGTGAAAAATATGTTATCACCGATATCTCGCTGAAAAAGCATCGCAGAGGTCTGAAGTTTTTTGTAAAACCTAGATTTGAATTTGTCAAAACTTGTAAAAATACAACTAAAAATCCTAGGTTTATATTTCAGGAGCTGTAAGATTAAAACCTCGTGGCCGCGCCATCAAAACGGTGACAAAAACGTGATAGCCGATATCTCGCTGAAAAAGCATCGCAGACGTCTAGAGTTTTTTGTAAAACCCAGATTGGAATTTGTCAAAACTTACAAAACTGCAACAAAAACATTTCAACATTTCGGGACCCGCGCCATTGAAACGGTGAAATACGGTTTTTTGTAAACCTAGGAGTTTTGTTGTATTTGTAAAAAATTTAACTAATTCAAATCTAGGTTTTACAAAAAACTTCAGACCTTTGCGACACTTTTTCAGTGAGATAGCGGCGATAACGTGTTTTCACGGTTTCAATGGCGCGTCTCCTGAAATATAGTTTTGACAAATTCAAATCTAGGTTTTACAAAAAACTTCAGACCTCTGCGATGCTTTTTCAGCGAGATATCGGCAGCGAGATATATAATATATTCAATGGCGCGGCCATGAGGTTCTAGTCTTACAGCTCCTGAAATATAAACCTAGTATTTTTTGTTGCAGTTTTTTAAGTTTTGACAAATTCCAATCTGGGTTTTACAAAAAACTCTAGACGACTGCGATGCTTTTTCAGCGAGATATCGGCTATCACGTTTTTGTCACCGTTTTGATGGCGCGGCCACGGGGTTTTAGTCTTACAGCTCCTGAAATATAAACCTAGGATTTTTAGTTGTATTTTTACAAGTTTTGACAAATTCAAATCTAGGTTTTACAAAAAACTTCAGACCTCTGCGATGCTTTTTCAGCGAGATATCGGTGATAACATATTTTTCACCGTTTGAATGGCGCGGCCATGGGGTTCTAGTCTTACAGCTCCTGAAATAGAAACCTAGGATTTTTGTTGTATTTTTACAAATTTTGATAACTTCAAATCTAGGTTTTACAAACAATTTCAGACCTCTGCAATGCTTTTTCACTGAGATATCGGCGATAACGTGTTTTTCACCGTTTCTATGGCGCGGGTCCTGAAATATAAACCTAGGATTTTTGTTGTATTTTTACAAATTTTGATAACTTCAAATCTAGGTTTTACAAAAAACTTCAGACCTCTGCAATGCTTTTTCAGCGAGATATCGGTAATAACGTATTTTTCACCGTTTCAATGGCGCGGCTATGAGGTTCTAGTCTTACAGCTCCTGAAATATAAACCTAGTATTTTTGTTGCATTTTTTGTAAGTTTTGACAAATTCAAATCTGGGTTTTACAAGAAACTCTAGACGTCTGCGCTGCTTTTTCAGCGAGATATCGACTATCACGTTTTTGTCACCATTTCGATGGTGCGGCCACGGGGTTTTAGTCTCACAGCTCCTAAAATATTAATCTAGGATTTTTTTCTATATTTTTACAAATTGAATCTGTTATAAATTTTCCATAATTTCAAGTCTGTGCAACGCTTAGTTTCTGAGATCTCCGTGGCCGCGCGGTTCTCCGCGTTTCGATGGCGCGGCCACGTTCAAACCCTTCTAACTTTTTAACCATAGCTTTGACAAATTTGTGGTTTTGGGAGTCAACTTTTACAAATTGTTACAAAATGTTGGCATAGTTTTTTTTTTTTTAAAGCCATGGCCGCGCGATTGAAATGAACACGCGTCGCGTCGGTCGGTCGGGCGGTTTGCCTCTAAGATCACGCGCGATAACGATATATTGCCAATTGGACCATACATTCCTCATCAGTTACATGTAGGTACATTATTGATACCACTGAAGTTAAAAAAAAAAAATACTTTTTATTTCAATAAAAAAAATATTACATAGTTTTGTTTAATCAAGTCGTCAATGTTTTCTTAGTATAAAGATTTAGGATAATTGAAAAAGCTGTCAAGTATCTTGTGCACGTATGACGTATCTACTACATTTTTTCTACAAGCCCTAAATTTCGAGATAATTATTCTAATATGTTGAGATATGGCATTGTAAAGAAATTTCCAAAAAACGCATTACTAGTCTGTACATTCACTAACGATTCCCCAAAGTAGTCAACAAAAATAAAGCAAACAATGAACATATCTAATTATAATTACCTACCTACTAATAAATAGAAATGCTTTGTGCCTTCGGGTCGTTATGAATGAATACACTCACACACGGCTGTGCACAATGTCCCACACTCGCCTACTTTTGTGAAACAGAGATAGCAGTATTCCGAACGAATTTTGCCGTTCGCCTCGAATTGCATTTGCGAGCGCCCTTCGCCGGCTTCTTAAGTAGTTAAATAAAGGTAAAGAATCTTGATGTGATTTTTTAAACACACACATTAAATGTTATTTTTAACATATATTAAACAAATAAACTACTGCTTATACTAATGGTTCAATTGGTTTAGTAATCATTATTGTTGTATTTACATTGGTTTTTTGTTGAATAAAAAAAACTGAGGAATAAAAAAGTTAAAAGACACATCAAGATTGTTTACCTTTATTTCACTACATAAACCTTTATAGTATAGTGTGATTCAAGAAGCCAGTAATAATAGTAACTGCAGTAGGGAAGAATGTTATCATTTGAAAAGAAACTGTAATTCATGGACAGCTTAGGAACACTGGACCTGTTTTCCTATTATGTAAATTCACTGGCAAAAATCTGTGATAAATTCACAGAACGTAAATTATTATTTGATTTCATCTGCCTAGCCTTTTCCCAACTATGTTGAGGTTGGCTTCCAGTCTAACCGGATGTAGCTGAATACCAGTATTTACATGGAGCGACTGCCTATCTGACCTCCACAACCCAGTTACTGGTTAATACAATACCCCTTGGTAAGACTGGTTTGGGCGACCCGTAACAACTGTCAATGATCCACGAATGACAGCCGGGACCAATGGCTTAACGTGGTTTCCGAGGCACGGAGGGGTCTTGGTATGTAAAGATGGTCACCCATCCACAGACCAACCGCGGCAAGAGTAGCTTAACCTGATCGATCGACCCATGCGGCTGTTGTTACTTAGCCACAAGCCAATTTTAATTTTCATTGTAATCTATCTTAAAATCAAGATAAAATAATCATGTTTTCATTCATTATCCTATCTGAAACTGCACTTACTGACATGCTTGTTACATTACATGCTACATTACACGTGTCGTTACATTGCAGCTGCAACTACTGCAACCGCGCCGGCCACCGCGACGACACGTGTCGCCTGAAGCCGCCCGTGTGCTACATGTGCGGCTCTACGGGACACTTCGAACCGAGGTGCCCTAGGAAGATCTGTGTTAACGTAAGTGTTTCATTCAGTATTTTACAAAAAGCCCCTGCTTCACACGGTTTTTAAGTCTTGACAAAACAACGAGATTTCTATATTTTTGTAAGTTTAATATTGTATTGTAAACCTTCCGGAATACACATATACAACACACATACAATATTTAGTCTAAATGATGATGAAAACTACATCAAAATACGTTGCGTAGTTTAGCAGCACAACGGCGTCACACAAAAAGACACGAAAAGCGATTTTAATTTATTATAATATACAGGGTGTAAGTGTAAACAGTAGCAATATTTTAAGGGGACATTGTACTCATCATTATGAACAACTTTTAATATGGGACCAGACCTGTAATCGCGAAAAAAAAATCAGCTGTTATAATTCGTCAAAATGTAGGGAACAGTTGGATTTTTTTTTTCGAGATTTCAGGTTTGGTCCCATAGCACAGATTAATACAGATTGGACACTCCGCAAAATCATTTAAATAAAAAGCGACTCTTGCTCCGACACAATAAAGTGCAATTCAGGTCGCACAACGCTTATTACCTACAGTTAAATTCAACTTCAAGTTGCCTCTCTATCGCGTAACTCTTATGCCTTCTGACCTACTGAATTTGCCCCGCGGACTGGGCCCGCCGCGTACTTGTAGCTTCATACCTAAACTGCGGCGTGTCCCATCTTTATTCTGTGCCCATAGTGAAAATTGTTCATAATGATGAGTACAATGACCCGTTAAAATATTGCCACTGTTTACACTTATACGCTGATGTGTATAGAATACATAAAGATAATTGGACTGTCGTAAAAAAAATGGAATAGAATTCGAATAATTTTTTTTGCATAAGTTAACTATGACTTTTAAGGAGGTGGTAAAATAGTTCGTAATTCTCCTGTCCTGATGCCTCGCTTTCGCCTTTTCTGGACTTCATGAATGTTAGTGTTTAGTATAACTGAATCTGTTGAGCCTCCAATACTACCCTAATTGAAATAAGATTAGACATATAAATAAACCTTTTTTACAGTCTGTTCAACCGATTTTGACTTCTATTGCGTTGGTGGCATGACAAATGGCAGCTGTAGCAAACAGTTGGTATTGTAACCACTTTTTTGCTTTTAATGTCATCCTTATGCCTACGTAATAGAAGTCAAAGGCTGTAAGGCACTAAACATTACAAGCGCTCCGGGTGCCGCGTTCCAAAGTGTATAAAGATTGCGATGCGCGGCGCCTCGGACGCTTCATATGCTTCGTCACAAACAATTCTATACAATTTGACTGAGCGCACGGAACGCGGCGCCCGCAGCGCGCGCCTGGGGCGCTAGGTATGTCTAGTCCCTTGAAAAGGTTTATGTAAATGTCTAATCTTACTTCAAATGGAGTATAGACACAGAATACATAACATCACAAGTACAGAAGGTTAGGACTCTTGCTCCGACACAATAAAATGCAATGCAGGTCGCACAGCGTTACCTACAGTTATATTCACCTAGGTAATAGGTAATACGGGCTGGTATCCGTGCAGGCCCTGCACAGCGGACTGTCTGTGACTCCTATGACAAAGAGGTGTTTATTAAATGACCCATGGCCAGTTATAGCCGCTGTAACTGTACGCAGCTGTTGTTTATTTAGTCGGAGAACCTGTTTCGCGAGGCGGCCATTATATTCACCTAGAAGTTGTTTCTCTTTCTGTCGCCTGGCTCTTATACCTTCTGACTCGTTAGAGTTGTCTTCTTTTACGAAGCGGTGCGTGTCTGCGTGAGCGAGTATCGAATTAACATGCGAGCCGGCCGGCCGGTGCGCGGCAGCCCACACTGAATTGTGTCGACAAGTCGAGCCCGCCGCGTACTTGTAGCTTCATACCTAAAATACGGAGTGTGCCTGGCCTGGTATACAACATTAGTTTTTGTTTACATTAAACCCGAAAAGGGGTCATTTTACTCATCATTTTGAAGATTTTTTTCTACGGGACCAACCTTGACATCGCGAAAAAAAAATCAGCTGTTCCATACATTTTGTCAAAAGGTTGGTCCCATAGAAAAAAATCTTCAAAATAATGAGTACAATGACCCCTTTTCGGGTTTAGTGTAAACAAAAACTAATTATGTAGATTAAGAACTGTATATATAATATTTGTTATTGTAATACTTATGTATCTGTACCTCTTTGCAGTGCGGCTCCCCGAACCAGGTGTACACTCACATGTGCCGCAACTGCTGCAACTGGGGCGCGCTGCGCTGTGCCGAGTGCGGACAGAACGGGCACCCGGCCAGCCACTGCCCCGACACCTGGCGCAGATACCATAATACTGTAAGTATTGTTGGTTCCTAAAGTATCTGATAAAAGTGGTAACAAACCGTGTTCAGGTTAAATTCGAACACAATCACTCACTAAAGGGAATTAGTACAGACAACAGCACATCAGGTTATAACAAACTGTCAAATTTCTCCAAATGATTTTAAACCTTGAAATGTTGTTGGTTAAGTTCAACATTGAATGAGAAAATTTTACAGTTTGTAGTAACTTGACCTCCTGCTGTATAACACAATTTGTATTACACAATCATCTGTATTAGATTCATCTGTATTAGAAGGTTTAAGCATTATATCTTACCACTTTTCCCAACAGATATTGTTTTAATAACATTATTAAATTGTAGTTGAAAAATCATTCGAAAATTGGAGTTATGGAATTAATCTCAATTGTCAAATCAAAAATATCGGATCTTCACTGTTCATTATGAAATACTCCATAGACCTTTGTGCCCAGATGATGATAATAGGCTATCTCAAATCAAAACTCTCTAATAAAAATATTATGTCCCCGACAGATTGACAACAACTCTCCTTTGGAGCGCTGCAACCAAAACAAGCGTCACCACCAGCTGTTCTGCAGCGGCTGCACGCGCCGAGGCCATCTCGTGCACACCTGTCGTGTGACCCTGCCTTTCTCGGGCCTACCCATCAACTCGCCCTACGTCTGTCTCTACCGGCCCCTGCACCAACCGACCCCTAACCAGGCCATTGCCTCCGCGCCAACCACGCCCCGCAACAAGCGACAGTCCAAATCCCCCACCACACACGAAACACATGTCAATAAGAAGAGAAATCTCTCTGCTGGTGACGAGAATGAACGACGCAACACTAAAAGCCCCGCGCCACTAAGAAAGACTTCCGTCAGCAAAGATTTTGTGGAGGAAACCAACAAAACGGAAGCTAAGAAAAATGAACAGAATGATAATAAAAATCAAGGTGCCGCAGAAAAAGCACCCAACTTCATTCCAATCACCTCCGCTAACCATGACAAGAAAGGCAACATGATTCAAGACAATGAAATCTCTTCAGACACAAATGAAATTGTTACTTCCGCCAGGATTTACATCACCAACGAAATTATTGATAAACTCAAATCGGAAGAAGGCAAGGTCTGGCTGAAGGCAACCACAAACAAACACAGCGTAGAAGTAGAGAACGCAGAAATAAATTCTTTTTTAAGTATTAAAGGCAGGCTTGAAGACCAAGAGGCTTTCCAAGCAGAGCTTCGGGACTGGTTCAAGCCTAACGCGAATGAAGACAGTCCCAAACCGAGTAGTGTGGGCGACACACAATACGACACTAACGAGCAGAATGCCTGGAGCATCCTGCCTAAGAACAGAAACAATCTGTTGCGGCAACTCAACAACGCGCTGAACTCATTGAAGGAGGACATAGGAGACCCTAGCGCGCTGTACAAAGAGCTGACATTCCTTCAGAACCGTCACCAACAACTCCTGAAACAGAAAGTCATCAGCCCCAAACAGTTGACCAACAACCGCGGCAACATTAACCAAATGCTCAAGAAGCTGAACATGGTACTGATCGGCCAGGCAGGCCTCGCCGACGGCACCGCACACATCACTGAACTGTACTCGTATCAAGAGAGACTCATGAATTCAAGGCAGAAGACTATACCTAACGACCTGCGGAAAGAGATCGCTCAGCATTACGCGCTTATATTTACCGCGCTTCCCAGGGACGACTACTTAGATTTACTGAAAATGTACCACATGTCGATACAGTCGACTATGATGAAGAGGAAGAAGAAGAAGGCGTTGAAACTCAATCCTAAAATTAACAGATTGAAGATAAAAGTAAACAGCATTCCAACACAACAACAAAACGGTATGAAGGAGAAGAGGGAGGAACAGACGGGTCCGTGTAGCAACCCACACATGATGCAAAAGCTAGCGTTCTACCACAAGCGGCTCATGAGCGCTCGCCCGGCCGCCGCCGCGCTCAAGAAGACGCGCGGCGACCTCGTCAGGAGGCTGCACTCGTCCATCGCCTCACTGTTCAGGAAAGAGAAAATGTCTTCAAAAAACATGAAGAAGGTCAAAAAGCTACAAGAACAGGCGCAGCTGTTCTTGTCTAATGTATAAAATATAATTAGGAGATAAAGATAATATGTTGGCGCCAATCAAAGGCGTGCTCGGCATAAGACGAGCCGGCATGTACTACGTGTGCTCCCCGAATGGGATCACTTATGTTCGTCTTAACTTGCCGGTTTGATGTAATGGCACTTTATCGTGCGCGTGAATTATTAAACTTCTTAGTGTAAAGCATTCCTTTGTTTACTTTAGACCCTTTCAAATTAATGATTAAATTGGCGAATCAATCTTTAGGTTATGTAACCCCACCAGTTCAATCTGCAGGGACATGCTTGGGCGAAAAAAGAGTATCCTTAAAGTCAAAATTATTGTAAGTTGTGGGTGCTGCCGCCTAATTTTATTGCCGCTAACCCAATGCTCACACTACTGGGGTGCTGCCATCAATCAGATGCAAGCGAAAACGGAAAGATAGTGATTAAATTATTGCTAATGTTTCCCCATCCAATCCCACTCTGATGGGTCAAGCTGACCTAGAACTTATCTATAATGGTATACTACGTATAAAACGCAGTGGCCTCCTAGACCTATTATAGATTTTTCTATACCCTTGTATGCATCAGATTATCCAATTGACTTCTACAAGTCTTATTGAAGGAAGGAACATCATTTGCATCTATTGAATTCTCAATTGACTATTACAATGTAACCCATCACGAGGCCATTTTGCTACAATAACTAGGATTTTCAATTTCATTCTAAATCAGACTCGGGGCGGGACATATAAGTTTTTATTAAACTACACGACAGCCGAGTTCAAATAAATGTGCTTATAGTGATTTAGTAAGTTTCAAAGGTGGCACATCACTAGAGTGGATACGTCTACGTCATCAACCGTACGTCATTCGTGATAATTGATAAGCTTGGTACTTGTTGATTTGATAAAATCATTTTGATCAATAGCAAAACAAAACTTTTAGTTAATGCTTGCAAAATTGATAATGAAGTCGTTTATGTTTATTGTTCTACCAAAATTCCAGTTAATTGTATTATTATGCAACATAGATTCGATTTGCGGACGAATGGTAAGGAATCGGCAATATTTACTATGTAGATATTCGTGATTACAAGTAAATAATTAAAACGGGCTTTTTATTGCGTGCAGTTTGGTGAAGAAGGATACTATCCAGCCGGCTACTACGACAGCCAGCAAGCTCAATACGAAAAAATAAAAACTGCGCTCACCAAATTGGAACACGGTATGTACTTATGTTTTTAAATCTAGCGCAGCGATTAAACTAATCAAATTAATTAATATTCACACGATTTCTACATAATTTGCTGCTATTAAATCCAGAAAATGATTCGGATTCTGAAAATTGATTAATAACTCAAAAAAAGCTTACTGTAAATACTACTGTGGTACAAGTGATTTCCCTTGGGTATTCCTGACAGGTCACAGGCAGCAAATAAAAACAGTTGATTGCTTTAGTTAGTAAGCTTTATTTGTTTTTAATATTACATTTTGGAACCAAACTATTTTGCAATATTGTTGATTCTTGTAAGTGTAAGACAACGAACCTACTTAATTATATTAATATCAATTATAAGTATTTTATCCTTAAACAACTGTTCATACAGTAAAATTAGATCTTTAGCTTATTGGTAAAATCATAGGTCTGAACTGAAGAATGTCAAAGACATAACCTTGTTTTTCTCTCTAGCCCCGCAATGGGTGAACGACTGGCCAGACCCGTCCATCAGAATGGGCCAGGTATCCGGTGTGGCCATCGACAACTCAGGCCAAGTGCTGGTATTCCACCGATCCCACAACCTGTGGGATGCCACCACATTTAACAACAGAGATGTGTACCAGGGTATTGGAGAAGATCCTATACCAGAACCCACAATACTAGTCCTAAATGATACAGGGGAGCTGGTTGACAGTTGGGGGCAGAACCTGTGAGTAATTTTAATCTTAATTATCTTACTATACTTACATATATAGGTAATTCTTCTGTATGTGTGTTTGTCACCTAACTCCTCCTAAACGGCTGGACCGATTTAAATGAAATTTTGTGTATATTTCAATGGGTACCTGGATGGTTTGAAAACTGGCACTGAAGTCGGCTTCTAGGATTGTTCAGACAGGACAACGCCTGTTGGGTCCGCTAGTATTCTATATAATATTTACATATTACATATTTATTAGGCTCTTCAACAATGAGTACTCGACTACTCTACAATTTGTACATTGCAAACTTAAGTGATTGTATTTCTAGTTTAGCCCGGAGAAGACCAGAACTGGCCCACATTTCTTGTTGCTGTTTCCTTATTATTCGGTAACTCTTCAAACTATTAGGTCTTGTAAAGAACAAGAAAGTACAACTACTATACAATATGTACCTACAAGATTTCTTTCCGCTGTATGACTATTAGAATTTTTGCTTGAAGAGTTTAAGCTAGATAACTGTACTCATTATCTGTATTATTAAAATATGTACCTATAGTAAAATTATTATCAGTTATCAGTTGTTAAACTAAGACATAATTGAAACAATTTCCCCTAGGTTCTACATCCCGCATGGCATAACAGTGGATTATGAAGGCAATGTGTGGGTGACAGATGTGGCCATGCATCAGGTCTTCAAGTTCACACCCTATGACAAACTGAAGCCTAACATCACCTTGGGAGAGAAGTAAGATATTTGTTTTGTCCTATTTAATAGGAAATACATTATCAAAAATTAACCCAATCTGGAATATACTTAATGAATCCAAAGTATTTACATGTTTTTAATAAGGCTTTTGACAGAAGTATTTAACAAAAGTTTGTAGTAGGTATTGTAGTTTTCTATTGTTTTTGTTCATTAATTCAATGATGATGACCAACAATCCACAGAATGATAATCCTTTTGCTTCATTGCACATTGGACTAAGGGCTGATTTTTCAATAGTCAGATAATTCATATCTGAAGAATATATATGACAGTTTGACATATTATTTTCTATACAAAAGCTGTCAAATTGAAATATTTATTTTTCAGATTAGAGTTATCTGACTATTGAAAAATTAGCCCTAAATCTATTATTTATTACTGACACTCATTCAGGGATGCCACAAGGTTCTCAACTGGGACCTGTACTAAATAATATACATGAGAGGTACTTTATACTGTTTAAATAATTTGTAAAGCAGAAACTTAAAATAATTAGTATTGTGTAGAGTAGGATGGAAATTCGAAGAAGTGATAATGAAGAAGATGGATAGTGGTTGAACAAATTATTTCCTCATGGGGCTATGATGAGCTCATTCCTATTACATAACTTTGACATTGTATCTGTTATTGTTTACCATGTTTGTCTTTAGATGATAATCACAAAATAATCATCTTATTGTACCTCAAGATCATTGTTTTTATCTTCATTGAACTAAATGATAACAAGTAAATAAATTGTTTAAAGAGAAGAATTGGTTTATGATAGAGACACAGGCGTGTTGATGTCATAAAAAGCTATTTTCATAGAAGATAATTATGCTAGTTTCATGATAGTTAGGTACACCAGTGCAGATCAACATACTTAACTATTGTCTCATTGTGATGGTTTCTATCTATCAACTCAAATAGCTGAGCTTTGTATAAGCCTCCTAATCGGTCTCTAGCCTCCCTGCGGAGTACAGTAATATCAAAGTTAAACCTTAAAAATGGTTAATCAGAACGATAAACGGGTTGTAACCAGGGACCGTACAACGCCGGTTAAGAGTTAAGTTAAGAGTCTTTCGAAGGGGTAAGCCGTAAGATATAAGGGTTTTGTTTGGGTTACCATGTTAGCTATTTGCAATGTATACCCATCATCGAGAGATCATATTACATTGCTCCGAGTCGGATTGTTACGCTGTTATCGTTTTTAAGAGAGTTGAAGCTTAGCTCAGCTTAGAGCCTTTCAAAAGGGTTACCCACATCATATGGGTTTTTGTTTAACTGCTTAGAAAAACCCTATCGAAATACCTTTCAATGGATAGCCAATTTTTTTTTTTTTTGCATCTCCTATAGGGGTTAAGTACGGGATGAAAGGCCGATGAAAAATCCCATCGGGCGCTCGGCTTGTTGATTAATAAGGTGATAACTCTTTAATCATAGGTTTATACCTGGCAATGACGACAAGCACTTCTGCAAGCCGAGCGCGGTGGCTGTCCTGTCCAACGGTGACTTCTTCGTGGCAGACGGCTACTGCAACCACAGGATCGTCAAGTTTTCAGCAGACGGGACCATCATACTGCAGTGGGGGATCAGTGAGTATCTGCACTTTGTTAGTCTTGATGCATGAGGCGCTGTAGAAGATCTGCCGCCACATCCCTTTGAAGTTGATTTGTCAAATTCTCAACATCTTTCCTACCCTTATCCTAATTTATATGGGGTCGTCGTGGCATCTTGCATGTCTTCTTCCATACTTATGTCTCTTAGGCGTCATCTCGGATGTATATCATGAACGAATATCAAGAAATTAACCAGATACCAAATGCAGATCAATGAAAAAGTTTAGAATTTGTATCTGACTAATAGGTACCTACGCAATTTGAATACCTTAGAAAGAAAGAAAAGAAAGAAAATTTTTTATTTGGACACAGTTCGTGAAACACAAAAATACAAAAGAAAAAAAACGATGTCGAACCTCGTAAAGTGTGGCTACCTCGACGGAAAGGCAGTAGGCTGTGGATGTGGAGCTGCGTCACAAATTATGCTCCACCTCCCATCCTGCCCTCTGTGCCCCAAAACATGCGGCCAGAATGACGCCGTGGAAGTGGCGAAGTTTTGTCGTGCCAACGACACGAAGAAGAAGACTAATGAAAATGTTGAGTTTATCCATTTATCGGTAATAATAGCAAGGTTCCAAGTTGTAGACAGCGTAATTAATCACACAAGACATGAGGGTAAAATTAAACCAGCTTTCTATTATGAATTGTACAGTTGTTTTATCTCACGATAGCGGGTGAGCCATACTTGTAGATGTAATGCGTATAGACACGCGCTCTTGTGTGCGTACCGGCAGGCAGCGCGCTCCCGAGCTTACGCACACAAAGACAATGTGCATGTAATATTTATACATACAAGTATGGCTCGCCCGCTTTTGTAAGATAAAACAACTGTACTGGCTGCGACCACTATAACATACGTAATCATTGTCCCATAGGTCACGGCAACTCTCCGTTCGCGTTCAACGTGCCCCACGCACTCACTCTAGCGGAGGACCGCGGGTTGGTCTGTGTAGCTGACCGGGAGCGTGGCCGCGTGGCTTGCTTCCGACACGACAACGGAACGTATGAGGGAAGCTTCAGCAGCTGGCTCATGGGCGGTAGGCTGTTCAGTGTCGCTTATGCTCCTGTGCATGGTGAGTCGAGTCCGGGTCTATACTAATATTTGATTTTTAGGGTTCTGCACCAAAATGGTAAAAAGGAACCCTTATGGTGCGACTCAATCTGTCTGTCTGTTACAGCTGGATATCTCAAGAACTACTAATGCTAGCAACTTGAAATTTGGAACAGTTTTAGATGACGTTTACCCAACTATTTTGCAAATAAGAAAGAAATGTTTTTTTTTTTTTTTGCAACAGGGACTGAAAGGGGGTCTTAAAAATTCAAAGTCGGGCTACTAGGGCATGTGGGGTATCATATGAAAGAGCGCTGTTTGCACATTTTCAAACATTTTTTCTTTTTTTTTAGGCCGCATAGTTTTCCACTTTTGATGAAAAATGTAAAAAAAAATACTGTCCCCCTTATCTCCGAAGTTTGCATAGAGAAAAATCTGATATTATTCTATGTGATAGAAGTTTATCTAAAGATTACAGGAAAAACAAAACGATGTCTCTAAATAGCACACTTTCAGAAAACGCAACGGAACCCTCGGTGCGCGAGTCCGACTCGCTCTTCTTTTACCCGATGCAACTAAAAGACTTTAAATATTATTTTTATAATGATTTATCCAAATCCTAACTAATATTATAAATACGAAAGTGAGTTTATTTGTTTGTTTGTTACACTTTCACACTGAAACGGCTGAACGGATTTGCATGAAATTAAGCACATGGTTACACCATGACTTGGAATAAAACATCGGATACTTTTCATCCGGGTATTACGTTCCCGTGGGATAATTTCCGACCTTCACGAGGGCAAAGCCTCGGGAAAATGCTGGTTAAGATTTAAACTGAATAAAATACTCTATTAATTTACCCACTAACACAAACTTAATCCACAGGCGGCCGCCTCTACGTAGTAAATGGCCCCGACAGTCCCTTACCAAACCCGGTCCCAGTCCGTGGCTTCGTAATCGACTTCTCGACCGGCCGGCTTATCCAGACCTTCGCTCCCGACGAGGGTCTACAGAACCCCCACGACATCGTCACATCAGCTGACGGCTCAAAGGTGTATGTCGCTGAACTGAACCCGTTCAGGGTGTATAAGTTCGTTGATGAGGCGCTCAGGAATGAAAGTCGGCTGGAGAAGAATGTGACGTCACACGTGAAGCCTACCGCGACTGTCGGTGAGTAGGTTTGTGTCTGTTCGTTGTGTTTTGCTTTTTTTTTATTTTTTATGCGCATGAGGAAAGGGTTGCGGAATGAAAACTTTTAATTATTTTCTGACAACTTACTGCTGACATACAATTACATACAATTGACAGTTCGGGTAACATGTTCCAGAAATAACTGTAATTCGAAATTGCTTCATTTTTACGTTCCGCGGTTGCACATTTACTTGCTTGGTGCGCGTTTGAGTTTGAAAGAAAGTTCAAAATCAATCATGACAATCGCCTTTTTGCGAGAAAAACGGAAAAACGTGACATTTCGGAAAAGGAGTTTTTTTATTATTATTATTCGATAGTTGAATATTCGATTGTAGAATCTTTTTGTTTTTTTTTTAAGATTTATTCAAATAACTCATTTAACGTAAAACACATTTTTTTTTCAAAAGTTTACATATCGCTTCCTGTAAAACTGTATTTTTCGAGATAGCACGTTTTTCTCGCAAAGATGCGACATAGTAATGTTGAGTTTGTGAATTGCAACTTATGTATAGTGAGCGCGCAAGTGCTAGTCACCGCCTGAGGTAAGTGAGCGGTGAGACGGGGGAGGACGCAATGGACAAGATAGGCAGACTGAGTCAGCTTCACCTTTGTCTACCTCCTCCGTCTCATCGCTCACATACCTGAGGCGGTGACTAGCACTTGCGTACACTATAGTAATGTGTATTTTTAAGTTTTCCTACTTATATATGTATTAAAATTTGCATAATAATTAAGGATTGTTTATGTTTAGATTAGAATATGGTACTTAGTAATAAAAGTAATGCTTATTTCATATCGAATTAAGATATATTTTTAGTGTTCTTTTTATAATTATTCCTCTCAAACTGAGCACCTGCCATCAATCTCTTCACCACCCTTGGTTGGCTGGTAGAGAATGCCTAAGGCATTAAGTCCGCCTTTGTACCATTTTAGTGCGAAAAGTTTAAATAAATAATAAATAAATCGTGGAATTTTTTCATCACAGTACAGTTTTTTCAGCTCGGTACTTTCGGTATAGTCTTTATAAACAACGCCTTTAGGCTTCCTGTACACGACGCCAGAGCCGCATCGACGCCGAAGAATCCATTCATCACTTTCGTACATTTGAACTGCGGCTCTAATGTGTGCTTGACTTTATAATCATGAGAGCTACGGTTTCCTGGAAGAGCGGTGGCCGCCACTAACGGCTGCAGTAACGACTGTCATGAAAATGATGACAGCGGCAAAGATTTAAATCGTTAGATTCGCCCTACCGCGACAAAAGATAATCGCATTTCTGTTTCATTTTAACACCTTTGACACGCAATGATGCAGTGACTTCACTTTGATTATCACGGAACGCTGTTTAATAATAGGGCAACTGTAGCGATTTAAATCTGTCGGCCGTTATATTATGACGGAACCGCCTTCCTAGGAAGCCACAGATTTACCGAACAAAACAGATTACAGAGAACCGAAAACTCATTACAGAGGTAGCAGGCAGCCCCAGCGTAGTGGGCGCGGCGGGGGGCGCGGGTGGCGGCGCGTGGGAGTGGTGGAGCGGCGCGCTGGGGGGTGCGGGAGGCGCCGCCGCCGCCGCGCTACTGGCGTTGGCCGCGCTGGCACTGCTGCGCGCGCGGAACACCGGTAAGGGCTACGAGGCTGAGCCGCTCGTGCACTGACACACCACATATACACACACATACGGAATTCTAAAGCTGCGTACACATTTTTGACATTACACCAGACTTAACACCGTGACTATGACAAATATAATGTACAGCGGTACTATGATCTTTTAGCGCGTGGCCAAAATCGGAACTAAGGCTAGGCGCAAACGAGCCACCGGCCACAGCCACCGGTGGCCCAGCCACAAGCACTTCACGTGCTTTTTCATACATGTTGTAAGGATTCGCCGCACATACGTGTGGCCGGTTGCGATAGCCACCGGTGGTTGTGGCCGGTAGCTCGTTTGCGTCTAGCCTAATGCCGCCATCTTGTTTTTTCAATACAATTTCTGTGACAATAGAGAATATGCGTGTAATTCAAAACTCTTTCATTATTTAAATACGTACGTTGTATATGAGCCAAGAAACAAATTGCTATTTGTTTTATATTTTTTTATGCATTATGTACATATTTTATGTTACGTTTTTTTTTTGGTGGTACGGAACGCAAACTCGAAACGCGACGTCTTCGAAAATGCCGGAAGTGACCACAAACCATGTGAATAAATATCTTTTCTTAGCAAACTGCTAGAATTTTCACTAAGATAACTGCTTGAATAAAGCACAATAAATAATTGATTTACCTATATAATTTGGGGCTAAAAAAGAGATGTAAACAAAGCAGTATCATGGTAAATAACGGCATAATAAAGCCGCGATAATAACGGACATTTGAACTGTAGTAGAAAATTATTGGCGTATAATCATTTTTTTGAGCAACAAACAGTATGTATTTGACTTTCAATACTTTTCATGGGTTTCTATTATTGTGCTATATAAATTAAGAGAAAAAAAAGTGCATATTCTCTATTTCACAAATGGCTGGCAACGCCCGCGCCCCCCTGTCAATGTCATTCAGGCGCCAAGTTCCTTGTAGCACTCTACAGTCCGGCCGTCGAGAGAGTTTTTGACACCTGTCAGTTACATACTAACGATTAATGTGTTTTGCGAATTTGATCCTTATTACAACTAGGAATTGTCCAACTGACAGGTGTCAGGAACGCATTCTCTCGACGGCCGGGCTGTAGCAAGAATCCGAAAACTCGTGAGTTGATTATACACACACAATGTCATAACCACAACCCCCTTTACTTTAACCATTGTATAATAACGGCCCACGGCGCGCAGCTTAGCAAGATTTATTTTTAAACAAAATGACTAAAATATTATTAGTTTAAATACTAATAAAAATAGCCTATTATCTTTTTTACATATTCATTGATATAATAGGTACTGTGCTAGTTAAAAATAAATAATTTCTTCAAACTAGTTCGAAATCATACTGAGATTAATTAAATTATGTTCGCTAGGAGTATAAACTCTATACCTATTTATTATCTTAACATACAGTGGGCTGCATAATTGGGTACCACAGTTGTATTAAAATTTTAATGCAACTGGGGTACCCAATTGATGCAGCCCACTGTACATTCCCCATTGAAACCCACAAACTTTAGCTTAAACATATCTCAATTTATACATTCCAATAAATATTACAAATAAATGAAGAAAACCCAGTTTTTAAGAAAATATTTACATAAAGAGTAATTTAACTGTGGATAACCACAACCAATAAAAAAACGAATATAATAAATAGATAAGTTAATGAAGTATATAAATATTTGAATGGTTGTTTTCTGTGATGAATGTAAGGAAAATAGAAAAGGCCTTTTAGTGGAAGATTTTTTATATAATTTACGGGCTAAAGAGAATCTTAAAGGAGAACGTTTATAAATAGCCGATAGATCTCTTATTTGCGATCTGATGTTTCTTTAAAGTCTTACATAATAATTTTAAGTAAAAAAAACTATTTTATGATTAAATGAATTTTACCAGTGACTAGTGATCTCGAATCACAATGATCTAATATTGTTATTTTATTTGTTATTTATTTTCCTCGCAGCTCGATAACGATAGTGATATTTATTTATTTCTGTACATTTTGTTCTGTATTAGTTTTAAGTTCGCTACCTTCAAGAGATTATGTGTGATTGTAGTTGCAAATTAAATTGGTGTGAAATAGTTCCTTAAAACTTGCCCAGTTCTTATTTTATTTTAAGAGTGTAATGTAACTAATAAGCTAAGTCGGATAGGCAGTCGCTCCAAGGTATTCAGCTGCATCCAGTTAGACTGGAAGCCTCAAAAGGTTCCCAACTCATCATCTGATTTAATATGTGAAACTACTAATCGAAATTAAAATGAACTATTTTACATCAAACCACTATCTCATCAGGGTTATTTTAGTAGTAACTTTTCACCGCGATCCAAACGAAAATATCTGAGCAACACCTCTGTAAAATGAAAATAATGAATTACTAAATTGAACATTTTACGATGTTCAATTATTTGGTTGGCGGTGATCATAATAAGGCAGCGGCTGCACTGGTAAAGAGAATGCGATGCGACGAAACAAACTGCTATAAGCATGAGGCAATGGTGACATCATTTCATAATTGACATACAAAATTTATTTCACCATCATATTCGTCTTACCAGTGCGGCCGCGGCCTAACGGGTTACACCGGCTAGTATATTTATCTCACAATTCCTTTATTGTTATTTCATTTTTACACGAATTCACTTTTAATATTTTTTTGCGCTTACAAAATGTGATTGTGAAGAGTTGAGATGTGCAATTATATCGTTGTATTGTAAAAATATACTTATTGGAAGCAGCTTCTTGTATTTTTATTTATGCACCGATGCATGCCTCACCTTTTTAGTTCAGCTTTCAGGACAAGATTCACAGATTCAAAGTTAGCGTTTTATACGAATATGAACTTTATGTTTAATCAAATACGGTTCATATCGTATGAAACACATGCTCACCCTCGCTTATACGAATATGAACATAATTTACTTAGCAATAAGGTTGATATTCGTATGAAACGCTAACTTAGCAAAAAGCAAAGTGCGATGTGTGAATCTGGCCCTCAATATTATGGTCACTTTTCATAGTAAAGCACAAGTAACTTTAATTTATTTCATTGATTTTTCTACGTAACATGGAAATATGTTGGTTCGATTTCGTTTTAATTGAAAATATTAGAAATATTATTCGACCACGAACTTTAGCTGTCCGTTTAACTGCAAATATAATCGCAGGACATTTATTAATAACTCTTCTAAGAGTAACTGGACCCAAAATAAGTTCTTATTTTAATTAATATTTAAATTTTATTATTAACTACAGACATTGAGAAAATGAATTTTCTTCATCATTTTGTGTCGTGAATTTTCCGAGGTTTTAATAGTCATTCTGCTATTCGGGGCAGAGATAAATCCAACAAATCAAAGATCGTAAAAATCGGTCCAGCCGTCCTTTAGTAATAAATGGACGAGTAGATGGATGAATGTAACTAACCCGACTTTATTTATTTATTTATTTAATCTTTTCGCACAAAAAACAGTACAAAGCCTTTGTTTTATATAAATATATAGATTTTAGAATCTGCAGTAGCAATTATTAAATCTTATGTAATTGCAATTTTATGAACATTATACTCTAGAAAAATAATTAATAATTACTCAACAACGTGTGCCGAGTGTTAGGAATCGCGTGTGAAACTCGTTGTCTAGACAAAGCTTTATAATAAAATTAAGTAGCACCATTACTGTTAAAATCGTTTCAGTAATATTAGTCTTGCAAATCATTTCTTGGGCTAAAACTAAGCACTCTATAAACAGGGTCTATCACCTTACACCTTATCACCTTGGTACCTTATTTTTGGTGATGGGCCTATTTCACGATGTCCAAATATCCACTACTCACCGAATAAATTCAAAAATGGAACAGAATTTGTATGAAATTATCTGCCAAGTAAGTTAATAGGAACTTAATCATAGGTGGTGAAACAGGCCCTAAATGTTAAACGAGAAGTCTTCGCCTATAGACAAGTATTATTTGACATCTGAACAGGAATTGCTTAACATACTCCAGAATGAATACAATCATTAAATTAGCTGATGGAATCTCACAGATGTGATGGACATCGAAAACCAAAACAAAAGATTAATTATTTTCACAACTTCGAGTGACTACAGCTGATTATGGGGTCAACGGCCGCGAGTAGTGAAGTTACTTGTGAGTTTAGAAAACCGGTTTCTTTTTGGTTTCGGTACCCATCACGTCTGAAGTTTCGCCAGCTTGTTATATTTGACCCTGTAGGTATACAAGCCGACCATGTTCGTTAGAGAACTGTCAGTGATTAGTCGCGGGTGAGCCGTTACCTGAGCATGAGTGCGCCCAGGCGTTCGCTGATTACTTTCAGTCGGTTTACGGTGAGGTGGCGCCGCGGTTGGATGCAGCTGCCGCTGGGCAGGCGGCGCCCGAGCGCGGCGCGCGCATTCACGTGGGTCAGCTGTCTCTTGGTGAGGTGAGCGCGGCGCTCGCGCGCCTAAAGCCCAAGCGTTCGGTTGGGCCGGACGGGGTGCCACCCTACATAGTTAAAGATTGTAGGACTGTACTGGCCGGACCTCTCTTGCATTTATTTAATTGCTTCCTACGAGAATGCTCATATCCGGACGGCTGGAAGCTGACCAGGGTTACTCCGGTGCCAAAGGGGGCTCCGGCCTCTGAGGTCAGTGGATACAGGCCTGTGGCAGTACTATCAGCATTTGCTAAGGTCTTCGAGTCTGCGTTGTGCTCTTGTATCCATTCGCAAGTAGCTAACCAGCTTAGCGATGCACAGCATGGTTTCCGAACGGGCCGCAACACAAATTCAAATTTAATGTGTTTTATGAACCAGGCCGCCACAGTGCTGGACTCGGAGGCAGGGGCCCAACTGGACGTCGCTTACTTCGACTTCAGGAAGGCATTTGATAGCGTAGATAACGATATTCTGTTAAGTAAATTTGCAAAGGCTGGTTTTACTCCAGCCCTTCTAAAGTTTTTTTCCAGCTACCTAGGTAATCGGAAACAAATTGTAGAATACGCTGGCTTCACCTCGGACTCGTATTGTACTCTTACAGGAGTGAGCCAGGGGACTAATTTGGGACCATTGGAATTTATTATAATGGTAAATGACCTTCCTGAAGTTGTAAAAGATGCTGGTTGCTTGCTATTTGCCGACGATCTTAAGTTGTTCATGCGGATCACAAATCAGTCGCATTGTGAACTGCTGCAGCGGGACATTAATCGGGTAGTAGAGTGGAGTACGGAGAACAAACTACTCTTTAATGTAACTAAGTGTAACGTGATGTCTTTTACGCGGGCCGTGGTTCCTCGGCGTCACGAATATACCATGGATGGGCACGTGATACCGCGGGTAGTGTCGGTGCGAGATCTTGGTGTCACTTTCTCCGAAGATTTGTCGTTTCGCGCACATATTGTACAGGTGTGTAAGAAAGCCTTCAAGAATCTTGGATTTGTAATGCGTGAGACCCGTGACTTTACTAATACAGCAGCTGTGAAGTCGCTATATAATGCATTGGTGAGAAGTAACCTGGAAACGAGTGCTATCATCTGGAATCCATTTGAAATTAAGTATTCTCTTATGGTAGAAAAAATGCAAAATAAGTTCACCCGGTTCCTATACATGAAGCAATTTGGCGTGTACCCATTCTATCCACTTATGTATCCAACCCTCTTTGTAATAGGGATGGTTGGTTACTATAAGTTGGAGGTAAGGCGCAATTTCGCCCTAGCTAAGTATGTTTTTATGGTTTTTCGTGGTATGTTGAATAATCCACAAATATTGGAATCTTTGGCATTGCTCGTCCCGAGCAGTAGACTGCGGCAAGGGCCGAGAGAGAGGTTGTTTAAAGTCCCGGTGGCCCGTACAAACTTGTTGGAGTTTGCACCGGTGGGGCGGGCAATAAAGATACTCAACAGCGTCTCTCTGCGATTGGATATCTTTACTTGCTCTTTGGCGGAATTCCAGAGGGTGACACTTAGCATATTGTCCTCTGTATGACTTGTGTCGATACTCAGAGTCGTTACTTGGGACTAGTGAATAATTTGTCATCCACGCTAATGGACAGGTATAAATTTGGACCCCGTCAGTCAAAATAGGGCGGGCTGCTTAAAAGCAATAATTTTGTTGTTGGTGGTGGTGACTAACTGGTTGTTGAGTGACGTCTCTGAGTGTGGAAATTGTGACTACATTGTTGTATTGGGTTCCCACCTGTAAAAACAAATGTAAGTGGAAATAGTGAATAAATAAATAAATAAATAAATAAATAAATAAATAGTCGTGATTATCCGCAAAAATTTAGCGGATTTGAACGGTACCTGAGGCACTAAGCGGACGGGTGACGAATTACACCCAGTTGTTAGCAGGCGCGGTCGCAGCCCAACATTTGGGGGGATATATTCACGATGTCCACCACTGGTTTGGCCACCACTGAGGGACAGCGAAACAACTTTTAAAAATAATTGTCGCTGTCCACCATTTCATGGTTAAAATAGGTTGAATCTGATCCAAAACCGAATCGGGGCACCCCGACTTTACGTAGTCTTTTGGCTGCTACCCCTAGAGTGTATATAAAAACGTAGCGGCTGAGGCTGGTCGCCTCCAGGCGACCAACAACCCGAAACTGCGGAGGTGAGCATGGGTGCCTATCCTTTGTTACATAAAGGCGAAGGGGTTGCACTCCCCGCAGCGCCGGAGACGATGCAGAAGGGGTTGCACTCCCCGCAGCGCCGGAGACGATGCAGAAGCAACTTTTAAAGTGTTTTGAAGTTAGGTCTGTCCGCCAGTTGTGGACAGCGAGAATAATTTTTAAACGTTGTTTCGCTGTCCCCCAGTGGTGGCCGAACAAGTGGTGGACATGGGGAATAATCGATTTGGGGGGGGGGGGGGGGGGTCACCATGGGTCCGAGGATTATTTTTAGGGTAATATTTAACTGATCCTTTAAAACCTTTTTGACCTAATAATGCACACTTTATTTTAATAGATGCACCTCTTTTTAACTTTCGTATCTTTTCTCACAAGAGTGGAATATTTCAGACAGTTATTTAATTAAGTCAGTTCAATAAACGTCCGATATCGGACGCTTCACATCTTGTTAATTTTGCCATTCATTCGGCATCGTAGGCAGATGAACGTTAATTCCAATATAATCTTGTCGGTGTCCTATGAACTTGGAATGAAACAAAAATGAACCTTGGGATCGTCTTTAGACAACTGTCACTCATAGTCGTGACTATCCGCAAATATTTAGCAGATTTGAACGGTACTTGAGGCACATAGTACCTACCCGAGGCGCTAACCGCAGCTGAATTCCACCCAGTTTGTTTAATTATCTCCGTCAGTAAGTAAGCTAACACATTGCTAGGTCGCAAGGGCGTGACCCGTCGCCGCTGGGAGTACGGACACGGCGAGTTCAAGCTACGGCGGCTGCTGGAGCGGCGTCGGTTTACACGCGTGCACTCGGACGACTCCGATGAAGAGCCGGCGCCAATGCTGCCGCAGACCGTGCCCGCTAACGCATGATGCCCATGCGAGTGCCACGCCAGTCAATGCTACATGTGAACACAGCGAGGACGCTGGACTCCGACACGTATTTTCCTTTCCGTCTTCAATTAGAGCGATGGTTCTATCCACGCTTTTTTAGCACGGTACATGCCCATCGAAACCGTGTTCACGCAATTCTCCGTCTCTCTAATTTTTAACACGGAAAGGGAAATACGCAACCCCGACCCTTTGAACAAACCGTGGTTTAAAAGTTAACATTTGAATACCTCGGGTTCTGAAAGCCTGATCTGTGTGTATATGTGATCTGTGGTCAGTCACAATGTTTACCGTTATTGTACTTCTGACAGCTCTTAACAGCAGTAACCCAATAGCAACTTTATTGCAACGAAAATAAAGATCACTGTGATTTTGACATAATTATCAATGGTAGCAACCCAATAGCAACCTTATTGCATCGACAAAAGATCACTGTGATTTTGATAGCCTTGTCAATGGAGCAACCCAATAGCAACTTTATTGCATCGAAAATAAAGATCGCTGTGATTTTGACAGACTTATCAATGGTAGCAACCTTATTGCATCGACAAAAGATCACTGTGATTTTGATAGCCTTGTCAATGGAGCAACCCAATAGCAACTTTATTGCATCGAAAATAAAGATCGCTGTGATTTTGACAGACTTTTGTCAATGGTAGCAACCCAAAAGCGACCTTATTGCATCCACAATAAAGATCATTGTGATTTTGTAATATCAGACGTAAAATAACTGAACGGTCTGTAGCGATGATTAGCTCTTGTGATTTGATTGGGATCCACCAATCACAGTTGCATTTGCTGCTGTTGCCGAGTGAGTTTTGACAGCTAGTTCGTTATTTCAGAAACCGGTGTTATCAGAAATAATTAATTAATTATAGACTTAGGCCTATGTTCATCAACATTCAAACCACCGGTTAAGTATTTAACAGTTGGTATGAATGTCCTTAAACTAAGACTCCTTAACTACGCTTTGTAATAAGGGGAAATGTTTGTGGAAGTCTGAATCTGTATCAAGTCTTTTTACCCGACTGCGGCGAAGCCAAAAAAGGGAGGGTCATTAATTTTCCTGTTCTGGCAATAGTTAATTTTTTGTGGATAATTTTTTTGGATCTAATGAATTCAGCAAAAGTAATGTGTGAATAATACATTATATTATCAGAACGCAGACTTAGCCGATTACTATATTAATTATACCTAATTTACAAGAAACTTTTATAGTTATTCTTGAACGCATTTTCGACTTGCTTAAACATCACTTTATCAGACAAATATTCCCTTCCAGTTACTGCACAAAAATTATTTAAAAAAGACAAATAAAATATTTCGCTCACCTGTCCGTTTGTGCAATTGTAAATTAAAAATATAAAGAATGTTAATAGCACAATCGTACAATTATCACTAGTCTAATAACTACGAGCTTTGAGTGAATGAATTAGAAATTGGTATAGGTATAAAACTATCTAAAATTATAATATATGTATATTCCCTATATTAATATGTAGAATTTTGTTGGACCATCCTGTTATACAGGAAAGCAATTTATTTAATATTATTTATTGAAACTGTGTATGTGTGCATTCTAAAAAGTATTGTTGTTCATAATATAATGTAATATAGGCAAAAATATCTTAAGAAAATTGGTCAAAAACAGGCATACTGACCGGGCTAGCCTGATGATTCAAAGTATCTTCATCATCAGCCCGGAATCATCGACTGCTTGGTATAGGCCTCCCCTTTCTTGCCAGTTCCGTGTGCCCCTCATACAGGTGTCTTTCCATTCCCGTGTCTTTGACATATACAAAGTTTCTTATCGATTATTTTTCAGCATAATTATGACTTAAGTATTATGCCTACTTCGTCTTACAAGTGCTTGAAAAAAAAAACTCGTCATAAAGTAGAACCTTTAGCCATATTTATTAGATACAACAGTCCTTAAATAACAAGATAAGTTCCTAGGTTTATAAACTAAATTAACAATAACAATATAAGTATTGAAGTGTAGTTACCTAATTTCAAAATGATTATAATCTTCTTGCTATTATAATATGATTCCTGGGCGACAATTTTGGGTCGAACACTGGTCGAATCTCACACGACAGGCCTGAAACAAAACAATATGTTTTTATAGAAAATTAGTTTTTCCGCATAAACTACCGAACACAATGTACCTACCTATACCTAATAATGTTGATGGCAATAGGCTTGCCCCCTATTACATGAGAATTAAACATACTGGCGAAATGTGGGCGTACTATAGGTACGGTCAGCAACAGAAGTTAACACTGCTACTTTTTGACATCATCTAAATCAGGGATTCCCAAAGTGGTCGATATCGGTTTCCCAGGGGTCGAAATAAACGAAAACTGATTCTGGGGGTCGACGAGATCTAAAAATCGACCGCTATTAATTAACACAAGTTCTTATTTGAAACTTTCAAGATACTACTATTACTACTATTCTGTGTTACGTGTACTTACCAACTTGTCATAAGAATGAGTAATATTTTAGAAGGAAGTATTATTGTTGTACTTTTAAAAAACTCATCAAGTCAATAAGCGTGGACAAGTTCGTACAAGATAATGGTGTTCGAGCGTAGAAGTCTTTCAGGCGCGTTTTCAATAACTAGAGATAGGATTTTTAAAGTAATTTGGCGAAGGGGGTCTGAGGTATCAGTTCATTTTAGAATAGGGGTCTTTTGCCCAAAATAGTTTGGGAATCCCTGATCTAAATTAACACAAATGATACGATAACCTGCTTTTTAGCATTTCATTTATTAGATAGGACTTAATATTTTTTAAATTTACATCTGTTACGATTTTAATGAAGTGTTTCTCTCAATAATTAAGATTTAGAAAAACAAGTGTTAACCGACTTTTGTTGCTGACTGTACCTATATCTCTGCTTAACCTTTCGGGGATTACAGGCTTTATGTTATGTTAAGTTACCAAACAAGTAGGTTAGTATCTGGAAAAGGACATGGTTTCACATCGGAATATGACAGAATTGCTTACTTTTACATTATTAATATATTTATCGTCTCTAAACGTAGAATAAGGTTGAATGAAACATCGTAGCGGAGGGGAGAAGTGTGTAAACATTTACGAATACAATTCCACTGGTTTGTCGCTTGAATTCTATTGGTTAATGTTTTCCTAGCTCTGCACTTCTTCGCTTTTTCCGCCACAATGGGCAGGCACACTAACGCTAACATTTTCTTGAAGTGCTTATGTTGCATTATGTACAGTGGGCTGCATCAATTGGGTATGCAGCCCACTGTACATTGATAAAATGATTCAAATGTATTATTATGAGTACTAAATAGTACTCGCGTTATGAACCGAGTCGTCGGCAGTGTTGCCGTTTTAGCGCATTTGGCGCTAGATCTAGTGCAATTATATGGTCTATAGCGCTTTTTTTTTCATAACTAAGCGCTAAAAAATATTTATTGGAATCTTGTGGAAAATTTAACATTACTTGGCAACCCAATATGTGATTTAAAAAGGTAGCTGGATGCGTTTAATATTTTGTCTCCCGCTCTTTTTCGAGGCCAAAATGTGAAATATGAAACTAAAAGAAATAGTTAAAAGGATCAAAAAAGCACAGATGTGCAGTTGTGTTGCTCGCTAAACAAAAAAGGCAATTATGCAAGTCAAACAAATCCCACGACGCCGACCGGCAGTGTTCCCAACTCAGCACTTTCGGTGCTAGATCTAGAACTATATTCATAATTAGAGCACTGAAATCTAACATACGGCAACTAGCACTTAATCTAGCACTAAATAGCGATCATACGGCGATGAATTTGCAATACCGCAGAACAAAACGCATAAAAATTCATTAATTCATCATTAAAATTCATAAAAAAATCTTATCGGAATTTAGTGGATGTTAGAAACAGGATTTTCGTAAAATATAGCGCAATTTTGATATGGGTTTAGTGCATATTTTTTTCTTCATACGGCAACACTGGTCGTCGGGCCCTAAATGTCAGTAGCAATAAGAATGTGCAACGCTCCCTATACACACCACACATCATTATAAGCTCTTTAAGTGCGAGCGACACAGACTATTAACAATGATTTATAGCTCGTCGACTCAGTTCTTAACGCGGCGACTGTAGTTATAATTAAAAAGGTACGCTCATAGCAACTAAGTCGCCAATATAATTGGTACCCCTATACCACGCCCCATAGAGATAAAAATGTGTGTTAATGTTATCAAAGAATATTATAAGATAGTAAATACCTGCATAGTCTAAGACTGTTTGTCCATCGCACCCGGAAAGTGCCGTCAATGAGAAACGAGATTATTCGGCCATAGTAAATGTACTGTTGCTACTGGATTTGTTTGCGGTGGATAAACAGTGTTATTGCGCACAATGGAAACCACAGTCGTGAAGGGAAAACCAGAATTGAATTAACATTACCGAATTAGTTTTGTATTGATGAATAAGATAGGGCATCCTGAGCAATTGGCTAATTGACAGTAAAAAAAATACCTTATGAATTTTGTTTTTTAGAATAGTTGCGAGAGAGAAATTCTGAAAATATCAAGAATCACCTTAATTTACAAAATGAAGGTGACTTGATATTTTCAGAATTTTTTTAGAGATGTCTATTACTTACTTTTTTTTATTAGATTTTTTATTTTATTTTTTTTGAATCGTCTTAAATCATGCATAACGCAAATTCGTTGAAATCCAGCTCATCAGTGAAAATTTGCGTTATGCATCTTAGAAACGCATGGGTTTTCCCGACACCAGCATTCGACTTTCATCAATTATTTTTCTCATTTATAAGTAAGTATAGGCTTTGGTAAAAATAAATGATCGGATTTTACAAAGTGATGGATGGCCGAGCAGACAGTCCGCTAGTGTGGGCGCTTACACACCGGACCCAATCTGTTTTAGTTATTTTAAGTACTAACATAGGCTAAGCTATTTTATCACTAACATTGTGGACCTCATTGCAGTCTGAATAAATAAAGTTTATTTATTATTTTATATTCGATTGCATAAGACTGTGGCTCCAAAAGTGTAGTTCCCTAAGCAATGCCATGTTATCGTAACCCTGTGATTCGATATTCCTTGCACATCCTTGTACAAATATTCCTAGTTATAAAGTGCCAAAGATTAAATCTAGTCTTAAGTTTTATTTGTCGCTTTTTTTTCAATCGTGTATGTATGTCTATGAAGCGATGTCTGTACATACAAATTGTATGATGTGTAAAGTAATTCAATGTCAAATAAGTGTATTTTTGTCTCCACCATTAAATTAATTTAGTTAAGAGAACTTTTGTTTTACTTCAATCAATACTGTAGCTTTGACGCGATCCCCCATAATTATTTTAACCGGACTGGAATACTTAGTTTCTAGTGGAATTGTGAACTGTGCCCGAGTGTGTTGTACCGACGCGTGATGCGTGCAAATGGGTAAAAACTAATATTGGTGCCGATTCTCTTGTTCAATAACTAAACCAAAATTAGAGAATCGCTATCTTTTACTAACAGGCAGCGCGAGAAAAGGACGGCTATAGCTATGAACTAAGTAAGTTAGCGATGTCAAATTAGTTTACGCCTTGCGCTTCACCTTATTTTTAGTCGACATATTTTTACGTGTCGTCTAATTCTGTATGGAAATATTAGTTCAACTAAATTTGACAGCTCTAATTTACGTCTATCTCTTTCTTGTTTTATTAGAAAGAAAAAGTTAGCAATAGTTTAAATTAAGTTTAGTTTGTGCACAACAGAATCGGCAGCATTGTAACTCTTTCAACAGTCAAAAGTCTAAAGAAACATTTTTGGGCCCTTACCTCTCTCCAAAACATAGAGCACTCTATCTAGCAGCACCACAGTCTCCACCAGCGGCGCCAGCGCCAACCGCAGCGTGTACATCACCAGCACGCGCCGCCACTGCGCCACGTCGGCATGCGCGCGCGCCCACACCGCGCCCGATATCGGCAGGGGGAGCTGCACGCGCTCTATGGCTTGTGAACAGTACCTATATTGAACAAAAATTATTTGGGAAGCAGTGATGGTAACGGCCGCGACTTACAAATTGTTGGTCGTGGGTTCGAACCCAAGCATTCCATTGTGTAAATTATGTCATCACCACTGCTCTCAAAACAGTGAAAAAAAAGAGATGCTTGTGGCTAAGTAATAACAGCCGCACGGGTTGATCGATCAGGTTAAGCTACGCTTGCCGCGATTGGTCCGAGGATGGGTGACCATCTTTACATACGAAGACCCCTCAATGCCTCGGAAAGCACGTAACAACTTGTCTGTCCCCATACAACTTATTTTGATAATTCCCCACGTCCAAAGGTTTTTTTAATTGTTACGCGAAATTTAAATTGCGAAATTTTCTTTTATCATTGTAAACATAAGGTTTTTTGCTATAAGTTCACGTATGATTTAAAAAAATATCACGTCACGTTCATACCGAAAAATGTGCCTCAAATTGTATAGAGAAATGAGTCACCTGCCATGTGACTCATGAACTTATTCTAATACGTTCCTATGAGTCATATGGGTCAGGCCGTAGATTTTGCCACATTAGATGTAACTTAACTCTCCGCTACATTTTAAAAAAAAAGTATAAGACTTATACGTTTGTCAATCACAGCATCGTATTTCATATGAAGTGGTGAGCCGCGGCCACTAAACATATTTGATTATGATCATAAACTTAGAAAATTATATGACATTTTTCTACAAAAAATGACGAAATTTTCATTAAAAACGTGAATCCGCTTTGGTAGGGGAGCACTTACGCCATCAGCAAAATAAAAATTTGAATACTTTTTGGTAATCTGTTTTATTTAACGTTATAAAATAATAGTTAGCTAGCCGTGTTTTTAATATGGGGTGGTGTTTCCTAAGAAAGTACATTCATTTTCACACATTTTTAAAAAACTAAAGAAAGTCAATTCTTTGCGCTACTTCTATTGCGCACCTATTATCTGCCCATTTTGTGGTGTTAAGACATTAGCAGGATTTGTATCTCAGTACTGGCAACTCTAAAGTAACTTTCTCTATGGTCAATACGGCGATGGTGGCCATATTTTCTTCAGTCCGATGTCAACTTCGTTCCAAGTAAAAAGTGTCACATTATTCGAGGAGTGCATTTTTTTAGATTTCAAGGTAAGTTTACAATTTATATATATTATTGTTATTGCGCATGATTTAATAGGCTGTGTGTGATGCTTTAAAGGCTAAATTAACCTGAGAAAATAGCTTATTATCGAGTTATTATAGATTTTATTTGCGCCACGGTTACGCAGAAACTACATTATGTCACTTTGCGATACCAGAGTGGCGTAGAATTTGCGCCACTTTTTTACGCTATCGAATAATGGTGCATGCACATTAGAGATTACTTGATATTGATTGCTACCAAATTATGACGCAATTCTTATGGCTTATTACCTAGTTAGTGTCCTAAACTTCATAAATGTTTTAAAATATTTTTTGCAATGAAATTACTTACCTACACTGTGTAGGCTACACATACACATCAGGTGTACGCACACCTCTATTTTGCGTTACTATTTTACGTCACTTTGCGCGACCGACTTATAGAAGATTTTGCGTCACCTTTGCGCTATTTGTGGCAAAATATACGGCCTGACCCATATATGATATGACTCATTGGACAGCGTGGTCCCGGCTGTCATTCGTGGATCTTTGACAGCCGTTACGGGTATCGTATTACCCAGTAACTGGGTTGTGAAGGTGAGATAGACAGTCGCTCCATTTAAAATACTGGTATTCAGCTGCATCCGATTTGACTGGTAGCCGACCCCAACATAGTTGGGAAAAGGCTAGGCAGATAATGTTGCTCTCAAAACGGCGAAGGAAAACATCGTGTTTTCCTTCACCGTTTTGAGAGAAACGTTGCATCTGCAGCACATAAAGGCGCGGCGCGTAGAAAAAAATCCAGTGATCTGATCTTAATGCAGGAGTTGCCGTCCGGGTTTCCCCGGATTTATCTTAGTGTAGAGGGCGTCCGCGGAGCGTCCGGGCGGGGATTCATTTGTAGGCCGGGTTTTAGGCTGCGGACGGACACCTACCGAAAATACTCATTTTCTCGTATTTCTTTTTTATTGATAAAATAATTATGTATTGTCGATGTATAAGGTGTAAAGGAATGAAAAATACGTCTATTCAACGACGTGAGTAGGTACGGAAGTTGCGTCGCTACACTTAAAGTTTTCAAGTCACTGGTCGCCGCCGACACGCCTAGCCGCCTCGCGCCCCGCGCGTTATTTAAAATTGTATGAAAATGTATAAAAAGTTAATTTATAGCAATTAAAACTATTTTTTATTTTACTGAATAACTTTAAAAAAACACTGTTGAAATGTATGGGTTAAAAGCCCTAAAATCCGAGGTTTCCACACTTCTTGTCCTGGTTGGCAGATTTTAGAGACGACAAATTAGCAACCCTAGTGAGTGTATGTAGAAAAAAAAAACCGGCCAAGTGCGTGTCGGACTACGCACAATGAAAGGTTCCGTAGTTGGGATGAAATTATCCCAAGAACAAACTTAACATTATAGTTGAAAAACATGTTCTCCCATACATTCCAACAGTAAGTGTAAGTTTGTACTCACAATATTGAGAGATTTACCTTGTTATTTTAAGACCACAAACTTCTTATAAGTAGGTTTTCCTGTAATTAATCTACGGGTATAGAACTATTTTCTGTATTTTTTTCAAAATTTTAGGCTCAGTAGTTTCGGAGATAAGGGGAATGGTCAATTTTCGTCTATTTTCTTAAATAACTTTAAAACGATTTATTTTAAAAATTTTAACAAAATATATATATTGGAGACCCTCATAGTAAGTACTTTCATTTGATATGTCACAAGGTATAACAGTTTGCAAAACTTTTTTTAAAATTTTTCTATTTGCCCCCTAAAAGTGACCCCCATATTCAAAATTCATTAATTTACTTTAGCCGTACGTGTTTGGGTCACAGAAATCTATATGTGTACCAAATTTCAACTTAATCGGTCCACTAGATTCGGAAAAAAATTGGCTGTGACAGACGGACAGACAGACAGACACACAAGTGATACTATAAGGGTTCCGTTTTCCTTTTGAGGTACAAAACCCTAAAAAGTTAAAAATTTTTCAGTAACATGAGCTGAAGATATTGCTGTTCATAGATATTAATTTATTAACTTACTTTTCAAATGTCATGGTATCCGAGTGTTTAATACTCCGTACTGGTGCATGTCGGAGTTTGGGGTCATGTTCTACTAATATCCTTTCTAATGCTGCCCTGTATGCATGTATCTGTAAATGAAAGGCACATTTATCATATAACAAGATTCCAGCATAATTATAAAAATACATAAAGTTGAACATTAAACTCCTTTTTGGAAGTCGGATAAAAACTTATACACTATCTATACAGGGTGTTCGGCGCATGGACCGACACAATTTTTTGGGGGATTGGGGTTGCTAGGTTTCACCTAAAGACCTCCATGTCCTAAGTGTGACGGTAATTGAGATATGTTTTTTTTTTGTTCTTTCTTTGAATTACCCAAAATCTCGCCTTTGAATCGATATATTTTTTTTGTTTATGGTTGCAATATAACAAAATAAATTTTATAATAGTCTGCAATGTATTTTTATTCTAAATAAATTATTATTTGATGTAATTGATCAGTAGAAAATGACTTATGTGCTTCCAAAGTCTTAAAAATGTTTAAATGTATGAAAAATTACTACTCTTAAATTCATTTTTTTTTTTTAATGAAGCCATTTTGACCTTATTTTTATCTCAAAAAGTTCTTTAGCTTGTACCGTTTCTAAGGGTATGCTATACGCTATGAAAAACAATTTAAATGTAGTCAAAATACTAGTTAGAGAGTCAGTTATGGAGTGTTTTAAGAAAAGACTTATTACGGTAATTATATTTTTTTATTTTATTTCGAATAATAATACATTGTAGACTATAATAAAAATTATTTTATTCTTTTACAACCATAAACAAAAAAATATATCGATTCAAAGGCGAGATTTTGGGTAATTCAAAGAAAGAACCAAAAAAACATATCTCAATTACCGTCACACTTAGGACATGGAGGTCTTTAGGTGAAACTTAGCAAATGACCCCCCCAATCCCCCAAAAAATTGTGTCGGTCCATGCGCCGAACACCCTGTATAAATAAAGAGAGAAGTCCTGACTGACTGACTCATCAACGCCCAGCCCAAACCTGGAAGCTGAAATTTTCCACAGAGGTTCCTTTTATAATGTAGACAAGGAATACGGAAGGATTTCCCAGTAGTATGTTCCCGTGGGATATTATTTGATATGCATGCGGGCGAAGCTGCGGGTAAAAGCAAGTATTCATATAAATTTTACTAAATTTTTTCATTTGCTCACCTTCAAATCTTCATAATTGCCTTTACGCAGCCTTTCACAGTACACCTCAATGGCGTGACAAGATATTTCCCTACTCGGGAACGACAGCTTACTATCCAAACTCTTCACTAAGTTACTCATGGGGTACCCTTGGTCTGGACCGGCACAGGTTAACTTCATAAAGCAACAACCTACCACGCATATAAACTTAATGTTATAAGATTCTATGAAGTGTTTCAGTAATAATGGTCCCAAGTCTCCACATGGATGCAAACCTATTAATCCATAGTTCTGCATATAATCAGGTAGAGGGAGTGACAATAGCTGTTGGTGGCTCGATAAGGTTACATTGAAATGTAGAGGGCGCCTCAGTTTGGATGCAGCTTCAGGAGAGAGATGCTTTTGGACTGTGTATTCTAATTCCATGTCAAGTTTCCTGAAAATAAAGAATTTCAACTTACACTTACTTATTACTACTATTACACTTACTTTACTTTACTTTTCGTTTTTACTTTCTTACTTAATATTTTTACTAGCTTTCTTGTTACTGTTATTTTAGTAAAAGTTTTGATAAGATTAAGATCACAATATTTTTTTTTTTTTTTTACCAACAACCTCTTAAGGGGTCATTGTACTTATCATTATGAACAACTTTTACTACGGGACCAAATCTAGTTGTGAAAAAAAATCAGCTGTTCAGTACATTTATCTACATCAAACTGTCAAAATGTAGGTTGGGCAGCTGATTTTTTTTTCGCGATTTCAGGTTTGGTCCCATAGTAAAAGTTGTTCATAATGATGAGTACAGTGACCCCTTAAGAGGACATTGGTCAATAACCCTGTATAACATAGGTAGTGTGATTTTTGTCTTTGCAAAAACTTTTAAATTTTGTTTTACTCAATATACCACTATAATTTATACATACCAAGGGTACAGACCTAGCCTCCTCAGTCAGTTGTGTCTGGCACTCAATCCCTGCAGCATACATGTCATCCCTGTAAGCCAGCACTCGCACTAAATGCCCCAGGCCTGAGCCAAAGTCTATTACAGAGTTACAACCACTTTGCAGGGCAGTATCCACCACAACATCAGCCATCAGACTTATCTCATGTCTCTTCTTTAGCTTCACATGTTTTAGAAACAAATTCTTTAACTTTGGATGATATTTACATGTATCTAAGTTAGTAGATTCTTGTTTATTATTTTCTTTTTTATAGTTCCTGTCTCTTGGTAAAGTGAGTGCCTCTACAGTCTTTATTAAGGCTAAGAATGATAGTGGTAATAACTGGTTCGATGGTCGGTTAGAGAGAATGTTTCCTAAATGCTGGGGGTCCATATGTTCGAAAGTGTGGCGCCACGTATCCGGCAATTTATTCCAATGATCGTCGACGAAGAAGTCCTAAAAAGGTAAAGCAATTTAAAGCATTATGACGGTGCTAAACAATAATTGGCAGTTTACGTTGGATCCTAAAGCCCAAGATAGTAGAAATCACGATTTCACGAAGAAGTAAAAAAAAATACTGGTACTAATCTTACCAGAACATATAAGTCCAACAGCCAGTCGTACATCCGTATGACTTTTAGAGACATCTCAAGAGTAGATTTTACACATTCTTTTTGATAAGACATTCCAAATTAGTTCTATAACAAATTGCAAAAATTCAACAACAAACGCATGTTTCTACAGTTTGTTAATTTTGTTATGACAAGACAAGTGACACTGACAACAAATGTCAAGTGTCAAACCAAAAACCTATGACAGCACTGTCCACAGATTAAAATTGAATACTAAGGCCAGGCACTGGCCTAAGTTTTTAATTTTGTTTTTTTTTTTTTTTTTGTTTTTAAGTTTTTAATAAAGTGAAGTAACGCGACAAACCTCATCACAAACTGACACTTATCAGACAAGCCTTCTTGCTCAGGGGGCTTACTATTAGCCCCCAGACCTACGCCCCAGACCATAGAAGATTCCTCTTTAACAAACAACAACGCTCAGTAAAACCCTTACCGAGGCGAAACCCACGACGCACCAATGTGTCCGCGTATAAACGCGGGCACATTGGTGCGTCGCACGGTGGGCTGAAAATCAGCTTTCATAGACTTAGGGATTTCTATCTGCAAGTGCCTGATTTTTTGCCGGATATCGCTTCTATTAGTTGTTACTGTATTCAAAAATGACACCCGAGGTAATTCTGCACAAAAACGAAGGAATTATATTTTTTTTACGAAAAATTTGTATGAAGCTAGTATGAAAAAGTTAATTATCTCGCAAACAGCAAGGAAAACCGTAATATCCTTACAGGTGGTTATACTACTAATTATTTATGATTTTTTGACATAATTATGTCATATAACGGTTATCGCTGCTATTTTTTTTTTAAAAATCGTCAAAATATTTTTATTTATTTTTACACATGAAAATGTTCCTTTTGATGTTTAGGTTGAGGAACACATACTTTTAACAACACGTAACATAAAATAGCATCACCCCTATATTCCCGAAGGAGTAGTCAGAGGTTTATAGTACATCCACACTTAGCCAACTATGTTTGAATTAGATATTTATCAATACAAAATGAGTTTTAAAACTTTACATACATTCAAAATACCAAATAACAAATTGTTTAGTCTTCTAATAAGTCTGAATAGGTGATTAAATTATTGTTAATGATTTCTGATAAGTAAGCTAATTTGTTGATTAGTTGTGCTAAGAGTTCTAAGAAATGTTTTGGACGATTATAAATTTTCATTAGCACATCTTTTAAAACTCTAATGAGGGTAGTTAACTAATTATCGACGTTTTGCAATAAAAGGGCTAAAATTTTGCTTTATAATTTAGATTGTTCACAACGGTGTAACTGCTAACACTAAATTTTTGCCCTGCGACTATAAAATCTTAAAATGGAAAGTTTAATCACCAATTTAGACTTGTTTGTTCTTCTAAAAAGTGAAAGTACTTCATTTAATCATGAAGTATTGTTTGGTGCAGTTGTATCCCGCATAGGCGATTGCCTTTCTGCCGAAGATCGAGTAACTCTCAAAGAATTTTGTCGGAAATTCACGCGAGCTGCTTTACAGAGATGGCAGAAATCCAACCGATTCCTTGATCACTTCAGAAGACTGTACGGAAATTGACTGCAAGCAAATATTGATTGGCCAAGTTGTGTGCAAGCTTTAGTTAATCAAGAACCAACTGTTGATGAGATACCAAGAGCACAATCAGACTCTCAAGAACCTTCGTCGTCGGCATCATTGTCCGTTGGAACAATGACAAAAAGGTCCCGAAAACCATTCGAAGATTTGGGAAGTAAACAGAAAAAGAGAAGATCTGATGATCATACAGGCGAAGACTCCAGTGAATTGGCATATGCAGCTGCAGCGCGTTTAAAAGAAGAAGGGCATGAGGATATGGCATCTGTGATCGAATACATAATGAAAAATCCTGAAGCAGCCGTTAAAATTAAAGAAACGCTTAAGAAACCAGTGAAAAAAGTCATATTTACACCAGAGAAAGCGCTTGGATTGCTTCTTTCACTAAAACTGTCAAAGTGGCAATATATTACTTTGCGAGAGGCTGCCATTCGGGAAGGTGGTAAGGATATTTATCCATCCTACTATAAAGTGCAACAAACTAAGCTTGATTGCTACCCTCCGAAGCAATCAGTGTCAGTTACGGATTCCTCGGCTAGGATTACACTTCAAGCTTTACTTGACATCACGGTGACGAGGATCCTTCAAAGTCTTTCTGACTATGCAGATGTGCAAAATAAGCAGCTAAAGCTGATATCCAAGTGGGGATTTGATGGTGCTTCCAACCAAAGCCGATACAAGCAGAAAATGGAGGGTGAGCAAGATGATGCAAGCATTTTCATGACCTCCTTGGTGCCACTAAAACTGACAGATGGTGATAATACTGTATGGACGAACCCAAAACCATGCTCAACTTTGTATTGTCGTCCAGTTCAGTTTACTTTTGTAAAGGAGAGCGAAGCAGTTGTCATTGGTTTCAAAAGACAAATGGATGATGAAATTGAGGACCTTAACCCCACAGAGTGCATTAATAATAACATGGTGACTCATCAACTAATGATGACAATGATCGACGCCAAAGTCTGCACGTACCTTTCTGAGGCCAGATCAAATGCATCGTGATTCGTGCTACCTGTGCTTAGCAAAACCTACGGAAATGAACCGCTTAGATGTTGTAACATCAAAGACTGTGTGTGCTGACATATACGAATTTGGCTTGTCATCCCTACACGCACGTATTAATTGTATGGAATGTCTGTTACATATTGCGTACAGGCTCGACTTCAAACGGTGGGCAGCGAGAAGTAATGAGGACAAAGAAATGTTGCAGAACAGAAAACAATCTATTCAAAATAAATTCAAAGATCAGCTCAATCTGTTGATTGATATTGTAAAACAAGGCTCGGGAACTACCAATGACGGGAATACCGCAAGAAAGTTTTTCGAGTTTCCCAATAAAACTGCAGCTATTACCGGGTTGGACGAAGATCTTATTAAAAGATTTGCTGTGATTTTGCAAGCGATAACATCTGGCGAGAAGATCGACGTAATAAAATTTAAAGATTTTGCCCGCAAAACAGCAGAAAAGTACGTGGAATTGTACGACTGGTACTACATGTCGTCAACCGTACATAAATTACTAATACACGGGGCTGACATAATCGAGAAAAATGATATTGTGCCGATTGGGACTCTCTCGGAAGAAGCCTCAGAGTCTCGAAACAAAGATTTTAGGAGGTTCCGGGAACATCATTCGCGGAAAAGAAGCAGGCAAGATTGTAATCAAGATATCTTAAATATGCTTATTGTTTCTTCGGATCCTTTCCTAAGTGCACAAAGGCCTAAGTTAGATGCCAAAAGAAAGCAGAGCTTTTTTGCTGAAACTCTCGAATTAATTCAGTTTCAGGAAAGTGAGTTCGAGTTTTTAGATATATCCAATCTGGATTCTGACTCAGAATTGGAGTCCGACAACGACAGTGATAAGGAAAATGTTTAATATTTGATTTAATTTTTTCTATTTTTTTAAATATTTTTCTTGTTTTATATAGTCTTAATATTTGGGTTAATAAAATTATTTATAATTAACAATGTTCTTAATTAAGTCACTAAAAGGAACCGTTTCATACGTAAAAATAAGTAAAAATATTTTGACGATTTTTTAAAAAAAAATTAGCAGCGAAAACCGTTATATGACATATGTCAAAAAATCATAAATAATTAGTACTATAACCACCTGTAAGGATATTACGGTTTTCCTTGCTGTTTGCGAGATAATTAACTTTTTTATACTAGCTTCATACAAATTTTTCGTAAAAAAATTATAATTCCTTCGTTTTTGTCCAGAATTAACTCCGGTGTCATTTTTGAATATAGTAACAACTAATAGAAGCAATATCCAGGAAAAAATCCGGCACTTGCAGATAGAAATCCCTAAGTCTATGAAAGCCGATTTTCAGCCCACTGTGCGTCGTGCCTTACTACTAGCTAGGCACCTAACACAAGTATCCCTGCACAACTGGAACACACCCTAACAAAAATATCAGAATATCTAACCGAAGGATACCATTCAGGCTACAAACTAAGGGCGAGAGGAACCCCTGCTGAACTTAATTAACTCAAGAGGAAACGGCCACTGCTAAAGTCCGGTCGCGAAGCAGAAAGAATTTCGTACAATGACAATGACCCCTTAAGTATTATGTTAGGTGCGTATCTCTATCGCTCGCGCACATATGTATTGCCGTCGCGCTCGCAGATTATTACGACCATCGATCAATAAAGGAACGGCAATAATTTATATGACAGCGAGCGATAGAGCTAGGTAAGTAATGAGGGGTCATTGTAAGAAATTATTTCTGCTTCGCGACCGGACTTTAGAGAGGCGGCATTGTCAAAACTTTCATACAAACCAAGCGTGTCACCGTTTACTCGCACTACGACACAAATAATGTGCTTGATGTGCTGGCGTCTGTAACGCCAGCACATCAAGCTACTACAATATGTCAAATTTCTTTAATAGATTTTCATCTTTATCGCTAAAGCTTTAGGTTCAAGGTTGATTGGGAAAATTTGAGTTTCGGGTGGCTTGACCTGCTGGCGTCTGTACCTATAGAAACCGACGGCTTTATAGGCGATTCTTTGCGCCCAACGCAATTTCGGTGCCACGAATTTTATTAATAGGTACCTACTGCCGATGCCGTCTTTACACGCTGCGGCGTGGCCCTTACATACTCTGTTTCCAATTAGTTGGATTGTCTTAGCGGCTTCAATGAACTCTGCATCATGATGAATGAAGACCCTAACTTAATTGAGAATAATTGACCTTTCATCATCAGGTCATCCCATAACTGGTACTTAGAAATGACGCTTCTCTTTGATTAAGTACCGCAGCCATCAAAGACTGCAGTATAATTTAAATAATTAGAGATGTAACATGAGATTGCTTCTAGGATTTTTTTATTACCCGTGATGGCTTAATTTGGCCAGAAGAAAGATAAGGACAATTCCGTAGTTCATGTGTTTTCAGTGTTATCAGTTAGATAGGTATCACTGACCAGTGGTTGACCGACCCGTAGGTACTTTTTTTTTTGTTCTGGGCCCTGGGGCCGAAGTCGTCTGTCAGACTCTTACTGACTACAAACCACCCGGTATTGATCCCCACACATGGACCGGGGGTCATGGGAACGTGTGCACCATCCAAGGTCCCACGGCTGGTGGGTGCTGGGCCCGCATCTGCGGCCACCTCAGCCCCGCAGACGGAGTGAGGTAAGACTCCACCCGCGATATCCATAGGGGCGCTCGTGGAACACTACGCGCCGCCGCCTCGGGTCCTGCTGGATGGGTTAGGTGGCGTGGCGGCAGCAGACGTCCCCCAGTCCGCCTTCACTCCGGACCTCTTTACGGGGGCATTGTCCGCACTCCGCCGACGCCCGGCCCGCCTCTGCTGCCGTGCCCACGCGACGTGCGAGGTCAAGGTGATGTGACTCAGACTTCTTTCTGACTATTATTAACCCCATTTGATGATTTCACTAATTTCAACTAGTTCCAAAGAAAGAAAAACTACAGCATATAATAACAAAGATGTCTTTATTCGTTATCACTGACACACTAAAGCCTATATTTTACATAGCAATAAGCAGTCCATTTATGTAAATATTACTAAATAAATAGATAAATCGTAGTTCGAGATTCGCAAAATGCACTGATAACTTAATATTTAAAATTCTTCTGTACGTGTGTCTGTCACCTAACTCCTCCTAAACGGCTGGACCGATTTGGATGAAAATTTGTGTGTATATTTCAATGGGTTCCTAGATGGTTTAAAATGGTGATGGTTTAAAACACAATTGGACCCGGTAGGTGGCGCTGCAGTCGGGTTCTAGGATCGTTCAGACAGGACAACGTCTGTCGAGTCCGCTAGTTAATTTATAAAAATACTAGCTTTTGCCCGCGGCTTCGCCCACGTGGAGATCGGAAATTATCCCACGGAAACGTATTACCGGGATACAAAGTAGGCATGTCTACCGATTTGCCAAATTTCATCCGAATCCGTTCAGCCGTTTTAGCGTGAAAGCTTAACAAACAAACTCACTTTCGCATTTATAATATTAGTTACGATTAGGATAATAAGTTTTGATGCCTCTGAAGAAAGTTGTAAGTAGGTATGTCGTTGAAAAATAAGTTAATTTCACACTTTTGACCTTAACACGATACAAATGCAATTTTTAAATACAATTAAGTGAGTGTCACACTACTCACTAGAGTTAAAAAGGATGAGTTGCACAGAAACAATCTTTAAATCCTTATTATTAAACAAATATTGGACCCTATTACATAGGGTTGTATATATTAAAACAATTAAGTAGGTAAGTACTTGAAGAATCCATACTACTGTCTTTAAAGCCAAAGGACAGTGCATTGTTTCTTTAGATGCCAACTAGCTATTTAAAATAAGAGCGGTTTCGCACTACGTCCGATCAGAATCCGAGATGTCGGTCCGAAGTAGCCACAGTACTATTTGTACGAAGGGTTGCGCACTAGATCCGAACTCTGTCCGTCCGAATTTAGAACATTCCCAATTCGGATTGAACTCGGATCTTGAATTCGGTTTCGTATCGGACATAGTGCGAAACCGCTCTTATAATATCTGACGCAACAAACAATATTTCATTATTACTCAGATATTTCAGCATAATTTTAAACAAATTACTTAATAACAAAATATGTCGTGTAAATGAGGACCTTAACCACTTATGTTGAGAACTAAGTACAAAATATTAGATTAAGTATTTAATAAAAAATAAACCTTTTAAATGTCAATTGTAAATTAAAAACAAATTATTGGATGCCAAGTAAGTCAGTAGGTAAGTAAATAAAAAAAAAATAAAAAAATATTCACATACTTATTGAATTATTAAGAAAATGCTCTAATTTAATACTTTTTTTCCAAAAATATAAATTAAAATGCAATAAATTAAATAAAACGTAAGTAAATAAATTAATGTAAATGTATTAAATATAAATAAATAAATAAATAATAAGTAAAGTGCTTGTGAATAAATAACAACACACGTGCTGGGATATTAAAAATCTCAATGGTGACAGGTGCTGTTTTACCGCCCGTAAAGTAAAAATCGATAAGATATAGAGACGAAAGTTAGCGTAAACGACACTTTTGTCGGTCCGCCCTAATGTGAACCGGAACGACAAAAGTGTCGGACGCATATTGGCATATTATGTATTTCAATAGGGCTGTTCACATTAGGGCGACCCGAGAAAACTGTCGGCGGCGACACTTTTACCGGACGTTTAGCCACGATTTCGGTCGGGTCGGATATAATATTGGCATAGGTATCTGCTTTGTGTTGCGCCGGACCGGCAGCTTATAGTGTGAACAGCAAGATCCGACAGTCGACCAACTGTAAAACGGGTACCTACACTGCCTAATCCTTCGCGTAATACATCTGTGATGTTATGTTATATTTTCGTCTCTGTATCTTAATCCAAGAGCTAGTTTCACCATACTCTGTTAATTAGTTTTAACGTCCAATTAAATAGATAACGGACCGATAAGCGTAGTGAGTGTTTCACCACATACTAACGAATGGTTAAATCTCTTAACAAGGCGTTAAACTTAATGACTGCTCCAAAGGTCCGTTAATGCTTGTAACGGTTGTCAGTTGGTCAAATAAAATAGAAGCGGCGTACAATTTTATTTTTGAACACGAAAATTATGATATTTTAGAAAATTTTGAACTTTTAGACAGTAATGTTCGACGTCCTAAAACATATAAAGATCGACGTGACTATTTTGAAGAATATGACGATGTAGATTTCAGGACAAGGTTTCGTTTATCGAAAGAATCTTGTATGCCTGTTTTGCAAATGATTGAAGATAAACTTGAATATCCATCAAATCGGTGAGTACCTTAACATTGCCCTAAATTAATTTTAATAAAAAAATATGCCTGGTTTACGTAAGGTGTTTAATATTATTAGAAATGTTTGGATGAGAATTGTTACCTAGTTTAAAAGCTCACATTAGTGGTAATAATAGCCCGATCATCTCTACCTACCATGAATGATACACAAAGCCTCTAGAGTTCCGCTAGGAGTAGCCTTCTGCGGTCTAGAGATGTCGTAAAAGATCGGCTTGGATGAAGAAGCAAACATGAAATTTTGTTTGCTTACAGAAACGAGTCGATTTCGCCAATAAACCAATTTCTTTTAACTTTGAGATACTATGCCACTGGTTGTAACAGAATTATACACAGTTACTGCAGCTTAGCGTCACTCGGTCGCCAGTTTATAAAATTTCCTGTCTCGGAAGAAGAATTTAGAAAAGAACAACTACAATTTTATAACATAGCACGCTTTCTTATGGCATTGGGTGCTCTGGATTGCACGCATATACGCATTCGTTCCCCTGGTGGAGAAAATGGAGAACATTTTAGGAATAGGAAAGGCTACATAGTCTATAAATAATGTGCAAGCGATAGGAAATGCTAACTTAGAAATTTTAGATTTGGTGGCGAGATGGCCAGGAAGCAACCAACCAGCTTTTGGGCCTGCGACTTTTTTTCGACATTTTAAAACAAAATACTTAAATCAAAATCAACATTTAAAATAACCACCTATTACCACAAAACAACCGAAAACATTTGACGTTCAAAACGACTTTATAGAATTACACTGTTGAAGGACGTTTTGCTTTGGCGCCATGATATTTTGATTTGGTTGCTTATAAATGAGAGTGAATGACAAGTAAGACCGGTCGTTTTTGTTCACTCGATCACAGACAATATTTACTAGATGTTTGATTTAGCAACGCCTTGTTAAAATCCCACCATAAAACATAAGTCTTTTTGACGTCTACGTCAATTTTAACAAAACATTTTTAAATGGCTAGTTAATAATAGTTTGGTGAAACCGGGTCTAAAAGCTTAACCTACTCTCAAATCCCATGTTAAATGTTTTGGATGGCCTTTTTATTTTGACCAGCCAATAACGGAGCCAATAAACATGAGTTTGACAGCGTGTCAGCTGATTTTAGTATTGATATTTCTAAAACGAAAATTCCCGACGTGATCCGATTGGCTATTGATAATTCAGTCAACCAATGATAGCAGTTTATGGGCGCTTGATAATTTGTTAGCAATATTTTGTGTTAATTTTTGTCCCAGAAGCCCGTAAGCGTTTAGAAATCGGTTACTATCGCTCTCTCGCGGTCGACATGGACCGATAGTATAATCAACATCCATCATCATCATGAGTCAAAGCCCCTCGCGATCGACGTTGATCAAGGCATCGATTCGCCGTAAATAATAACAATCAACGTCATCTAAAAATCTACACTGTTTTCGCATATCCGGCCGTCGAGAAACATAGTCTTATTCTACTCCTTCTAACATTGTTTGTACATTAATATCGTTGGGTTTTCTGATGGCAAGCACATATATAAGGTCCCATTAAAATAGATGGACAAATTTTAACACAGCGTTCAAAACCGCGGAGGACGCGGGCGGTGACGTGGTTACGTGCGCCTGCACATTTGTAGTAAGTATCAGAATTATGAGATAACAAAGACATGGATGTGTTTATGCATTGGGTACTCAACTAAAATTTTTTAGTGTAGGTACTTTCATTAGCTGATTTTTAGGGTTCCGTACCAAAATGGTAAAAAAGGAACCCTTATGGTGTGACTTAGTCTGTCTGTCTGTCTGTCACAGCTGGATATCTCAAGAACTACTAATGCTATCAACTTGAAATTTGGATCAGTTTTAGATGACGTTTACCCAACTATTTTGCAAATAAGAAAGAAATAAAAAAAAATCTAATTTTTTGCAACACAGACAGAACCCTCTGAAACCACGGAGAAGACCCCTGTCTTATAAATTCAAAGTGGGCTACTAGGGCATGTGAGGTATCATATGAAAGAGCGCTCTTTGCACATTCTCAAACCTTTTTTTATTTTTTTTAGCTCGCAGAGTTTTCGACTTGATGAAAAATGTAAAAAAAAAATACCGATCCCCCTTATCTCCGAAGTTTGCAAAGGGAAAAATCTCAAATTAGTCCATGGGATAGAAGTTTATGTAAAGATTACAGGAAAAATAAAACAATGTCTCTAAATAGCACACTTTTTTAGAAATCGGAACGGAACCCTCGGTGCGCGAGTTCGACTTGCTTTTGACCGGTTTTTTTTCTTTTAAGTATCTAATGCGTTTTTCTTATTATTACCATTGTCCTTATTTTGGTGGTCTGAATTATTTCTAAAAGTTTGTCCATCTATATTAATGGGACCTTATATACGTAGGTACCTACTTACACTATGAATGATTAAAAACAGTTTGCCACAATGAGGTGGTTCAATATCTGATTTTAAACCTAAAACCATAAAAAGTAGGCATTACCTAATTTTCACCGGGTTTGACGCATTTGGTGCACATCTCAACTTGTACACCAAGCTCAAATGGTGAACTTAGCAACTGGTGCACTTCTCATATGTCACACTTCGCAACTGATGAACTTCTCAATTGGTGCACTTCGCAAAAGGAGCACTTTTTAAGATGAGTGGAGATTTGGAAAAATTGTCTTAAAATTAATTAGTGAGTATGTAATTTAATTTATAGCTTTTATTTATTTAATAATAATAACTATAACTAAAAGAAGTACAGTTTAAATTATAATATTATAAAGGTTATTGATATAATACATATGATATTATATCATGTCTTTATTATGATAACTTTTTGCTGTAAATCTAATTTTTTCTTACTTAATTATATTTTTATTATTTCCGAGTGACTTTTTTTTTTTGAAAAAATAAAAATATTATAGTAGAGTTTAATTAAAATTATTTTGTTGATTGTATTTTTAAGAAAATTACCTACACAAAACCAAAGATTCTTTAATTTTTAGACAATTTTTCCAAATCTCCACTCATCTAAAAAAGTGCTCCTTTTGCGAAGTGCACCAATTGAGAAGTGCACCAGTTGCTAAGTTCACCATTTGAGCATGGTGTACAAGTTGAGATGTGCACCAAATGCGTCAAACCCTTTTCACTAAAGGAGGTCCAAATTCAGATATCTTATCCCTCATGTGGAAGCTAACTGATTAAAGCATAAGTACATCCTGTATTTTAAAAGATATACCTTCTACAGATAGTTAACATTAATGTTAAAATGTCTTTGATGATTAACTTAAATTGAGCACTAGGTATGTAACTTTAAAATAATTATAATTAGGCGGCGTGTACACGACTTTAATTAATTCCATATGTATTGCTTATTGGAATTGTAAAATTAACTTATATAACTTATATTCGATATTTAGTATTCAGTTTAACCCTATAAATCCTAAGACAAAACTTTTTCAAAAAGCATGAGATTCTTTGTAACATATTTAGATCTACAGCGCGAGATTCGTTCGTTCGTACCAACGAGGTATTTTCGAGACAAAATTGATCATGACTTGAAGGGAATTTTGGGAATGCTTCTGTACAAAAATGAGGGTAGTAGGTAAACTCTTCGATTAGTTCAAAGTAGTTATACTTTGAAGCTGCCGACCGAATCTCTTGGTCCAAAGAGCACGGGGACGCAATATAAAACCTGTACTTCTTCTTGTAATCATGCAGTAACATCTCGGCGTCAGTTAAGACGTCATCGACTTTTACAAATAAATGCTGCATTGGCATTGATCCATATTTATGTAAAAATGTGGTGGGAGCTAGTCTATATTTATGTCCCGTCTTCTTATCCTTGTAAACTTTGGTGGTGCTTTCCAACTGGAGCAAAAACGTTGGTATACTGTAACTGTGGGTCGTTATAACGTGGGTATGGACTCCATAGTTATTCTTGATCTCATGGTAGAGACTATTGGCGAAGGGGTATATCCCTCCTTGGTGGATGAACCCGAAAAATAAAGTAAGCAAAGCGTTTAGTGCATACCAAGTATAACGAAGCGTTGTTTTAAATCTTCTGGCTTTCGGTCCATCGCTCTCATTGGTGTGGAGATGGTTTCCGAACAGGTATATCAGAGGTATAAGTACTGGGATGATGAAGCGCGCCTCTTGGTGTGGAAAGAGCGACAGCACAGCGATCGGGATGACTAGAGAGAACAGCATAAGCCCGGTGATGCTCTGGATTCGCGGCAACTTGCTGTACTGGCCACGAACGAACCTGAAACAAATTATCTTACAACTATATAATTGTACAGAACAATAGTAGGTATTCAGAATTGTTTCTGCAATCTACGACTACTATTATACGGAAACGTTAACAATGTCATACAAATACCGTTTGGCAACAACATATTATTTAGCTACACTAATTTAACCTGAAGAATAATGCTATTATGTTTAAGTCAAACCGAATAATGAGCTATTGTTTAAGAAGTCATTGTGAAACATAGAAATGGAAATATTATTGTTATACCATACCTAGTATAATGCTCTTGTCTCACGAAGTCATTCATGGGAGAGAGACAGAGAGCTAATCCTAATTTATTTATTTATACAATGGTGTCTTGTAAACGACTGTAAGCATTAACTTCAAGAGAATTTAGTTAGTGAATGAGAAGCCGAGCTTGTGCTCCTAGAAACAATAAATGGGTGCACCAGACGTGTGTCTGGTAATAATTAAAACTAGACCCGCCTTCGTGAGTTAAAACATCGTGGGTACGTCAACCTTGAATTATGGTCATCATGTTTTATCTCACCTGTACGTATTCACTGCTAGCGTGACGACGGCGATTACCCCCAACACGTTGAACAGCAGCGGCACGTTGACGGCGAGGTGCAGCCAGCGCGGGTGCAGGCCGTGCTGCGTCAGGTTGCGCATGTCGGAGTTGTAGCGCAGGAAGTTCAGCGGCGTCACCACCCAGCTGTCCCACGACACCTTCAGAGACTCTACGTCCGCCATCGTAAGGTACCCATAATACCCAGAGTCCACCAAAATCAGAAGCAACGCCGTCGGCACACCACACATCATAAACGTAAATATGCGATAGTGGAAGTCCTTAAATCCCACCACTTTAGATCCCAACCCTCTGTGCAACCAAAAGAAAACAGGCGGAAACGCAAAACCTACGAACGTAGGGCGATTAAATATCCCTATGACTACTATTGTAGATAAAATCATAACTTTGTTCAAGGTATGGTTGGGCAAATGTGTGGATAGTTTAAAAATCTTCACTTTTTCGACGGTTGACGCTGCTTGCTCGTATTTCTCTTTAAGAAACTCGTTGTGATAAATCACTTTATCTGACTTCAGCATGCATTCGGCGACTATGAGTAAGAGCATAGAGAAGAAGATCATTTCAAATGTGTTCGAAAAACTTCTGCAGCAGTAGACGAAAACTACGTAAGAGCTTGCGAAGATCGTTAGTCTGTTTCTGAAGTTTTGGCCGTATAAAACGCAAATTCTGTACAAGCAGTAGTCATTTATAAGCGACAGGAAACATATAAAAAGTCGCGGGATGACTAGCAGGTAGAATGGGGTTTTAAAATCCACACGGAGATAGTATTTGGCATAGGGGTTGATCAAGCGTATGAAGTGGAGGGGTGGACCGAGTATCATTTTGGGTATGAAGATGTTTCTGATTGGAAATTTTGGGTTGAACTCCCACGTTCTTGCGATGTCGATCGCGAACATGTCACCTGAAATAATAAAACAAATGTTAAAGGTGACCACTTTTTGGGAGTTTCTTGACTGTTCTTCTCCATTTAGATTTTTGTGTTTAGGAATTTTCGACTCATTGAAAATTCAAAAGTACCTGTAATAATGATTGAATGGAAAAAAATGCTTTGACTTTGACTTCTCCACTTTAGCCATGTCAGTCTCAGAGTAAACATAGCTTATAGGTAAGGTTTTGAAATATAACATACTAGCTGTTGCCTGCGGCTTCACCCGTGGATGTCAATACTTCCCTATTTGAATCGGATTTTGTTCACAATTTCACGGGGTTTTAATTTTTTTTTGTGCAGAGCCTTAATTATTTTTCTGAAATAAAAGTAGCCTAAGTTACTCTTTCTAACATCACATATCAGCCTGTGAAGTCGCGTAAAAATCGGTCCAGCCTTTTCCGAGATAAGCCAGAACAAACAAACAGACACACAAAAAACTCCAATTTTTTTTTTCATAATTACCTACCATATATACTTTCACTAGCTTCTGCCCGCGACTTCGTCCGCGTGAAATTTCTTTTTTGCTCGACCTACCCCGTCGCATCGCATTGCCTATCCGCGATATTACTTCGTTTTCACTTAGCGTTCTTTCAGACTTGTTTTCTTTTTGCTCGGCACCTAAGGGTCCTAGAGTGTTGTTAAATATGCCTTCTATAAGATTTGGGCTATCATTAATGCAAAAAGATTTCTTAAAGTCCGACTGGTAGGGTAGTTCCAGAGATTAGCTCGTTCCTTCACCACATCCCCTTCCACTACCTCTCCCGCCCCTCTCACTCACTCTCACACCTCCTTCACCACTTCCCCTTCCCTCTCTCTCCCTCACCACCCCGTCCCCTCCCTCTCCCCCTCTCCTCCACCTCCGACTCACCAACCCCTCAGCCTTCATCACGTCTTCCTCCTCTCCTCACCAAGTCCTGCCCCTTTCTCCCTGCGTCCATCATCCTCCACCTCACCCTCCTTACCACCCCTCCCCTTCCCCCTCCCTCGGAGGTAGTTTTAAAAAACCGGCCAAGTGCGTGTCGGACTACGCACAATGAAGGGTTCCGTAGTTGGGATGAAATTATCCCAAAAACATACATACATTACAGAACATACATTCCAACAGTAAATTAATGTAAGTTTGTACTCACAATATTGAGAGATTTACCATGTTATTTTAAGATCACAAACTTCTTATAGGTTTTCCTGTAATCTACAGGTATAGAACTATTTTCTGTATTTTTTTCAAAATTTTAGGCTTTCGGAGATAAGGGGGGGGGGGAATGGTCAATTTTCGTCTATTTTCTTAACTTTAAGATGATTTATTTTAAAATTATAAAAAAATGTATTTGAGACCCTCATAGTAAACCCTTTCATTTGATAAGTCACACGGTACAGTTTGCAAAACTTTTTTTTTTAATTTCTTATTTGCCCCCTAAAAGTGACCCCCATATTAAAAATTAATTTATTTACTTTAGCCGTACCTACGTGTTTGGGTCACAGAAATCCATATATGTGCCAAATTTCAACTTAATTGGTTCATTAGATTCCGAGCAAATTGGCTGTGACAGACGGACAGACAGACACACAAGTGATCCTATAAGGGTTCCGTTTTTTCCTTTTGAGGTATGGAACCCTAAAAACGAATAATGACAAACTTAGGCAAATATTTGTGCCAAGTTTCAAGTCAATTAAAACCAAATGAATATCATTTTTCATGTAAATTGTAGTCTATTCTTAGTTATAACAAAATGTATCACGTAAAATAATAAGTTAGAGTTAAATTGCTTATTAGTCTATTAGGCTAGATTGTAATCAATTATTAAGAACTACTTAAGTTCTTTTAAATAAAGAAATAAAAATTGTAAATTGTATTCCCTGTTTTCACCCCCTTTGGAATTAAAAAAAATGGTTTGAGATATTTCCATAGCTTGACTCCAAGATTATTTACACCAATTTTCGAGTTAATCAAGCCACGCAGTAAAATCCTCCCCTGTGAAATTGACTACCCCTTTTCACGCCGATAGAGGTAGATTTCCGAAAAACCCTGATACACATTATTCTTCATTTTTGGTTTTAAGTATAAATACTGAGTTTTGAGTTAATCGGATTGCGCGTTAAATTTTTTCCATAATAATAATAATTCTCGTTTAGAAAAACAAAAATCATAATTTACTTAGATAAATATTCGTGCCAAGTTTCAAGTTTATAAACTCAAGGCATAAGATTTTTCATACAAACAATATCCCCCCCTTTTTACCCCCTTAAAGGTCGAATTTCCAAAAACCCTTTCTTAGCGGATGCCTAGGTCATAATAGCTACCTGTGTTCCAAATTTCAGCCCAATCCGTTCAGTGGTTTCAGCTGTGTGTTGATAGATCAGTCAGTCGGTCAGTCAGTCAGTCAGTCAGTCAGTCAGTAACGCTTTCCTTTTATAGATATAGATAAGCATTTAGTAAAACGCTGCTAGTTTAACATTACAAACAAACACTTACATTTTATTTATTAGTATAGATGTGATGTGTGAGTATCACGGAGGTGAGTATAGATATGCTATAAAAGCTACTTGCTTGTAACTTCAAGACAATTTTTCAAAATCTACCAAGATTTCATAATTGTACTTAAATAGGACCAAAGATGTATTGTCACAAGTATTATTTTTGTCATTGAATTACTAGCAGTTCATTATCTTATGCATGAGATTCAATGTTAATCATCCAATTATACTGTAGAACTTTAAAGGGGATATTTAGACATGTATTATGTGTTACAGAACCTAACCATTCAAGAGAAATAAAATGCGTACACAATTCACTAAAACGAACAATTAGCATAAAACAACACCTAATAAATTGTACTAGACACCACAAGACCAACAGACACATATTGAAGACAGTTCATTCATGCAGCTAAAAACCCGATGTTGAAAAGCATCCAAAACTTCACAGGAAACATGTTTACAATTCAAATTATCAGTCAGAATAACTGAGGTTTGTTTCTAAAAATAAGTCAACACAATAGTAACGGATATCATTGTAGGTACTGTAGGCACGTAGGTGTACAGTAGTACTCAACTAATAAGGCGCGTCGTAAATCTTCGTTCACACAGAAAAGAAAGTATGGCCCCGAAGATTAACGAGATTGAGAGAAGAAACATTATTATTATAGTAAGTATATTGATGATTGTGTAAAATAATTACAGCTTATTTTCTCGAAATAAAGAACTAATTAACTTGCATACTTAAAATATTATTTTTTTAAAGGAACTTATAATTTGTTTGCTTTCTTACATTATGATTTTAGGGCGAAACATTTTTTCTACTTACTTATTATTGTTTTCTAAAAGTAGGATATAAAAAATTCACTTGAATGAATATTATATTTCTCGCAATACGCGTTAATTCAATTTATTTATAATACGACCTACCAATTAATAAAAAAAGCAATTGTATCGCCGGTAAATAAATGAAACGATCTATTAGGCATTAAGTAGGTATAATTTTTAAAGTTTTTAACAAAAATGTAAAATTAAGTTATATACGACTCACCGGCAATGACCTCAACATTTTGAAAAAACTCGTCTGGGTGTATATAACCGTGCTGCGGTAGGATCGTGAGAGCAAATCTAAGAAATACCAACACCCAGTACGAAAAAGGTAATTTTACAGGATTCCTAAATGAAATCGCTTTGAGTATTTCGGTTTTTATAAACATGTTAATCTTCCACCAATCGGGTATATAATTTAAGTAACTTGGTTAAATATTTTGTCGTTAATTAATATTGTAAAAAACACATTTTTGGGACGGACAGGCACCTCTTCCTTCTGTTGATGTATTTTTGACACTGACATCTGACATCTGACTGCTATTTTCTCTCTGTAGATCAGCTGTCAAAATGGGATGCGCATTTGAATCGATGTGATAATCGACTAAATATAGCAAAAAATACCTTCGCCGATGACCGTCGGTCAAAAATAGTCACCGTAGCCGAAATCGGCATGGGATGTATTGTTACTTTAATACTGTGTTAGCGGCGGAAGCACCTTCTATGAAAATTAGCCAATCAATCTGCTCTCTGATGCAACTGAATACCAGTATTTTACATGGAGCAACTGCCTGTCTGTCCTCTACTGGGTAACGCGATACCCCTGGTAAGACTAGTTGTCAGACTTTTGGTCCTGTCAAAGATCTACGAATGACAGCCGGGACCGACGGGCTTGTGCTTTCCGAAACGGAGGGGACTCGATATGTAAAGGATGGTCACCCATCCACGAAACGACCACGGCATGTGTAGATTATCCTTCGACCGACCCGTGCGACTGTTCTTATTTAGCCACGAGCCCCTCTACTACGAGAATAAAAAGTATTGCTCGTAATTCCAAATGAGTGAGAAACAGATATAAACATTAGAGGCAGAATCACCAGGTACATTTGCGGTGAACCACGTTTCGGCCTTATTACTATGATAATAAGGTTCAAAAGTGGTTCAACACAAATTTCCGCGATGGTACAACGCAATGTCCGCGATGGGACATACCAAGATAGTGACTAACTGAGCCAGATTAAATGCGCATTCGCTGCACCACTGGCGCTGGCATACCAATTCAATACAGCTATTGGATAAGCAAGAAAACGAAAACTATTAATATGATATGATTTTATTATTGTTTTGTTAATACATCGATGGTTTTACTTTAGAGCAACTTTTTGGCACACTAAACTGCCAATGATAAAATTAATAAAGGTCAGAGACTTACAATATTATTTTCATGTTCGTCAAATTAATGAATACATTAGTTTTTTGGTAATTTTTGAATTAGATACAATTTTCGGATTCATAAAATACAATTTTATTATTATGTTATAGTTTGGAGATATCTTGTAGCATAAGTATAAACTTTTTGTTTTCTTGCTCGTTTTGATCACTGATCACCATACCAGATCTCAAGTTTATTTGCTATATGATTGAACTATATCTATGGCAACATTTATATTAGAAATATTTATGATTAGTGTGCATTATTACTTTCTTTGTGCATTTAAGTCAAAAACCATTCACTCATAAATAGCTGATTAATATCAGATTGAGTTCTGGGAGTCTACTTCTTAAGTCCGTCCGTCTGTCACAACGATCCATCAAAACAAGTGTCAAGTTCAATTTTTCGGAAGGGCAGAAACATCGGGAGTAGGGACAACTGTCAAATCGTGTTGTCATTCATTCTTCGTTCGGGCCCCGAACGAATCATTCATCCGTAGGTGATACGAAGTAGGAAACGCCCGTAACGAAGGCCGAAACTACGGACTTCGTGCTTATGGAGTAGACCCACAGAAACGACTTACAAAGTCAGTTTTACTGTTCAATACCGACATTAAAACACTGGTTTAACTACGAGAATGTTAGTAACTATTGACAAACATTAAAAACTGGCCGATTATTCTAAAGTACATAAAACATAAATATAAAAATGTATAGAAGTATAAATAATAGTTATTTACATAAATATACAAGGGTGTTGCACACATGGTGATATATGATGGCTATGTTATTGTACTTTACTGGGGTGCTATCACCCTAAGCTAAGTTGGTGAGATATGCGTTGATACTGCTTCATCTCCAGCATTTCTATGGAATCGAGACGAAATTACAGAAAAATAGACAAGGTTCCTATTACAACGAACTTGAATGTTACAGTTTGACCAATACCGCTGTACCGCAGGGGTCGGGACGCCGTGAGCGTTGACGAATACCTAACCCTTTACCGCATACAGTGCCAAATATGTCACACTAACTTAAATTCGTTATAGATGACTAGTGATGCCATCTTTGTATCATGTTTGCCATTAATATGTCAGTTCATGGACTGTTTTATCGAAACACCAACAGATGGCAGATTTATTGTACTCCTTTATCACCATACTCGATCGGTAAAACAGTCGATTCCGCCATTTTGCACTTTCGTGAGTTTGCAAAGTTACGGAGAGAGATTTGAAGTTATTTAAAGGATAAAATAAAATAATTAAGTGATTAACGACATAGAAAAATGGATACCCGACACTTTTATGGAAAGAAACGTAAGTAATGAAATGATTATCTTGGTTGTAATGTATTTCGAAGTTTGTGCTAAATTTGGAACAACATGCAGTAACATGTTCTTTTTTTTTTTCAAATATGGAACATCATGCAGTTAGGGGAAAATACATACTAAAATACTTATGGCCCAGTGTTGCCGTTAGCGTACATTTTACACATTTGACGTACTTTTTAAGCCTCCCATGTGTAATGTGTAATGGGGTTCAGTTTACGTACCTTTTTAACTTAGGTAACATCCAAAATTGAAACCGCCGCCAAAACGAGAAAACAATATAGATCTTCGGTCCTAGGTACCGGTGGCCTGTGTAGTCACAGACCTATGTACGTAATGTAGGAAGTAGCTCTGTCTCGCTTCATCCGAGAGTAGGCAATGAACATTGTATCGTGTATCTGACCGGCCGGGCGCGGCATGTTCACCAAGCGGCCAAGTGACCACAGACAGACAGATACGATACAGAACACACTACTCCTACTCAGTGACTACTCTACTCACAGGCCGCACTTGTTTGCAAAGAGGATAGTTTTGATAGGTACATTTTGTTTTGTATTTTTAAGGTGATTGCGCTGTGTAGCCCGCGAAATGATTTTTTTTTGGATTTTTTGCAATTTGCAGGTCCGTGTCATGTTGTATCTTGATCAAAATAAGATACGCGGCAATAAAACATATGTATTCACGTAATTTTAACCATAAAAATCATCAATACATCTCTCTAAGTTAGATTTCGTGCAAATTCGTCAAACGAACGAAATCTAACGAATCTGCACGAAATTTAACTTAGAGAGATGTACTGATGATTTTTATGGGTAAACTTATATAAATACATAAGTTTTATTGCCGCGTTTCATACTTTGATCAAGATACAACCTGACACGGACCTGAAAATTGCGAAAAACCCAAAAAAAAATCGAATTTCGCGGGCTACACAGCGCAATCACATTAAGGTTGAAGCGCCAGGGTAGCCCGCGAAATTCAAAATTTCTTAGGTTTTTTGCTATTTGTAGTTCAGTGTGAGCTTGTATGTTGATTAAAATATGATTCGCGGCCGTAGCTAATATGGTTTTACAGAATTATAATCATTCGAATCAGCAATACAACTCCATAAGTTAGCATTTATATCAAATGTAGCGATTTCAGGAAATCATGAGGTTTGAGGTAAATGCTAACTTATGGAGTTGTATTGCTGATTCTAATGATTATAATTCTGTAAAGCCATATTAGCTACGGCCGCGAATCATATTTTAATCAACATACAACCTGACACTGACCTGCAAATTGCAAAAAACGTAATCAAATTTGAATTTCGCGGGCTACCATAACGCATCCTCCGAAAGAATTCAATGAGTCATTCAATCATATAACTCGGGGATGTTTTTATATAATATTAGCTGACCCGCCAGACTATAGGTATCCTGTCAAAATTACGATTTAATTTTTTTCCTATTTTTTTTTTCTTTTCAAATATGCATAAAAAAAAAACATAAAAAAATCGGTCGAGCCGTTTCGGAGGAGTGTGACCACAAACACAGTGACACAAGATTTTTATAATATTAGTTAAGTAAGTTTTCTCACACCTAGAATCCAAAAAATAAAACTTCTGCTGGCGAGCAGGCAGTGTCTCCCTGTCTCGCAATGAATATTGCGAAAGAGCGAGAGAAGCAGTAGTGAGTGATTCAGTGATTTTAGTAAAACCATTGCTTATGTACCTTTTTAACCCAAAATGTACGTTTTCAGCGCTGGATATGTACCTTTTGGGAACTCAGTTGCGGCAACACTGTTATGGCCATATTTGGAACATCATGCATTAAGTAACTTGTTTTTTTTATTTTATTACAGACAAAATGTCTACTCGACCTCGTGTTGTTACCTTTGTCCCAGACACTAGTGAGGATGAAGATATTTCAGATGATGATGAATATAGAATTCCTAAGCCTTTAGAAAGTGTTTATTTACCAGAAAGTGAAGTAAGCAGTAGCGATTCTGATTCTGGTGATGAGGAACAAGTTATGAGGAATCAGCCTTCTTCTTCATCTTCGACAGTGAAAAAAACTAAGAAGGTTAAGGCAGTGTGGACAGATGAAGGCATTGAATATAATGAATCGAGTAACGTTTTTCTTGGATGTGAATCCCTTCCCGACGAAATTATGCGACTAGAAACACCCATGGAATTTTTCAAGTTTCTTTTTCCATCATCAGTGATAAACTTAATAGAAACTCAGAGTAATATATATGCAACTCAAATTGCACCAGAAAATTTGACTGAAGTGAGCCATGAAGACATCCGGAAATTTATTGGAATTTTAATTTATATGTCAGTAGTACACCTTCCTACCACGCGTCATTATTGGAAAGACGGGACATTTATTGAAAAGGTGGCGTCCGTAATGACATGCAATAAATTCGAGCAGATAAAAAGATTCTTACATTTTTTTGACAAAAATGAAGAGCGAAAGCCTGATGATCCCAATTATGACAAGCTTCAGAAAATACGCCCATTCTTGAATATATTACGCGATAGGCTCTTAAAAGTCCCAAAGGAAGAATATTTAGCTATTGATGAGCAAATGATCCCTACTAAAGCTCGTACATCAGGAATAAGACAGTACAATGCCAAAAAACCACATAAGTGGGGTTACTTGAATTACGTGTTGAGCGGATCTAGTGGATTTAGTTATGACTTTGAAGTGTTCTCGGGAAAGCATTCTGGACCGCCAGAAAATTGTTCAGATCTAGGAGTACCGGGAAATATCGTTCAAAGGTTGTTGCAGACCGTTCCAAATAACTTAAATTACAAAATATTTGTGGATAACTGGTACACAAGTTTGCCACTAATGGCTACTTTACATCAAAAAGGTTTCCTTCCTTTAGGGACTATACAGCTGAATAGAGCACCAGGTCTTGATTTGCAGAAAAAAGCCTTGATGAAACGTGAACGTGGTTATTGTGTGGAGAAATCTACAGTCGTAGATGACGTCCAATTATCGGTTACTACTTGGGTCGACAACAAGGTAGTCAGCTTATGTTCATCTTATGTCGGCAAAGAACCAATGGCGACAGTCAATAGATTCGTAAGGAAAGATAAGACTAGAATTGATATTCCTTGCCCAAAGTCTATATCAATTTATAATAAATACATGGGTGGTGTGGATTTGCTTGATTCAATGTTAGGCTTTTATAGAATAAAAATTAGGAGCAAGAAATGGTACCACAGATTATTTTTCCATTTTGTTGACCTCGTCTGTGTCAATAGTTGGTTATTATGGAGACGACGTATGAAACAGAAAGATGATCAAACTTATTTGCCTTTACTAGACTTCAAATTAATTTTGGCGGATATTTTAATGCAAGAAGATGTAACAGTTTTTACTCCTACGACACGTAAAAGAGGACGCCCTTTGAACCAAGACATTGAGAATATCAATAAAATAAAAAGACGTCGACGCCTGGATATGCCTCCAATCGAAATCGCAGTGGATGGATTTAACCACTGGCCCGAGTGGAAGTCTGATCGTCAAAGGTGTAAGATGGTGGGATGTAAATCCCAAAAATCCCAAATATATTGCCAAAAGTGCAAATGTTATTTGTGCCTGAACAAAGTTTTACTCAATTTCATACTATCTAAAATATACTATTATATTCTTTATAAAATAATGTGTTTTTTTTAGCACCCCACCAATTCCAAATTATCTAAACTGCATGATGTTCCGAATCTGGAACCATAATTTATGTATGCTGTATTGCATGTTGTTCCAGATCTGGAACTAACGGTTTTTTGACTGTAACTTTCTTGAAAGTACGTAATTTTTTTTATTTTTATTTTTCTCGAGTCATTCTAAGCCTATAAAGTATCATATATTTTTTTGAAAAAAATTAAAAATTCCATGCGGTAAAGGGCTAAGACCTAAGGCGGTTAAAGCGGTAACGATCAAACTATATCATAATAATTTTGGAAACTTTTGACGTCACATTCTGTATGTTTGTCTGTATGTACCCTTCACACCCTCCTAAATCTTATATTCTTTCTTAATCCTGTAAATAACATTATTGCATATGTAAATCAGTCTTATAACACCAGGGCATGTCTTCTCCGAACTTGCATCTGTGTGCGTTATTCTTAGCGTCGTAGAGTAGCGAGTTGTCCACGTAAGCATCGCAGACGTTGCACCACACCGACAAATCGACTAAAGACAACACTAGTGCGTGGCCCGTCGCTGTGAAGTGCGCTTGCATGTGCCCGTTGACGCTGCGAGCGCATGCAGTCTGGATGAAAAAAAAAAACGATTTTAGAACAGTCACAATTATTCTATAGACACTTTAGTATTTTGATTATTTAATATCATAGAATCTAAATTATTGTTTTAAATATATCGTAATGATTAATCTCTTGTAAAACTATGATAAACTGGAAAGAGGACGCTCGGGCTCGTGAAAGATGGAAGGCGTGGAGGCCCTTGCCCTGGAGTGGGACAGCGTAGTCTAATTTAAAAAAAAACTATGGTAATGTTTTGTTTTTTTTTTTGCCAGAAAACAAGTATTTAGATGGTTTGGTCACTTGGAGAGAATGAATGAAAGGCGACTAACAAAGATATTTACGAGGCAGATGTGAGTGGAAACGCCAGGAGTGGACGTCCTAGGAAGACAACTTACTGGTGATGTTCTTCATAAAGGTCAGATGTGTAGTACTCGCAACCGGCGTGAAACGCAGGCGAGGCAAAAGGAGTATGTAAGGATCGTAACAGGTGGCGTTCTGTAGTTTTTGCCTACTGAATTTATGTATGTATGTAAAACAAGTATTCGATGGATGGGGTTGTAAGCCTATCATGACTCACCTCATAGCAATGCAAGCACACCCAGTTCTCGTCAGTAGAATGACAGTCCACGCACTTGACTCCCTGCTCGAACCTCACTTCATCTGGTAACGTGAACAGCGAGTCCAAATGCGGACACCACTGCAAAGGTATCACCGCGAACATATCTCCATCGACTATCGATTGCATGTTCTCTGCTAAATATTCGACTAAAGTGGCTTTTTTCCCCGCACTAGCTTCGGCGCCACTTGGGGCGTCCTTTTTAGAGCTTGTTTCTTTACTACTGCTTGCACTGGCAACGGTTTCGTTATTTTTAGAGCATTTTGGTTTTTCATCTTTTCCGTCATTTTCGTCATCTGTGCCGCAATGAATGCCGTCGGAGCATTTCGTTTCTATGTTGAGGTTTCCCATGCTTGCTTCTAGTGATGTTTCTGAGATACTCGCATTTGACTTGGCTGATACATTATGAGTTTCGTTATCTTCACTGCAGGCTGATATTTCTAGATCATTTTGATCTATGATAAGTCCTCTGGATGGCAAAGGAGGTTCTAGAACATTCTCTGTTGGTAAAGCGACTTGAAATTTGAGACATTTCCAGTATTTTTTGTGTGTGTTGATGACGTTTTGTATGGAGTCGTTTGCGGGCCATGCGCAGGGAGCTTTGGGGTCATAGTGTTGGTTTATGGGATCTCCGAGGAGTGCCTTGGTGCACATCGTCATGGAGTAGGCGATGCTGGTGATGTTGTAGCCCCCTTCGAGACATAAGATGACGCGGCCACCGGCTAGGCCCCGCAGCAAGTGAGTCATCCTACCGTAACATTCTGGTGTTACTTTGCAACCTAGAATTAAAATAACACTGTTTTAAAGTTGTTGATATATGTTTTCGATTATTAAACTTTACAACATAAAAGGTTTCCTACCATTTATTTTACTTTTGACAGCTCGAGTACTGATCAATTAGTGATGTCATAAAGCGTTACCAATTCGATTTCTTATAACAACCGACTTTATTTATGAAGAAATTTTAATCGTTTTAACACATTGATATTTTATTTGAAAGAAAAATTTAAAGAAACAACAGCGTCCATGAAGTATTGCATTTTTTCGTCTATGGTTGCCTGTCAATAAAATAAGGAACTACATAGCGTGCATGAAGTATTGCATTTATTCGTCTACGGGTGCCTGTCAATAAATAAGCAACGTCATAGCGTCCATGAAGTATTGCATTTTTTCGTCTATAACTTAAAAGGAACTTCATAGGCGTACATATTATGTCAAAAGTAAAATAAATGGTTGGAAAGAGTTTCAGTTATTAAACTTTTTTTGGTTGCCTGTCAATAAATAAGGAACTTCATAGCCGTGCTTATGTCAAAAGTAAAATAAATGGTTGTAAAGAGTTTCAGTTATTAAACTTTTTTTGGTTGCCTGTCAATAAATAAGGAACTTCATAGCCGTGCATGTCAAAAGTAAAATAAATGGTTGGAAAGAGTTTCAGTTATTAAACTGTTTTTGGTTGCCTGTCACTAAATAAGGAACTTCATAGCCGTGCTTATGTCAAAAGTAAAATAAATGGTTGGAAAGAGTTTCAGTTATTAAACTTTTTTTGGTTGCCTGTCAATAAATAAGGAACTTCATAGCCGTGCTTATGTCAAAAGTAAAATAAATAGTTGAAAAGAGTATAAGAGCAGAACAGTTTTATGAAGAGGTAATGTTTGAAATAAAGTGGGCAGACAGTCGAAGAATTAATAAGAAAAAATCAAAGTAGCATAGTCAAAAAAGCATCTCTTTCATACATTTTGACTAGCCCATAGCGAAACTTGTCCACCGACTGAAAGCATGCATATCAATTTTGGCATAATATACAAGTAAACCAAAAAAGTTATGTCCTTCGATAATGTTAATAGGAATATAATATAATCTTAATGTTTTCGATTAGCACGAACGTCACAGAGCAATCCCCCACAGAAGCAGTGCTTGTAAATTTTGTACTAACGCGCTTTGTATTAGGGCACTTATAACCGCGAGTTTCGTATTTCCGAATATAGACGATGATTCCCGAAGCGCATAATTTTCTACGAAAAGCTTTATTACGTATACAAAAAATAAATGTTATGCTACCTCCGAGTGGGTCTCCGACGCAAGCGTCGAATCCAGCCGACACGATGACTAGTTGCGGGTTGTATGCGTACGCGATGGGAAGTATCACCTTTGTGAACGCCGCCAAGTATTCCGGGTCACCTACACCGCGCTGTAAATAACATAAAATAATGTTTCAATCTAGCCTACATGGTACTCACATTCACAGTCAGTTTTCTCTCTAACAATTCACTGTTTACAGGAGGAATTAAATAATATAAGAAATAAATAAGGCACAAAATTAAACAGCACCCTAATTGCGTAACACACTATCAATCGGATTCCGATTTCATTTTGACAGTTTAATAACATTCATTGCGTTATTTACTTTGTCGAACAGACAAATTTTCCGAACATATGAAGCAATGTATTATTGCAATTTGCTTCAAAATGATTCAGATTCCCTATTGCTTAATCGCTTGAGACTTTTAATTAGCAATCTAATTACATTATTGTTAATCTAATTAATGAGATTAAACTCTGTCTTTAAATTAATGTCATTGAAGTCTGTTAGGCGCCTAAAAATGTAAAAAAATATAAAACATTAAAATAAAATCTGCGGTTTTGGAAGTTTGTGACAGATTAGCGCGTTTTTTATGACATGGACTAATGAACTTTGCTACTAGTACTTAAAAAGGGCAAACAAGAGCACGCGAGCGCGTTTATGCTCATGCGTCATATGTTCACGATGTCCATAAAACTTAGGACTTTGTGACGATGTACATGAAGGTTATAATTAAATGTATGCTGATACATACCGAGTTCCATGGCACGTTGACATTGTACCCCTCCCCCTTTCCCTCGCCCACCGCGGTGTGATCTGCGTCCTTCGAGTTTGGGAAGTACGTGCCGTGGTCGTAGCGGTGGATGGACATGTACAGGATCTGAGACAAAAGGTAAGTATAGAATCAAGTTTTTGTAACTGAACAGACAGCTGTGTTGCTGGACAGTTTGTTCCGCTACTTCATCTTCCCAGCTAAGCACTAGGAAGTGGTGAAGGGCGGCCGTTTTGTGGGACTGTCTTATGTAATTTTGACGATCGAATAGTGCTGATTCTGAGCCTAATTTGAATAAATGACTTTTGATTTTGACTGAAAGTTGGACACATAAAAAATTATATTTGTGTTCAAGACATAATTTAACAAGCCATAAAAATTACTTAATGTATAAATACACAGTGACAGATTGTAGAAAAAAAGAGACAAAAAAAATTGTGTACATAACTGTATAGTTATCGCCGCAAATTTCATACTCCTTTAATGAAGAAAAATTTTGGCTTACTAGGCGTATCTTTCAATCATGCTTGACGGTGAAGGTGTTACAGTTTCGCCCACGTGTCACCCTAAAAGTCCGCGTACTTAGATTAACACACAAGTGTACTTGCTCGCGATAATGCAATTCAAGAGCGCGCGACTTGTGACTCTTACATCATTGAAATAAGTCGTAAATTAGGATGAAATCACACGTTCGTGAAATGCAACATCTGTATCATCGTAATTGGATCTGAGCCGAGTCCGTGCTTGTGTATGGCGTACTTTGCAGAGTATTACTTAGTATAGCTACATAATACACAGTCTGGCCATAAATACTGTCACAATTAAAAATAATCAAGTTACATTTGAATTTGGAATCTGTCATTTTTATACGATTGTTCATTCGAGTTTTCTAATTTTGGCGCCAATACATTGTGATGATGATGACTCTGCTGAGTCCGTGCTTGTGTATGGCGTACTTTGCAGAGTATTACATATTATAGCTACATACGATAACTTACTCTGTTGTCATCGTAAGTGATTCTCTGCGTGCCGTTGCCGTGGTGTACGTCCCAGTCGAGTATGATGACTCTGCTGAGTCCGTGCTTGTGTATGGCGTACTTTGCAGCGGCTGCAGCGTTGTTCAACAGACAGAAACCGCTTGGTATCTCTTCGTCCGCGTGGTGGCCGGGTGGTCGGATCACGCAGACTCCGCTGCCAACCTCGTTTGACAGAACTGAGTCTACCATCTGCGGGAATAAGGTTGGTTTTTGAATCCATCCATTTAATACAAAATTAATAAGATTACTTCGGTAATCGTTGAAAAGTTTTGATGTTAATGATTTTGGATTAATGATGATTTATTTTAAATGTATTGTAATCCCAGATGGGTTGCGCAATGAAATTCGTTCGCGCCTATTGTCATCTTACTTCTGGAGGTGCTCTAACTGGCGCGTGACTTCCTAATCATTAAAACAATCGACGAGCGCAGCTATGTCCTGCGCCGGATTCGCCCCAGTGTGGCCTGGGTAGATATGTTTCTTCAGTCTAATACTGCACGCCCCTCCAGTTTGTTGCATACACTTTTCAAATGTTTGTATAGACATTTTAGTGGTAGGGCGTGCAGTTTTAGACTGAAAGATCTCTACAATTATTGAAGACTAGCTGTTGCCCGCGGCTTCGCCTGCGTCAATAAGTTTTATTTTTTTTGCGCGGAAACCTAAATCTTTTTCTAAAATAAAAGTAGCCTAAGTTACTCCTCATAACATCAGCTATATGTCAGTGAAAGTGCCGTCAAAATCACTAGTCGCGTTAGTAGTTACCTGTAAAACGCAGCCGGTAGCCACAGCCGCACTCTCCAACGAGTCCGGGTGAAAGTACACGGAATCGTACGCGTTCTTTTGAATGTGCAGATTTCTTAGCTTCGTTGACGCCAGCTCTTTTAGCCTGAGCAGGAACAAAACACGATTTGCTTATGAATTTAGACTTAAAATTAAATTTAAAAAAACCGGTCAAGAGCGAGTCGCACTTGCGCACCGAGGGTTCCGTTCCGATTTCTGAAAAAGTGTGCTATTTAGAGACATCGTTTTATTTTTCCTGTAATCTTTACATAAACTTCTATCACATAAAATAATTTCAGATTTTTCTCTTTGCAAACTTCGGAGATAAGGGGGGGGGGGACGGTATATTTTTTTACATTTTTCATCAAAAGTCGAAAACTATGCGGGCTAAAAAAAAGAAAAAAAATGTTTGAGAACGTGCAAACAGCGCTCTTTCTTATGATACCCCACATGCCCTAGTAGCCCCATTTTGAATTTTTAAGACCCCCTTTCAGTCCATGTTGCAAAACAAATATAAATATTTCTATTTCTTTCTTATTTGCAAAATAGTTGGGTAAAGGTCATCTAAAACTATTCCAAATTTCAAGTTGATAGCATTAGTAGTTCTTGAGATATTCAGCTGTGACAGACAGACAGACAGACGGACAGACAAACAGACAGACTGAGTCACACCATAAGGGTTCCATTTTTACCATTTTGGTACGGAACCCTAATAACATAACACCACGCCTGTATCCCGCGAAGAGCAGAGACCTAAGTAATACACATACAGGGTGTAAAAAGACACATCACAAAGCCGTCTACTATGCATACTGTACATCTAACTAAGTAGCTTTGCGCAAAAATTATTGCTGGGAAACGACTTTTATTTCTAGGTATAAAAAAAGCATTTATTTATAACGCGCAATGTAACTCGAACCCAGGCAAACGGAGCTAAGCCCCGCCCCTGCGCTCTACGGTACGCGTAGGTACTTGTCGGAAAAAGTTTAGTAATAACACTTGGAAAATGTTTTAGTAAAAAAAAAAAAAAATGCGGCTTTGACCTTCAATATCTCCAGAACCAGTGGATTACCAGGTATGGTGTAGTGGAAAAAACGATCTCAATAATGTGTAGAATATGTGGCTTTCGGTCTTTTTACACCCGGTATTTCGGCAGTCATGTAAGTCTCATGTAACAGGGGGTCGAACCTATTACCAACTACCATCATCATCCGTCTAGCCTTTTCCCACCTATGTTGAGGGCGGCTTCCAGTCTAACCAGATGCACCTGAATACCAGTATTTTACATGGAGCGACTGCCTATCTGACCTTCACAACCCAGTTACTGGGTAATACGATTCCTCTTGGTAAGACTGGTTGTCAGACTTTCGGGCTTCTGAGCACCCGTAACGACTGTCAAAGATCCACGAATGACAGCCGGGACCAACGGCTTAACGTGCTGCCAAGGCACGGAAAATTTACATGTTTGAAAACTATATTGCGAACGCCGTTTAGTAGATACTATAGAATGATCTCACCTGTTCAAATGCTTCTCAGTATGTACCGCTAATATCTCTTGATCGGTGGCAGTCCTCGCACTCAACTGATGTACCCTGTCCAACAGACCGAAGTCGCGGTGTCGTTCGTGTATGCGCAGGATTCGCTCCGGGCACTCCACGTGGCCGCTGCAATGTGTGCTCTAATTGTATCGCGTAAGGTTCAATTTTATATAGCAGACTAACATCCGGTTTCTGAAAGGCTAATCAACACAAACATGAACTGACCGACGTCTCCCTAATAAAACAGTATTATTTGTATCTAGTAAATAATTATACAGTAGAAGTTGTCCACTCTAAAATGACGCGCCCCACTACCTAAATTTGTATACGTAGGTAATACGGGCTGGCATCCGCAACTCCACGACAATGCGCGTAGTTTGCGTATGGGTGGGAACATCGATTATTCGATCCACCCCAGCTCCTCAAAGAAGGCCAGCAGCGCCTTGACATTACTGACAACCTCCTGGGTTACCGAAGTAGTATACGTACAGTCCGCGAGGCCGAAGCTGAGCGTCGCTGGGCCGCTCCGCGTCGTGTGCCCTTAAGCACTCCATAAGTCCATAAGTGCGAGCGAGACAGACTAATATATATAATTTAAAGCCCGACGACTCAGTTCTTAACGCGGTGACTATAGCCATACTAACAATTTTGTATGTTATAGAGGTGATTTAGCCAATTAAAAATTGCTCGGATTTTGCTAGTTAACTTTTATGTATAAAATTTGATAATGTTTACCTTTTTGTTAATATCCCATAAAAAATAAATCAATCTAACCGCCTGTCAAATTCATGTCATGTGGTCGGTGGTATGATTGGCTGTTGTTATTTCAGGCAGCCAATTACAGCAATGAAATATGCATGAATAGCAAGTAAATATTATGAAGTGTTGTTGAAGTTTTGTGTTGATTAGCATTTCATAAATCGATTGTGATAGTCTTTAGTTGAATTTGTACTCTACTGTGAATTAGTTACGGTTCAATATCTTTTGTATGTTCAAAAATACTACTCTTGGTCTTTTAGTAACTACTTTTAGTAATCTTGGTAAAGAATATAATCTTGAATTTGTATTTTAATGCTGAATAAATAAGGTTACATTTTGTTCAGATGTGCAACGGACTCTAACTAGACCTGTGCATGTATTTTTTTAAGGCGCGGTGTTAGCTCAATATTCACAAATATTGGTTTCTTGGATTGTCGAGTATGACGTAACTTAATAAAACTATCCGACGCAAAAAATACAGTGGACACAGAAGGGTTTAAAGAAAAACTTTAACCGAATAGAATAGTAAAAAATAGTTTAATATTCCCAATAAAAAATTTGGAAGTTTCTCCACAAAAATTAACTTTGGCGTCGAACATCTCTGTATTTTCAGCAACAACGACATTGTTTTTTTTTTTAAGAATTAGCATTTTTTTAAAACTTTAACCGGACAATTATTTAATTTATTGTGTATATTCTAAATAATCTAAAGAAAATCGGGAAAATAAATGCACATTCGCAGCTTAGTCACATCTCGGCAACACAAATATTATTTTCAATTTTCAACCTTATTTCAAGCCGACTAATGGTGACAATAGATTACGCGGTTGTGTGACGTTTAAAATCGTAGTCAGTCAGCGCCTTAAATCATATTATATTGATACTCACGGTTCGCATATGTTCTTGTGCTTCAACATCGCTTGGTCGTAGATGTAGCCCACTGCGTGCTGCGGTAGTGATAGATCAGTCACTGTAATAACCAACAATATTTGAAACTAGCTTTTGCCAGCAGCTTCGCCCGCGTGGATGTCGCAAAATATCCCACGGGAACGTACTACCGGGAATTCCTTATTCTTTGTCTACATTATAAAGGGAACCTCTGTGCAAAATTCCAGCTTTCTAGGTCAAAGGGGCTGGGCTGGGCGTTGATGAGTCAGTCAATCAGTCAGTCAGGACTTCTCTTTTTATTTATAGAGATAGAGATTAAACTTGTACCCAGAAGTCGTTTATTTCAGGAAAAAAAACTCGACCAAAATGTATGAAACAGCTGATTTTTTTCGTGATTTCAGAGTTAGTCCCATAGTGAAAGTTGTTCATATTCATGGGTAGAACACTCTGTGAAAATTTGGTTGGTCATTGAAAACTAACCCTGTATTTTATTTCACATAAATCAACATGGCCATTTTTGAAACGTCTGAAGTTAGGAGCATGTTTTATGGCTTTTTTCAGTGCGAGAGAGATAGGACGAGCTAAATATGACCGATAGCACGATCCCTTTTATGATGGCATTAATGCCTCATAATACGGCCCCTGAAATCTTGACAATTCAAAAGTGTCTGTCTGATTTCAATATTTGGAGCATTTTTTTTCGCTTTTAAACACACCTAATCTAAGATGGTTCAACCTCTCCGCGATCCTCATCTTCGTGTCACTATCCTGCAGCGGGTAACAGTCCCTCGTAGCGAAGGTGTCAGGCCTAGTCTCGTCTCCCTCCCACTTCACTGTAACCGTATGCTTCTCTTTCTGTTCATCGCAAACGTTAAGCGGTCCGCTAGTCGAGTACGTAGGCTGGAAGTTGTAGCAGTTCCAATAGGGCTTCTGTGCGTATATGCAGTTTAGGATTGTGTCTCTTATTCTGTGGAGGAAAGAGTTCAATGTTGTAGTACGTCCTTCGTTCAAAAGTTTTATTAAGTACTATAGCTTCTGCCCTCGACTTCGTTCGCGTGGAAATCGTAAGATACACAATATACTAGAATAACATCCACATTTATATAAAACTCCACCGGCCGACTCGTCGTATCGCATCGCCCACCCGCGCTAATACTTAATTTTCGCTTAGCATTTTTTTTATATTTTTGCCCGGTTCCTAAGCGTCGTAGTGCCATGTTAATCAAAAGCAAAATTAATATTTCATATCCGGCTCCGATTCCAGAGATAAGCACGTTCAAACAAGAAAAACATACTCTTCACTGTAGTACAAAATAAAAAATAAAATTGTAAATTGGTATTATATGAAAGGTCTGTAGCCAGTCAGTTTATTTTTCGAACATCACAAATGCCATACTAACTCGTCACTGGGCTCTGGCACTTCTGCCAACACAGGCGGCGGGTGTCCCAGCAGAGTCCTGAGCGTGATGGCGGCGCCCTCTGCCAGCGAAGCGAGGCAGTATCCACCCTCCAACACCACGCACACACGAGGGCACACTGACATCAGTGAGTGTGTGAGGTGGGCGTACACTGCTGGAGTTAGCTCCATTTCACCCTGCAACATTAGATCATTTTGAAGATTACAAGTGAACAAGTATGTGGTGGTGCATTTGAGAAATTCCCACACTTAACCCCTCAAGTGAAATGAGTGAGAATGTGTGAATGAATGTGAATGTGTGAGTGAGTCAAATGCACCCCATGTGAGCATAAGGAAAAACCTTTACATAATAGGTACTTACATAAGCTTATATCACATATACAACATTAGTCTTTGTTTACACTAAACCTCTTAAGGGGTCATTGTACTCATTATTTTGAACAACTTTTACTATGGGACCAAACCTGAAATCGCGAAAAAAAAATCAGCTGTTCAGTACATTTTGACGAGTTTGATGTAGATAAATGTACTGAACAGCTGATTGTTTTTTCGCGATTTCAGGTTTGGTCCGGTCAGGTTGGTGGTTAAGAGGTTTTGTATAAACAAAAAATAATGTTGTATACGTAGGTACGTATAAACGTAAAAAAAAAAACATCCAATGGAAAAGCAATCATCATCAGTAGTTGTGAACCTATGGGGTTCGCAACTACCCCCTAACACCCTTGCCCGCGACTTTGTATGCGATACAGGATGAAAGCTTGATGATGTAGCCTTTGTCCGTCTCCAGGGCCCAGGCTACCTAGCTGTCAAATTCACACAACACAACACACAACAGCAACAGTCGCTACAGTAGTTTAGGTGTGGAAAGTTAACAAACAGATAGAAGACATAGTTACTTTCGCATTTATAATATTATTAAGTAGTCACCCGGGGCTATTGTAACCAGGGGGCAAATGTAACGGTTTGAGATAACTCGTTATTGTTGCGTTTCCATGCTGTCTAGGATTAATCAACCAGTTACATTTGCCACCTGGTTACAATAGAACCGGGTGACCTTATGTATACAGGGTCAAATAAAATTAGCTAGCGAAACTCCGCAAACGTTATGGGTATCGATATCGATATCTAACTAAACACGAAAAAATAAAAATGATTTGATGATTTTTTCGGGGTTTATGACCGCTGTAGTGTTGTTACTTGAAGTGTGAGTTGATAAAATCTGTTTTATCATGGTGAGATATCGATACCCATCACGTCTCTGAAGTTTACAAAAATAAAAAAAACAGATTTTTAAAGTGATTTTAAGTGACTAACAACCGGCGGCGGTTGATGACCCAAAAAAAAACAATCAAATTAATTTATTTTTTATTTTATCATGTTTACATATCAATACCCATAACATCTACGGAGTTTCCCTAGCTAATTTAATTTGACCCTGTATTAGTATGTAACATAAAATCCTTGTAACATCAAATCAAATTGTTTATTAATCAAAACAGCATTGTAGTACAGTCACCTATAGCATTAGCTGACCCACCCTTACATAAATGGTTGAGATTTTTAGAATACCAGTCGTTAGAATTTTATAATTCTTTTATATTTTATTTATTATAGGTATTTAAATAAAATTTAAAAGAATTATAAAATTCTATCGATTCGTATTCTAAAAAATCTCAACCATTTATGTAAGGGTGGGTCAGCTAATACTATAGGACTGTACATAGTCCTTTACAGGGTTGACAAATTAGTGTACTAAAACTACAACAGAAATGGTGTATGTATCGTGGCAAGCGAGGAGCTCGTGGCTAAGTAATAACAGCCGCACGGGTCGATCCATCAGGTTAAGCCACGCTTGCCGGGTTTGTCCGTGGATGGGTGACCATATTTACATAACGAGACTGCTCCGTGCCTCGGAAAGCAAGTTAAGCCGGTTGTCATTTGTGGATCTTGGAGTCGTTAAGGGTCGTCAGAAGCCCGAAAGTCTGACAACCAGTCTTACCAAGGGGTATCGTATTACCCAGTAACTGGATTGTGGAAGTCAGAGAGGCAGTCGCTCCATGTAAAATACTGGTATTCAGCTGCATAGTTGGGAAAAGGCTAGGCAGATTGATTGAGTTATTGGTGGCAGGCAGGCCCCAGCAGTTTGTTATGAAGTCATGGTAAGTGGGGCTAATAAAACAGATTAATACAGATAGGACACTCCGCAGTTTGTGTATGAAGCTACAAGTACGCGGGAGGCCCCGTCCGCGGGGCTACTGCAGTAGGTCAGAAGGTATAAGAGTTACGCGATAGAAAGAGAGTCAACTTGTAGACGAATATAACTGTATGTAATAAGCGTTGTGCGACCTGAATTGCACTTTATTGTGTCGTAGCAAGAGTCGCTTTTTATTTAAATGATTTTGCGGAGTGTCCCATCAGTATTAATCTGTGCTACTACTGGAGGTTGGCTGCATCGCAGAAGTGTTGCCAACTCAGAGATAAAGCTGATTTAATGTTTCTTGTCCGGCTATTATACAGACACCTCTGCATGTGGTTAAAGTTATGATCCCCAACTTGTTCTTTCCGTGTTTGTGTTTGCTTGCGTCATTTTTACCGCAAATAAACATGTTTTCTTTCTTTATTTCTTTCTTGATGTCACATTGATATGCTATGAAGTCGTTTGTCCCACGAAATCAAATGTTCCAGGAATGTAGCGCTGTTTTCCAATGAATGCTGAGTGAAAAAAAAAACAGGAGACATATACTTTTTTGGAGCTTATAGTCTTAAAAAAGCACCGAAAAAATAAACGCCCAAGTTTTTTTTTTTTGTTGACCGAAATCTGAGGTATGTAATATGTTATGAAGCCACATGAACACCCAGACAAACACATTATTTCCGATTAGTTCATTTCCAACCTTTTCATCTCCCAAAGCAGAGTCGAACCCAGCCGACACGATAACGAGTTCGGGGGCGAACTGAAAGAGACAGAGAGATACAAAATGGTTATGTTAGAAAGAGACGGGTGTATGTACCTCAGGACATCCGTACGCCGCGTCGTAGCCGGCCGATATTATGATGAGCTCCGGTTGGTACTGTTGTAACAAAAATGATTTATGAGGGAGAGATTTACATACTAAGCTGTTATTACATTGCCGTTGTTTATTTGCTTTTTGCTTTACCACATCTGACAACAATTCCTAGAACATTGAAACTTGCCGCTGGGGTCGCGGATTGTCCGAAGGGGTTACCGCGGCCCTGGCATAGGCAACTGAAGGAACACGGGTGGGTTTTAGTCAGTAAAAGTCTGACACGCCCTTCCGCTCCACCCAGAGCGGGAGAAGTTATTTGATGATTTCCCACCCTCAAAAAAAAAAAAAAAAAAAAAAAAAAAAAAAAAAAAAAAAAAAAAAAAAAAAAAAAAAAAAAAAAAAAACATTGAAACTTCACTTAGGTTGAAATGTCACATAGTTCAACCTAAGTAAAACCCTTAAAAACGACACGGTCTATTTGTTGTCGGTTTTATGTGATTTTAATTTTGTATAATAATATAATGTGTGAACTATGGACTTGGTCTGAAATAAATGACATAATTAATGAACCGACCTTGTCGTTTTTATGAAAATTCACGCCACCAGTTGGCGACACTTTGACAAGAGGTCTTCCATTTTGACAATTAAAATAAAATATATGATGAGTTCATCATTCGTCCATTATTCCGTCACGACTTGAAAATATAGACGCTTTGACACTTTTAACAGGTGTCGTCTCAGTGCTGCCACCTAGTGAACATCATTTCAGAAAACCCTCATTGATATTCAACCTTACCTTCATTTACGGGGTCGACTATACATTAAATATAAAAAAAATGGAAAGTTTACAAAAGTATGACTAAAAAACTGAAAACTTCTTGCAGTTACAAATACCCAGATGTAAATATCACACATAGAACTTTAGAACGAGACTGTATCAACTGTATGTGTGACAGAGTCGACGCTATACAAGGCAGAGCTTTTTGTAAAACTTGATGTCAGCAACAAAAGTAGATTATAGTTTGACTGATACCGCTGTACCGCGCCTTTGTATGTGCACGGAGTAGGGTAAAATTGGGTCTTCTGCATCACTTCCTCTCGCCGCCGCCGCTGCTCGAGCTGTGTGATACAGAAGCCTCAATTTTCCAGTCGAGAACGATGAATACAATGTTTATACGAGACGAGGTCAGTGCAGGCCGCTCATTCCTCAACGCTCACGGCGTCCCGCGGCGGGACGCTGACGCTACCGCCGTAGCGATACAGCGGTATCGGTCAACTGTACGGTTCACGTACAATGTATTGGTGATTGCGCTGTGTAGCCCGCGAAATTCATTTTTTTTGGGTTTATGCAATTTACAGCTCCGTGTCAGATCGTATCTTGATCAAAATATGATACGCGGCAATAAAACATCAGTACATCTCTCTAAGTTAGATTTCGTGCAGGTTCGTCAAACGAACGAAATCTAACGAATCTGCACGAAATCTAACTTAGAGAGATGTATTGATGATTTTTATGGTTAAAATTATATAAATACATATGTTTTACTGCCGCGTATCATACCTTGATCAACATACAACCTGACACGGATCTGCAAATTGTAAAAAAAACCCAAAAAAAAATTGAATTTCGCTGGCTACCACTGCGCATCATCCTTAAACTGCATACGCAGCAACCTAGTTACTTCATTCACTTATATTGGCGTTAAGCATATTTTTAAGTTAGTTGACAAATTACTACTAACGCGAGCGCTGCGGATTAGCATCCAATCTTTACTTGTAAATCGGGCTACTTAATAAACGTTCAAGTGTTACTAAATCCGTGGTTTCCGTCAACTCACCTCAACTAACTTTAACTACTTCAAGTGAAGCTATAACTTATTGTACAAGTGTAAGGGGCCTACCACTTCCGGACCTTACACAAACTAAACTTCTTTGCAAAAAAAACGGGCACCTCACAGTCATTGGCTTTTCTTTGGATAATATTTATATTTTTAGTATGTCATTAGCATAAATGACTAAAAATTTCTTATTATCATTGAGAAAATAGTTTTTAACCCTTAGATCCTGGAATCGGTGTTTTAGTCAATGTAAACAGAGAGTCGTGTTAAAATGGAAATTTTTAGGGTATAATTAAATTATGACTACGAGTATTTTCATGGTATTTTAATAAAAAAAGACATTAAAAAATAAAAATTAATAACGAGTATGACCTCCCCTTGCAGCGATTACGGCATATAATCGTCTTGGCATGCTTTCCACCAGGCTTTTGATGGTGTCCTGTGGAATGTGTTCCCACTCCGCCGAAATCACACGTTTAAGCTCCCTGATGTTTTGTGGAAGGGGTTGGACAGATCGTACTCGCCTTTTTAGGAGTTCCCAGACGTGCTCAATGGGGTTAAGGTCGGGGCTCCGCGCTAGCCAGTCCAGACGACGAATACCGACCTCTTGCATATAAGCATCTACGTCGCCAGAACGGTGGTCCCGAGCATTATCGTCCATGTAAATGGCATCTTCACCAATTACAGTCAGTGCGGGCTGTGCATGTTGATAAATTATTCCTGTTATGTACCTTTGCGCATCTAGTGAGCCAATTTCAATGACAACTATCTCGGTACGATAGCTGGAAGTTACGCTCGCCCAAAACATAACGGACCTTCCACCATAAGGGGTGATTTCTTCAAAACACACGTCGGCATAGCGTTCCCCTGGTAGTCCAGTAAAAATAGTGTTTGAGATTGCATTAAAGACACTTTAGTAAATTGGTTTTGAAATAATATTATAGTTATTTACGTATGCATTCGTAGCAATTTTGTGTTCATATGGTCGGAGGAACCTCAGAAATACCTAAAGTTGTGTTTTTACTGTTTAACGTTAAACAAAAAACACACTTTAGGTGAAAAGTAAGATTATCGTCTACAGCCAGCCTAAAATTATAGGACATAAGAAATCCCTCGGTTTCGGTACAAAATTCTTAACATTACGAGATTTTTTCTTTCATGGTGTGATAAATGAGACTTAAAAAATCTCACTTTCGGGGATTTTTCTGTTTATACATTCCAAACGTTAGCCTCGAACCTATGTTCAGTTTTCACCTTGGTGACTTCTCAGGAACATAGTTAAAAAGTGTTTTATCATGTTTTGTATATTGTACATAAAAGACACTTGAAATATTTTTTAGGCTGTGCATTAACATTTTCATTCTTCATATGTAAGTGTCATAATCCCCTGATTAAGTGATAAGGATTCTTCGCAAAATGCATAAAACCTAAATTACATACACAATATAAAATGCCAACCTTGACCGAGCGCCTTGCATCCCCCGCGTCGGTGTGCGAGAGGGACGAAGTTATCGGATGTGAAAAAGATGGAGCTATTGTTTAACTGCTCAAATAATTACTGAAAATTTTCTTCTCATTACGCAATGAGATTGTTTACTATGCGCCCGGATTTTTGGTACTTATTTATTATGTCTTGCGTAATATGCGGAAAGCCCTTAGATGGTGATTCTGTCACCGTTGGCAGTAAAGGTTTTAAAACTCTATGTTTTAGTGAGCTTCGGAAAGACAATTTATTTCATTTCTCGGATAATGTGCCAGTGATTTTACATACAAATTGGCGAAAACAGTACACAAATCAAAAATGCGAAAGGTATAATACCATGCCTACTCTGCAATCTACCCACTCGCGCGACAATTGCACGAAACTGTACCGGAACGAAAAGCCAGGGTTGTCCGACTACACGAAACTGACGTTGTTGTTGTTACGTCAGCAAAGAGAAAATCTGAAATTATTCTATTGTTAGGATTTTAATAAACTCAGTACACAGTTATACCTATGGGATATAATAAATGCGCTTTACATTCAAGATAAGCGCATTTTTTCTATCAACTACCGGTACTTCTGGTTCGAATCATGTAAGGTAAACGCGGGTGAAGTCGACAGTGACCCAGTAGTCGTCTAATTATCTAAAAACATCAATATCTTTTTCTACTAAACACAATGATGTTAATAGTACTAGATCAGTAGTGTACGGCGCCGAAGCGTTACTACATCGTATATGTCCACAGGCATATCCGAGTTCAGTTGTCAGCTTGACGTCAAGTGAGCAATTGCTTAGCGATAAAAATATCAAAATAGTGAAATGTGCTATTAAAATTTGTATGTCACGGTCTGAAAAGATTACTAAGGCAAGTGGTAATACATTTCACAAGTAACTTTGCTGCATTTTGTTCAGATTATCCAAAAAGTTATCAAACATTGTTTTTGCCATCAGTATTACCAGTAAAAACGATTTTGATTTTGCCCGACTTTTGGGAGTTTAGTGAATGACGAATGTATGTTCCTGTAAGTCTAAATTATTATTGTAGTCTGTTTGGATTAAACGTACTGTACAGTACCCAAACACTCACTGAATGGAAAAGTACCCAAACAGTCACTGAATACAAAAGTAAAACATGTCACGTGTAAGTATGTCAAAGGTTTTAAACCTAATATATCACTACATCGTCCACCAAAATTAATTTTATTAGCAATAAATAATATTATACGTAATGACTAATGACTATGAGTTTATATTTTTAAATGAAAAATAATAGATTGTTTATGATCACATTGTGTTATATAGTAGTCTGCTGTGCGAAAATAAACCGGTTCATTTTCAATTAAAGTAAACTAGCTGCGCCCTGCGGTTTCACCCGCGTAGACCGGGATAAAAATAGCCTATGTGTTAATCCGGGGTATAAGCTATCTACTTACCAAACATCCAAATCGGTCCAGCCGTTTGAGCGTGAAGAAGTAACAAACATACAAACACACACACTTACAAACTTTCGCCTTTATAATATTAGTGTGATGTGATTACTGTGATTAGTAATCGATTATTAAATCGAATTGTTAAACTACGATCAAATACAAGTCAGTTTATAAATCCAAGATACCTTTCAGAATTTTTAAGATTGACAAACTTATCTAACTCAGTAGTGAAACCCAGAACAGTCGTCGTAATTTCTTTTAAATGACGTACTTTTTTAGGGTTCCGTACCTCAAAAGGAAAAACGGAACCCTTATAGTATCACTTCGTTGTCCGTCTGACTGTCTGACTGTCTGTCAAGACCTTTTTTATCAGGAACGCGTCGAGGTATCAAGTTAAAATGAATATCAAATACGTAAGTCGTCTATGATCCTTTGGAGCTCCAAAAAAAAATCAAGCTTCTAAGTCTACGCAGTAAAAAAATACGGCCATTTATGCAACATATTTTGATACTCGCAAGTAAATCAAAATCTATAGGGTACTTACCGTTGACCTAGAATCATGAAATTTGGCAAGAAGCAAGGTCTCACAGCACAAATAAAGGAAAAAGTCCGAAAACCATTATTTTGTCATTTTATCTCATAAACATTTTTTTTTGGGATTTCTTGTTTTTCAGCTACAAATGTTAAGTTTGTTTTTGGATACATTCTTTTCAATTACGGAGACCTTCATTTTGCGTGGCCCACACGCGCTTGTCCGGTTTTTATTACTATTAAAATGGATCGAAACAGATGAACTATAGTAATTTACGTTATTTAATTTTCATCGCAACGTATGTACATTCATCATAAACGCGTCAATAGGTGCAGTACTAGACAGAGTGATCTCTTATTTGTTTTCCAGGGTACCTAAAGATCAGAAGCACATGGAAATATTCCATATTACAATCTTTCATTATAATTGATTCAATGAAAACCTTCATTAAATTCTTGGGAAATGATGTTGATCGTTGGCAACTCTGGCCGTTTTTCGGGTAACAATGTCTTGTCTCATTCCAACGAAATCAGTTTGACGGTAGAAGAAGTGAGACAAACATAGATAATTTTGACAGATTGACATATTTATGTATCCGTTTCAAAGCTACGTCTTTAAACTCGTACAAGTCGGTAAGTCGGTACGTTTTTCTGAATTATTTTGTAGGACGCTGCGCCTCTAGTATTATAATACCTCATTGACTAAACATTAAACTTGCCGATTTTATGGCAAACTATTCTTGGTAACATATTGCAACGTCTGAAATATTTTACTTGAAAAGTGTGTCCGACAAAAATTTAATTTTTTTGCAAGTTCAGCTGCTAAATGTGAAGTCGGCACGTAGTTTTGTTTTTCGATTTGTGAAACTTCAGTTGGGTCTACGGTAAGTCTGATTATTTGATGAATTAGTTAAGTTAATTTGCTAACGACAGGAATAACTTGAAATTTGGAACACTTTAATCACAAAAGTATTTTTTTTCGAACGTGACATCTATTGGTACCTAAAAATTCCTACTTGATCCAGATCTCGTCATTTTAAGTACTATTGTAACGATTACTGGGACACGCTTAATAGTTGCCTCTAAACCCGCCAAATTCTAGGTATTTTAGTGTTTTATGCCCCAAAATGCGAGTAATAACTATTATTGTGACCGCAATATAGTTGTTAACGCTTTTGTACACACAACATTAATTAAATTTTTAGAAAATTATATTTTGCAATAGTAAACTACTTAATACATTTACGGTTTAGTTTAAGTCATAATGAATTTGCTTCCTAAGATAAATTTATGGGTAATAAAGGGTGTGCAAGTTGTTAGAATGATTAGCACCACTGGGCCGAACTGGTCCACTGGATCCGGTGGGTCCTTCACATGCCCTAATCTTGTTGATTCTGGAAAGAAGCCAGTTGATTCCAAAGAGAAAATTATTAAGAACATGTCATGCGTTGAGCCACATTGTTCCAGCGTATATCTTCGGCAAAACCGAAATATAGCAAATAAAATTGTTACCTATGTCGGAGGGCAACCCGGAAGGCAAAAGCCAAAAAGCAAAAACAGAAGCATCTGGCAAGGAAGCAAGTGAATTCTTAACACGTTTTTACGGTGTCCAGGTAAAATATTATTATATTATAACAGTAGGTCAAGTTACTACAAACTGTAAAATTTTCTCATTCAATTTTGAACTTAACCTTCAACAATTGCTCAGGTGCTGGTAAAACTGCAGGCATACCAGGCCTGGGCTTCGGCCCGTATACGTGATATGTCAGGGAATGCAATATTTTATCCAATTCTCTGACGTTCCACTTGGCAGCGATCCTCAGCCCTGGTACAACGCGTCTTGTGCACAAGCAGATTTGCAAACAGAGCAGGCATACCAGGCCTGGGCTTCGGCCCGTAATGTCGTAATGAGGTGCGACAGTCAACGTGCTCGCGCAATGTTAAAAGAGCGTTCAATTCTCCCGCCAAGTATTGCGAACGGGTGTTACGGAAGGCGCGTTTTGACCATGTTGGACGAATTGAGGCCAAGTTGGCATCCTATACCTTCCTGATAACAAGGAGTTCTGATCGCTGTCTAAATCGGTCTAGACAAATTTCTGCCATTTGCTGCCTCTTATGCTTAAGTCTGATGGAACACTGGCTCATCCCGCGCAAGAGAGTGCAAACTTATTAGCCTTTATCTTTGCCGAAAATTCACGCCTTGATGCGGCCTCTAACATACCCCACTGTAGTTCCACAATGCCGGAGATGGCAATCTGGTCAAATTCAATGCTCTGAAAATAAAGGCGTGTCTTTTCACTGCCAAAAGGAGCCAGTTTCAGTTATCTCCTACTTTCCGAGGAGCATCTGTACTAGTTACCGACCACCTAGAGCTTTTGGGCATGGAGTTGACGTCTGATCGGCTCAAAAATATGTTACAATTTAATTAACCTTGCTGTTTTTATTACCTCCTGCTCTGCTACAACCTTTAGTAAATCTTAGCATTCAGTCTTCTACCTACCTTTTGTTTCTTAGACTCTTAACAAACACGTACAGTATGTTCAAGGTCTGAGAGTTCACATTAACACAAAAAATTTAACACGACTGGGTCCTTTTGACGAGTAATAGTACAAATCCGACGGCTATTGGTACAAATCGCCCTTTTTTTTAACTATCTAAAGTACTAAAATTACCTATTAGTCTCTTTTTGCATGGAACATTTATTCCATTCTGTATTTGAGAAGGACGTTGTTAGCTGCGCTACAGTTTATACTTTTGCAGCTATCATCGTTTTACTTGTGTACCTACTTCTTGTGTTATTGTTCCAAAATATTTTTTTTAAATTTTGCTGATATTAATATTTTGCCTAGAAGTAGGTACACGCGGCTACACATCAAGCTATACATTTCCAGTTTACACTGACCACTCATTGTTAGGAAATCCTATACAATGCGAGATCAGCATATACTGGAAATGTATAGCTTGATCTGTAGCCGTGCGTACTATTTCATTTTAAAACACCACATCTTTGTTTACTCATGTGGTCTAATTACACGAATCCAAAATAAAAATGTAATAGACGCGGCCGCTTGATGCATCGCGACGCCGCCGCCGCCACCCGCCCCCCGCGCGCCGCCCGCGCGCACCCTCTCGCGAGTGTTTGATTTTCATTTAATTATTAGAAATGCTTTAACTCAGGGGATTTCTTCCAATTTGAGTAGACAAAAATTGTTGGTAGTAAGATTCATAAAAATATCCTGGGTGTCTTTAATGTACAAGGGTTAAATACAAATTTCACGAAAAAAAAAGTATAATAGTCACCTTGGTGATAATTTACCTAGTTATTTGTAGTAACTATTTAAATACTTTGACAAAATTTCACTCTCTAGGCAATTACTGTTTTGAAGTTATCATTTATTTTATATAAAATAGTCAATATGGTACTAATATGTTGATTTTGACCGGGGATAATTATTTCCATAATTAAAACTTTTGAAAAGGAGCAGTCATGTACAAAATCACTAGTGTTCGATTTTTTGTTCCCACTTAAATTTAATGTTATTGCTATAATTGCTAATAACTCAATATATATAAAAAAAATATCGGGGATTACTGTCAATTTATGTATTTCAGCTATTTATATATTTAATTCTGAATTATCACCCAAAGAGCATTTATTGCAATCTACTCCATACAAATCGATCTATTTTTACTGGACTATGGTCTTCGTAACACTCGCCGACGTCGGTCCTCACCATTCAGATAAATTCGAGCCTCATCGGAGAAGAGTATGCTACTCCAGTTACCTAGTTTCCAAGATAGACAATTTCTAGTGAACCTCAGTCGAGCAATCCGGTGCTCACGGAGTAACTTGGGGGCCCGCGCTGGTCGTCGACTGCATATATCAGCCGCTAAAAGCCTCCTCCTCACTGTCCATAGGCTAACTTGTGCTCCTCGTACCTCTTCAAGGTTTCTTTTGAGGTCTATGTAACTACATTTGCGGTTCCTCAGCGCCTGAGTCACTAAAAAGCGGTCGTCTCGTGGTTGTGTGCAATGTTTTCTCCCAGAACCTTGACTTCTTTGAACGGAACCTGTCTCTTGGTATCGAGTCCAGGTTCTTTGGACGGTGGAACGACCCACGTTTAACCGCTGTGAGCCGTAACATTGGCTACACCCCACTTCCCGCAGCGCTATAATTTTACTAGCTCTTATTGCTTTTTCTGCCATTACAATCGACATAAAAGATATCTGTTTTAAGTCACAATAAGGCAGTATTATGCGACAAACATAAATTATTCTAATAAAAATAACGAGAAGTTTGTTTTAGTTGCCTGATAACCTTTTAACCGCAAACCCGCGAATACCAAGTAAAAAGTCATAAACTGAAAAAGGGATTATTATTTTTAAACACAACAGTTTCGAATTTGTAATTAACTTTTTTTTCATACCCAGGCTCTTTATTAAGTGCCAGTAACATAGGTTGGCTATTAAAACCTCTTTAGAACTAAATGATTACCAATAATGTAGAAAAATCCAAACCGCCCGTTTTTTTTGCAAAGGAGTGTATAACACTTACTTTCACCGTTACATAATTATTATCAAAATTGACAGGTCATATCAATGAGACAGACAATTTTCAGCATTTCATGTGATGGGTAGTAATTTTTATCATTAAAATTTTCCGATATAGACAGTCGCTCCATGTAAAATACTGGTATTTAGCTGCATCCGGTTAGAATGAAGGCCAACCCCAACATAGTTGGGACAAGGCTAGGCAGATTGATTGATTTGTTCCGATATTTTTTAATACTTAACTCAATGTTAATCAACTTTTGTTGCTGGACAATTATTGATAAAAATAATCTAATTTCCCTTCCTCCAAATTTCACTTACCTCCAAAGCCATAGGCAGTAACAGCTGATGCCATATAGCCAAATAATCACCGTCCGTCATCCCAGTTTTGTTGAGAGGCACATTGAAGTTGTATCCTTTGCCCCGGCCAGCGCCCACGTAGTGGAAGTTGGACTGGCGCAGATTGGGCCAGAACGCGCCATGCTCGTAGCGGTGTATTGAGAAGTATACCACCCTGGAATTAATATACTAAAGTTATGAATATGTACTTAATAAAACGCTACTCCACTGAATGCATTGTTGTTCAGTACAGCAATGCATTTGCATTGCTGTACTAATAGCGCGGGCGGGCGATGCGATGCCACGGGGGAGGACGGAGTGGAACAAGAAATTTTACGCGGACGAAGTCGCGGGCAGAAACTAGTCTATACTAATATTATAAAGAGGAAAGATTTGACTGTTTGTTTGTTTGCATTGAATAGGGTCCGAAACTACTGGCCCGATTTAAAAAAAATCTTTCATCGTTGGGAACATACACTATCTGCGGGTGACAGAGGCTATATTATATTTTCAAAAATTAAGGGTAATAAAGGTTAAAATAAATAACCCATGTACTTTACAATGTATGCTTGTTAAATAAAAAATCCTAACTAATATTACAAATGCGAAAGTGAGTTTGTTTGTTTGTTACGCTTTCATGCTAAAACGGCTGAACGGATTTGGATGAAATTTGACATATAGGTAGCCTGGTACCTGGAGAAGGACATAGGCTACTATTCATAGATGTAGATGTGACGCATATTTTCCCCTAACTTGTTTTATAAATAGTTATTTTATTTTGTTAATAAACGTATTTTCTTTCTTTCTTTCATCCTGGATCGCAGACGAAGTCGCGGGCAACAGCTAGTTTAATATAATTTACATAACAGCAGAGGTGTATACATGGTGATACATCATTGCTAAAACTTTTACCATGATTTCAGAAGATACATGAACAACTTTTCGAAAAAATAAGGTGTCCCATGCATTTTGATCGTGTAGATATCGTTTTAATGATCATTTTGATTTTTGTCGTTGTTGGCCTTTTTTTTGGGGATGGGAGATCATCAAATGACCTCCCACTCTGGGTGGAGCGGAAGGGCGTGTCAGACTTTTACTAAAACCTACCCGTGTTCCTTCAGTTGCCTGTGCCAGGGCCACGGTATCTCTTTCGATCAACCCGCGACCCCCGTGGCGTTGTAATGTCCCTTCCACGGTGTTTAAATCCCAGATGCTGCGTTACGATAGTGTATTATAGTATAGTTAAAATCTCGCTGCAGACTTGGTCATAAATCATAATCGGAGTAGGCATGTGTGCTAGTTGCGCGCGCTCAAGGCCATTATCGATAACAGATGATGACGATGACTCAGACGAAGAATTTTAAACACATTATAAAACAATATCGAAAACGGGTCTTATCGCGATATTCTTTTTAACGAGGTAAACAGGTACCTACTTGTTTCCCGACGTTTCGACCGCCTTGCAGCGATCGTGGTCACGGGAGGAAGAATTTTAATTTTCTATTTTTAGTTTTATATATACGTTCTTTTGTTTATATATTTAATATGCTTTGTAGTAAATTTGGTAATAAAATAAAAAAAATGTGTATTTATTTCTATCACCCATTTATAAATATATAAAACTATCGATATCACTCATCGACTGCAGTAATGCACAGGACTACGTGTGGGCGTGGCCTGCCCATAAGGCCCGTGAGTGGGAAAGAGAGCGAAACACTCGAATGATTTATGACCGAGCCTGCAGCGAGATTTTAACTATACTATAGTTGAACAGTTCCTCACCTAGGGTCATTGTAGAACATTTGCTGTGTGGCTTGTCCATGATGCACATCCCAGTCCACTATTAGTATCCTGCAAATATATCACATTTATAGGTTTTATCAAAAACTATACAGACAGTGCTCAGTGTAACGCGACGAATAAAGACCGACATAGTGTCACAGTAGCAAACAGGAATGGACTCTATGGCAAACTGCTTGGGTCTATGTTTGCTTAAGTCATGAAATACAGGGTCGATTTTTGAGACTGGGCAGTAATTCTATTACCTAGTACTTAACCGTTGTGTCATCGCGGACATTGCGGTTAATCACCTTATTGCAAAGGTAGTAAGGTTGAAAAGTGGTTCACCGCAAATGTCCGCGATGGTACAGGAAAACGTTCTAAGAAGTCCTTAACTTTTTGAGTAACTGATAACTGCATGGATGGACTGTATGAAAGATGATATGGCTAGAAAGGGAGTGACTACCGAGATGACGACTAATAGAGAAGTATGGAAGAAAAGGACATGTTGCGCCGACCCCAAATAAATTGTGATGATGTTAACTGCATTCACTGATTTTGGAAAAAATCAATGAACTAGGTAGAAAAAATCAATTCACGTTTTATTTTTGTGATGCCAAACGATACAGTTTCTTACAAGGATAAAAATACTCTACTGGACCAACTGAGTTTAAAATCCACCCTGTACATCAGGGTTAAATTAAATTAGGTAGCGAAACTCCGTAATGTGATGGGTATCGATATCCAAATACGATAAAACAAAGAATGATGATGTTTTTTTTGGGGTCATCCATCAAGCATAGTGTAAGCATTTAAAATATCAGTTTAAAAATCGTTTTTTTTTTGTGTAAACTTCACAGACGTGAAGGGTATCGTGTAAGCAACACGTCTGCAGTTTCGCTAGCTAATTTAATTTAACCGTGTATACTATCCGCTATGTAAGTTCTTACCTGTTAACACCTCGCTGGTCGATGGCATGTCTAGCGGCTAACGCGACGTTGTTGTAGAAGCAATAGCCGCAGGGCTCCGCCGACATCGCGTGGTGTCCGGGTGGACGCACGAGCGCCGCACCGTTCTGAACGTCCCCGGACACTATTCGATCTACAAGGTCTATGGTTGAGCCAGCTGCTAATAGGGCTAGTTCGTGGGTCGTCTGGGAAAGAAATGATCAATGTTTCACAAAAGAACAAAAAAGAAACGCTTAAAAAAAAGTAAGTTTAAAAACTAAAACCCTACAATGGAAAAATCACGCTCTAAAAAGTATGAAACAAGAAAATATTCTCATCTGAAATTAGAAAAAGATAGACAAATTAAAAATCCAGCCTATGCTTTCTGCCAATACGCGAAAATTAAGAACAAATATTTCCTACTCACGGGATGTATGTACACTGCATCGTACTTCGCAGAGATCTCCTCCAAATGCTCCAGATTATTGTTCTGATGCGTCTTCTCCATCATGTCATAAACGGACGGACAGTGTAACACACACAACTCCTCCTTAGTCGCCGCTCTAGGTGAGTACAGTTTGCATTGCTCTATTAGATTTAATTCATGGCACCTGTAATTAAAAAAATAAAGCAAATAAGAATAGGAAAATATTATAATAATGTGTAGTAATTTCCGGACGAGCGTAGGTTCAAACGCGATGTTAGCCCACTTTAAGGGGACTACACGACCTAAACGCAAATTTTATAATGTTTATACAATAATGTGTCGAGTGAGTTGTTGCGTAAATATTAAACCTGAATAGGGTTGTTTACATTTTCATCAGACACTTTAGGAACAGATCATATTCTGCCAGTGTTATTCACCTCTCTATGACGCTAGTCAGTCGCTCCGGACACTCTGGGTACTGGTCGTCCCACAGACACCGGTGCTCCGCCATTCGCGGCTCTGTCACCAGCCCTGTTTCACCTTTTACCTTCGTTTTAGAATCCATGGCCTAGAAAATTGGAATAATAAAATGATGTTAGGAATTAATTCTAGAAGTCCAGTAATATTACAAAAGAAAATGTGTCAGCGGGTGTGAGGGGTGGAGTACTGCGCAGCGCGTAGCGCACTTCAGAGCCGCCAAAATAGAATAGAATAGAATAGAATATAAAGCATTTATTTCGACTCACAAAGATCATATACTCAAAAAAATGCAAAATTTAAAAATAAAACAAATTTTAAATTAGCATGACAACGAAATTACAGATCTCGATTGCTCAGTATGTGAACCATGCAGCAATGGTTCAGGTACTGACACTCGAACCTCTGCGCGAACGCACTCAGGATGCTGGCCGCTGGAGCTAGCCCGAACCCTGCCTGCCTGATAATGTTTGTCGCGTACTGTTTGTCTGTCTGTCTTTAAGTCTTCGAGTCTGCATGTCTGTTAGTGTGCTTAAAATTCGAGTTCTTACCACTTTTTTCCTCTCTAAGTACATGATTTTTGTCATGATTCGTCTTTGGCTAGGTTTTAGTCTATTCTATTTATTTCTTATTAACTGGGGCAAGTTAGATTATTTATTTATTTAAATATTAACAGGTTCACACGCGATAAACAAGACACAATAGATGTTTTATTGTTATGACTGCTCTTGCCGTATAGTGTCCTTGAAAGTGTAATAATTTATAATAAGACAAAAATGAGAATTATTTGATAACAAAGGTATCAAATCAAATAATAAATAAAGGTATCAAATATAATCTCTAAAATGCCTGCCTTTCACTACTTCTTTGAGTCATTTAACATCTTAAGACCATAAAAGCAATTAAATTATAATCTAAATTACATAGTAAAGCAAGCTAACAGTCATAAACATGTTCATCATTTAGTTTAGTGCCATAAAACTCGGCGCTTGCACCTACATTGTCTATGTTAATAACAGTTAGGTATATACTATAATTGTAGTTACTTTATAATATACAGCGGTCCTATCACGAACGCGCGGAGAAAATGTAACGTAAATTGGAACAATTTTAAAGCTGAAAATACTCGTTTCGCACATAATATTTATGTACTTAGTTTTATACATAGGTACCTATACAATGAGTCTCAGAAAGGTGTGGCGAAAATTAAGAATGTGGTACAAACCATCAAACTGAAGTTTCTCCATAGAACCAAAATTGTAATCGTGAAAAAAAAACCGGTCAAGTGCGTGTCGGACTACGCACAATGAAGGGTTCCATAGTTGGGATGAAATTATCCCAACAACAAACTTAACATTATAGTTGAAAAACATGTTCTCCCATACATTCCAACAGTAAATGTAAGTTGGCACTCACAATATTGAGAGATTTACAATGTTATTTTAAGACCACAAACTTCTTATACGTTTTCCTGTAATCTACAGGTATAGAACTATTTTCTGTATATTTTCAAAATTTTAGGCTTAGTAGTTTCGGAGATAAGGGTGGGGGGGGGGGGTAATGGTCAATTTTCGTCTATTTTCTTAAATAACTTTAAAACGATTTATTTTAAAATTATTAAAAAAAAATATATTTGAGACCCTCATAGTAAGCCCTTTCATTTGATATGTCACACGGTACACTTTGAAAAACTGTTTTTTTTTTCTTTTTTTTTAAATTCTATTCTATTCTAATTTGCCACCTAAAAGTGACCCCCATATTCAAAATTCATTTATTTTCTTTAGCCGTACGTGTTTGGGTCACAGAAATCCATATGTGTGAAATGTCCAAGGATATTTATATGTGTACCAAATTTCAACTTAATCGGTCCATTAGATTCGGAGCAAATTGGCTGTGACAGATGGACAGACAGACAGACAGACACACGAGTGATCCTTTCCTTTTGAGGTACGGAACCTAAAAAATTAGTCGTCTCGTACAAAACTTCAACACCTACTCGAACAAATCTTTGGGATGTCTGATAATTTTTTCTCGATTACAATGTTGGTCCCATGGAGAAAGTTGTTCAGTTTGATGGTCTGTACCACACCCTTAATTTTCGCCACACCCTTCTGAGACATCTATCTATCTTTCTATACTAGTAATAAAGCTAAAGAGTTTGTTTTTTGTTTGTTTGTTTGAACGCGCTAATCTCTGGAACCACTAGTTGGATTAGAAAAAAATATTTTTGCATTTCTATAGCCAAATTCTTAAGGAATGCTATAGGCTATTTAAAATTACGCTATGACCTTTAGGAGCTGAGCAAAAAGAAAGAATATCAGAAAGAACGCTAAGCGAAAACGAAGTAATAGCGCAGGCGATGCGATGCGACGGGATGGGTTGGGAGAGCAAGAAATGTCACGCAGACGTGGTCGCGGTCAGAAGTAATAGCGCAGGCGATGCGATGCGATGCGACGGGATGGGTTGGGAGAGCAAGAAATGTCACGCAGACGTGGTCGCGGTCAGAAGCTAGTCATGTATATGGGTTTTACTTTATTGTGCTTCTCGCTAAAATTTAAACCAAAATGGAAATGCTATTGAATAACTGTATTTTCGATTCAAATATCGTTCGAATTTACGTTAAAAAGTTAGTCGCGCGTTCGTGCTAGGGCCTCTGTTCTTCAAAAGTCAAGTTTAATTAGTGATAACATAATCTATTAAAAGGTGCTTTAGATTGTCAAAATTTACATGAAAATAGAACAATTGAATCTAGTTGCCCCATCCAACAGGTAGTTTTGTATGGAGAAGAATGGGCAAGAAACTCTATGGTTAGTGTTTACATAATATTATGTTTAACAAGGTCGTTTACAAAGAGTTCTACTGTTACTATATTGCAAACAGTCCGTCCATCGAGAAAATGCATTCCTGAAACAAGTCAGTTAGTTGTTGCTGTTGCTGTTGTTGTTAGTTAGTTAGTTCTAGCTGTAATAAGTATCAAATTCGCAAAACACATATTCAAGAACAAGGTGTCAAGAACATAATTATTTTCTCGACGGCCAGACTGTAAACTTTTTATAACTTACAATTTGATAATGATCCCTTAGTTCTATTTGGAAGCCGTGCTTCTTCTTCTGCTGTGCTTTCCGTTTTGCAGCAATCACTAATGCAGATGGCTGCAACACACATATATTACACTGAAACATGGTGCTTCAATTTACTATTGCAATATTTTTATTACACAAATATACAACTGAAAGCCAATGTTTTCTCAGAATTACGAATTAAACTGATATAAAAAAGTCTTGGGTTTAAAGAAATAATGTTCTTCATTAAAGTTTATTAAGAAATATTAAATCAAATAATAATGTTTTGAAGTTCATTCATAAACACTTGAAAGCCAAAGATAAACTGACAGTAGTTATTGTTTCCAGCGTTTTTCAATACTTTATGCTAATTACAAAGCAATACTGTACACATTTACTTTGCACAAATGATGCATCACACAATAACACTGTGTTCTGGCCATCAATGTTATTTTACTTTAGTTTGTGAACCAAGTACTGTGATTAGACCCATTTATGATCAATAGTTTTATAACAAACAAAAGTAATAAAGTAAGTATAGGAGCAGGTACTCACATATTTCGTTGAACACTCAAATTCAACTAAAAAACTGAATGAATTTTTGAAATTTTCAATTAATTTTCTCTAATTGTTACTAGAATGCAAACTACATAATGATTCAAATACTAGGATAGTGAGATAATGTACTCTTGTATCGCAATAAAGATAAGACTGGTATCTTTACAACTGAAGATATATTTATATGGATGTTTTTCATTATGTTCTGTATAAATATAGTTGAGATTTACCAAGTGATGATAGTTCTGCAGTTAAAGTGCCATGTTCCAGGTTCAATATCTGTGTCATTGTTGTATTAAAATTTAAAATAATTCCGTTTACTTCCTATGTATGATTTTTTTTTTTCATTTTCTGTGATAAAACTTATCTAAGACAGATATTATACTTTTGTACACAAAGAGGAAGATCACTAGGACAAAAGCTTGCTTATTATTTACTAAACCAATAATCTAAACACAACATTAAGTTTATTATCTATTGAATAGCCATAAAGAACTCAGTAGCAATCAATAAGACTAGCTGACTGTAGGCTGTAGTAGTATCTATAATTCTGTAGTTATGCTATAAAATGACATGTCACGGCCCTGTGTAGGCGGCGCCACACTACATAGTTAATTTATTACCTTAGCCCCGGCGGACATTGCGCGAGTCTGGATCTTGGCCTTGCGAGCACCGTTTCTGGTCACAACGCTTGAAGCAGGCGGAGTCACCTTTTTACTCTCTCCGGATGAACGGCGCGGTTGCGGCGGCGGGGGGGTTGACTAGAACATATCACATCAATATTATAGTAATATAACAAACTGCCATACGATCGCTATCGCGCCAAGTCTAAATGTACACAAAAGTTTTTAACCTCACCATTATGACAAGAAAACAAGTTACAGATAAGTGATTGTACACGAAAAATTTCAGTCACTGAAAGTATACGCAAATTACTTGGCCATTGTTAGATGCGGTAAGTAGCAATCAAAACAATACACATTGCACTGCAATCGGTTGCCAATGCCAAATCGCGGTGCCAGCAGCCAGACAGTGTGTTGAATTTGCAATTTGCATATGATTTTGACAGTTCGCACAGATGTCACAGATTTATTTAGGGGACACCGTTCGTTTCGTAGCATAGTCAAGGAATGTAATCGACTAAAAACATTTCATCCCATTTTTTTATTACAGTTGTCCCCGTGAGCCCTTGTAACCGAGCGGTTTTTTTTATCGCGCACGATGGTCAGCAAATCGAAGCCTATGTAAGTCTACAAGGCCTACAAAGTTCTCACATTCACAAAATAGGAAATCCTAATCCTATCCTAACTAAAATATTATTTTGTTGAAAGTGAATTTGTTTGTTTTTTACACTTTCACACAAAAATGCCTTAACGGATTTTGATAAAATTTGGCACCTGGATGTAGATCATGACTTGGGTTAAGACATGTGCTACTTTTTATCCCGGCACCTAATACGTTTCCTTGGGATAATTTCCAAACTCCACGCGGGCAAAGCCGCGGGCATAGTAAGCTAATAATCTACCGTACACCGGTCACCGTATTGTGAACACCATTAGTTTATAATATAACTTGCAAGATTGTAAATTATGTAAATATTGTCGATAAATTCTGCCCCCGATGTCATAATTACAGTAAGTCGTGTTACTGGTGTTATGAGTTTTGAATTTAAACATCTCGAAACAAAAGTGCGATTTCTCACCATTTACTTACATTTTTTGACTTACTGTAATTATGACCAGGGGGGGCAGAATTGTGAACTGTACGTACCCACGGCTACACATCAAGCTATACATTTCCAGTTTACACTGACCTCTCACTGTAAGGAAATCATAAACAATGCGAGATCAGCTTATACTAGAAATGTATAGCTTGATCTGTAGCCGTGCGTACATAATATACTGCTCAATGTAACGTATCTATGTCAAACCGTCAAATTGTGAGCGAAACTGCACTTTTTACCACAGGGTTCACAATCTGTTTGATTTGATCACTAGTAAATTGTGAAATATCCCTGGACGGTAGCCGAATTATTGGTCGCAGTAACCAAGGCAGGGCACGCCAACCTAACAGGTTTGGTTTGAACTTTGACCAATCGCGTGCGAGTCGAGCGAGCGCTTCTTTCAAAGTTTACTTATTTAAATGCATTAAAACTACCATTACAGGTCTTAACCTAATGCGATAGACAAGTCACACACCCAAAATTAAAATTAAAGTATTCAATTCTAAAAATCATTGATTATATCATAATCTAAACAATAGTACTTTTGCTAATTCACCCCAGTGACATGAAAATACATCAGTTGGTCGCAGACCGCAGTTACTTGGCTATTACTAGCGCAAAGTGCGTTCTTCACATGCAAGTTAGATACCAGCCGGTCGATTCTGTAAAAATCTCACCGTGAAAACTTAGGTGAAGTGAGTTTGTTTTTGCTAGGAATTGACACTATTGACAACTCATTCCACGCTCACTTCACCTAAGTTTTCACGGTGAGATGGTTACAGAATCGCACTGCTGTTTACAATTTATCAGTTCACCGTGGATAAATTATAAATTATTGAAAAAGGATGCGTTAAATTGTAAATGGTTTGTTACAGTTCATAATTTTTCGATAGTTTAAGAAGGGATGAAATTTAAAACATGTTCCAAATCGAAATGGGAGACTGTACTCATCATTATGAACAACTTTTACTATGGGACCAAACCTGAAATGTTATAAAATTCATCCCGTATAATCTCGCGAGATAGATTATAAACTAACGAAGTTCATAATCTTACAGTGACATTATAAAAGAAGAATGAGAAAAAAAATAGAAAAGAAACAACTTATTTAAACCAAATGACATGATTTTCATTACAACTGTAACAAATATGACTTGATATCATGTCCACAAACGGATGGACGTTCGGACATGACGAAATTACAAAGGTTCCGTTTTTGCCATTTGGGTAAGGAACCCAATGAATAGAACAGTCAGCTCTAACTAAGGCTCTAACCAACGAATTAAGAATGAGCTCTAACTGTTGAAAATAGTTTTTATTATATATGTAGTTTCATAATCTATGATCTGTAACTAAGCAACTATGTTGTTAGAAAATTTTTTCTTAGCTGATTTTCTTCTACCGAAATATATCATTTAGTTATATCTTTATTACAATAGTTTATTATTTTGAGCCATTCATTGCGCTGCTGCTAAGCCCCCCTTTTTCCATCAGGTTATGGGCCCAGCTCATAGCTAAGTGATAAAGATAATAAATTAAGTACAGACATGCAGAGTCCAACTTTTTCAAAGTTGTCCGGCCAGTCCAACTATGGGACATGGGCATTTGCAATGGAGATGTTCCTGATTGACTGTGACCTATGGGACTGCATTCAAGGTACTGTAACAGATGTAAATGATTCGACGATGAAGCGGGATGCCAAAGCTCGATCGAAAATTTGTCTAATGTGTGCTGAGAGCGTTTACCCCTTAATAGTAAACGCACAAACCGCAAAAGAGACGTGGATAGCCCTTAAAAATGCTTATGCGGACAGCGGGTTGACACGGAGATTGTCGCTATTGCGAAAGCTATTCAGTGTTAAACTAAATGACTATCCGAACATTGAGGTTTACTGCACTGATATTCAAGCAACTCAGCAAGCCCTACAGGCGATAAAGTCAGGTTTAGAAGACGAATTCATCGGAATTATAATGTTAGCTGGACTTCCAGAAACATACAATCCCTTGGTAATGGCATTGGAACATTCAACTGTTAAGATCACGTCAAGTAGCGTTATGGCTGCACTCATGAAGGAGGGTCAACGCAAAGTACATGACAATGGTGATTCTGTATTAATGTCAAAGACGACAAAGGAGGCTACTAAAAATAAGAAGGTCATAATATGCCATTTTTGTAATAAAAAGGGGCATTTCAAGTGGCAATGTAAGCAGTACCAGGAATCAAAGAAGGGAAGAAATACTGCGGCTGCTGCAGGACCTACTACAGAAGAAAGCAGCATGAGTTGTGTAGACACAACTGCCATTGCAAGCCAGTCAAGTGAGTGGATTCTTGATTCTGGAGCGTCATCGCACATGACTTCGAAAAGAAATATGTTGACAGATGTCAAGGACGTCCGACGTTGTATAAGTACAGCAGGTTGTGAAGATATACAACCTTCATATTGTGTCGATGGTTGGTTGCTTAGCAATGTGTTGTTATATCTGTCTTGTTACTTTTATGAAAAATATAATATTCCTTCTACATAATAAAACAAAGTTTTATTATAACGTTTAATTCTGCATCTACGGCAACTTATTGATTATAAGCTTTATGAACTTACTAAAGGTTCTCACTAATAAAGCTTCACATGGTAGCAGAGCAAAAATGTAAGTTATTGGAATAAAAACGAAAAGAAAAAATTTGAAATGTCAATTGTAAAAATCCAACCTTTAGGAAAGGAAAACTACGATACGTGGTGTATACATGCAAAAGCATACTTAGTAAAAACTAAACTATGGGCATGTGTAAAAGAATATCCAAAGGTAGATGCGGCACAAAATGTTCTTGACAATGACGAAATGGCGAAATCGGAGCTGATGTGTTGTTGATAGCACCTTCAGAACTGAAACAGGTAAAAAACTGTAAATTTGCCAGAGATGTGTGGACGACTCTTGAATCAATCTATGCTAGTAAGGGTCCAGCCAGAAAGGCTACTCTACTAAAGCAACTTATATTAGCAAAACTAGAAGAAGGTTCAGATGCACGCGAGCATTTAAAGAAATTCATGGATACAGTTGATAAATTAAAAGATATGGATATTGATATCAACAGTGATCTATTGTCAATCATGATGCTCTATAGCCTATCTTCGGAATACGAAAATTTCAGGACTGCAATTGAATCTCAAGACTCGCTTCCAGATCCTGAAAAGCTAAAAATTAAAATTATAGAAGAGAGTGATGCACGTCGTCGTGACATTCCTAGTACTAGCGTAAAGAATGAAGCTGAAGAATGTTTCTACACCTTTTGCAAGATTTGTAAAAAGAAAGGCCATGACTCGTCTAAATGCTGGTCTAAAAATAAGAATACAGGCAAGAAAATTAATAAGAAGCCTAAGAACAGCTACACCAAAAAGGACGATAAAGAAACAAACCTCTTCAGTAGTTACTTCATAAATGACAAAGCCCAAAAATGCTGGATACTTGACAGTGGATGTACGTCACATATGACATTTTCGGATAAGCCTTTTATTGAGATGAAACCAATTTCAAAAACCCTTAAACTCGCTTCAAAGGACAAAACTGCAGAGATAAAAGGGTCAGGGCCTGCAGAAATAGAAATTGAAGAAGGAAAAATTGGAATAACTGATGCACTTTATGTACCAAGCCTGTGTGCTAATCTACTATCAGTTGGGAAAATGACTGATGTAGGACTCACTATTCTATTCACTAAGAAGAAGGCAATAATTAATGATCACAAGCGAGGAGTACAAATGCAAGCAGTGAGAGAAGACGATGGTCTATATTATCTCCAAACCAAAAATAATAATGTTGACAGACATAGAGCCAATGCTACAGAATGTAGTAATGATGTAGCAAAAGAAGTGGAGTCAGATGCTATTAAACAATGGCACTGTAAAATGGGACACATGAGCGAAAGGGACTTGAAGCTCGCCTTAAAGAATGAAAGCTTGATTGGATTAGACTTCAACCGCAATAGTTCTTTAGGTGAATGCGAAATATGCATAGAAGGGAAATTGAGCAGAGTGCCTAGCAAGAAGAGTGACAAAAATAATTCACGTACGAGTCAGCGTCTTGAGATCGTACATAGTGACGTCTGTGGACCACTTAAACAACCTTCACTAAATGGCAACAGGTATTTTGTAAGTTTCATTGATGACTACAGTAGATACTGCCGAGTATACTTTATTAAGAATAAAAACGAAGTATTACAAAAATTCATAGACTACAAGGTAGAAGCAGAGAACTTTACCGGAAACAAAATTAAATGCCTACAGACCGATAACGGTACGGAATACCGAAATTTGAAGTTTGACTCATTTCTGAAACAAAATGGTATAGCAAGAAGATTGACAGCACCATACACTCCACATCAAAATGGTATCGCTGAAAGGAAAAATAGAACCCTAATAGAAAAAGCAAGATGCATGGTGTTGGAATCAAAAGCGCCTATGTGTTTATGGGCAGAAACGGTTTATACTGCAAATTACTTGTCAAACCGAAGCATTAACCAGAGTATTGAAAACCAAACACCATTCGAAAGATGGGTAGGTAGAAAACCCTGCGTTAATCATCTATATGTATTTGGTGCTAAAACGTTCATCTTAAAGAAAGGAAAACATGAACATAAATTTGCTTCAAAGGCAATTCCAGGTATGTTCGCTGGTTACTCGGAAGTTTCAAAAGCGTTTAGAATATACGTTCCATCGAAGAAACGCATTCTTGTTTCCAAGGATGTTCGAATTTTAAAGAAAATGTTCTATGAAGATGGTAAAAATGTGATTTCTGTTCCTTTTCAAGAATTAAATGATCACAAGCGATCAAACGAGACTGACAGTGAACTGGATGAAACAGAAATATATTTAAAAGGTACTACAAAAGAAAACGTTAGTACACAGCAAGCAGCACAAGATAATGTTATTGCAAGCTCTAACGAGGTACCTATACAAGATGAAAATAATGAGTTGTATTATGACACTCTCGGGATTGATGAAGGCAGTGAAACTGCTGATCAACCAAATGAAAATGACATAAATGTCGATGCATCCGTTCTTGTCCCAGAAGAACGGAGGTCATACAATCTTCGTGTTAGATCACAGATTGACAGACCTAAAATATTTGAGGATTATATTATGGCAGCCATGGATATGGATAATGAAACAGAACCTCAAACGTTTAAAGATGCTATGAATAGCAAGGATAAGGTCAAATGGCTAGAGGCTATGCAAAATGAAATGGAATCATTGAAAGAAATGAAGACTTGGGAATTAGTCGACCCTCCGAAAAATCGTAAACCATTGCCATGTACGGGTCTCCCAAAGTGATAATGCACATAGAAATCTTCGTCACTGTTCGGCAACGGTCGTATTCCCCGAGCGTCGGAAGACGACATGTATATAGAGTGGTTAAGTGCATTTTTTTCATGCATAATTTAGTAGAATTATGTGGTTTGTGCTAAAAGAGATAAATATTGATTTATCAGTAACGAAATTTGATTCGATAATTCCATGTAAGTAAATAGCGAGGAAAATCACACGATTGCGAATATGCTACAATTTTTGTTGGATTGAATTACTTCGAAAATTTTATAGTACTTTTCAAGTATCTTACTGAAGCTCGTGTAATGATGGAAGAAAAGAAGGCTTAAATAACACAAGGTTTATATTAGAAGAAGAAAAATGGTTTTCAAACACAGGTTTACATTAAAATTTAGAAATCTAATCATTACAATCTCAGTTCACTAGTATTTACAGCACTGATCATTCCAGAATAATATTACAATTACAAAAAAAATAATCAGAATCAGGGAGGATCTCTATTCCTGACATCTTAGATTCATCAGAACTTTCATTATGCTCTTGCTCATTTACATGTTAGTGTATTTACCAAATAAACTATTTAAATTTGAGTAAGATAATTAAAGTTGAAATTAAATTCACTTTTGAAAACAAAACTTTTTACAAAAAAAAAAAACAGCCGACTCCCAAAAAAACACTACAAAGTGAAAAATAACTTTAATTTCGGAAGTCGGTGTCTTTGGTTTTTTATTTACTTTCGTTTTGTTTTGCCACCGACTTCCGAAATTAAAGTTATTTTTCACTTTGTAGTGTTTTTTTGGGAGTCGGTTTTTTTTTTTGTAAAAAGTTTTTATTTTACACTTTTTAGTGGTGCCTACCCCACACAAATCTGAATACCACTCTGCAAAATAAATTAGAGCATCGTCCACATAGACTAAATGGAAAAAATACGTTAAGTCGTGTCAGAAGTTTGGTAGGCGTGGTTTTAGTTGACGGACATAACGAGGCTACGAAATCTGCCTTCTGACAATCAAGGCCACACATAACATACAACTCAAGTAGCGCAATTTGAAGCGGCATATAATTACCATTAAAGCATTTATAGCCAGAGTGCACCTCATGACAATTCCAATAAGCCCAAACACGGCTAGGATACATTGTTTTATTACTGAGTTCCGATGCCTACCTTCCGGCTTCTTCATCAGATCGGTTCGATGGTACCATTTTCATCAGAACCATTTATTTAAAGCTTCGTCATAGTCGCTTAACTATTTTAATCTTATTGCTATCCGTGAAATACTTTTCATCGTTGAGGAGTTTCCGTGGCCATCTGTGGTCTTCTTCATCAGTTCCACTTCACCAGATGATACTTTCTGAATGCAAACGCTTGATTTGTTGATGAAAATACCATAATCGCTATATGTATGCCTATAATATTTGAGGAGTTCCCTCGATTCCTCATGGATCCCATCATCAGAACTGGATTTTGATAAAAATGGGACCAATCTGGAATTATACCCTTTCAAATAAAAAAAGATTTTTCCGAATCGGTTCATAAATGACGGAGTACTGAGGTAACAAACATACAAAAAAAAAAAAACATACAACCGAATTGAGAACCTCCTCCTTTTTTGGAAGTCGGTTAAAAACCAAGAAGGGTGTGTAATAGCAGCTCTATATAATTCCACACAGAGAGAACACGTGCAGTCACCACCAATGTATAAAGACGACTGACGGACCTTTGACTGACCGGCGACCGCCGCCGCCCGCCCCAATTGTTTTCGATTGTGTACACATGATATTGACTCCTATTTCTTTCGAACAAGGTGCAAAATGCAAGTGCATTGTTTAGGGCTCTTACGATTCAATGATTCGGGTGTTTCCGAGAATACGACAATTATTAGCGAAGATCTGCATGTGCATTATTAATTTGGGAATACTGTAAATGGGTTTACAAAATAAAAAACAACCCAGATGGTACAATTGAACGACATAAGGCCAGATTGGTCGTAAAAGGTTTTTCACAAAAACCTGGCGTTGATTATCAGAAGACTTTCAGTCCGGTAGCCCGCCTCAGTACTATAAGAGCTGTCTTAGGAATAGCTGCTCGAGAAAACTTGGTACTTCAACAGTTCGATGTATCGACTGCGTTTCTAAACGGAGCTGTAAAAGAGGAAATCTTTATGAAACAACCAGAGGGATTTAATGATGGCACTAAGAAAGTGTGCAAACTTATACGCAGCCTCTACGGGCTGAAACAAGCTCCTCTATGTTGGAATGTCTGCATATCAGAGTATCTTATAAATTCAGGATTCAAGCAGAGCACAAAAGATCCTTGCCTTTACTTACGTGAACAAGTGTTAATTGCGCTTTACGTAGATGACGGTTTGGTGGCTTCAACTAGTGAAAATGCTGGAAGGAAATTTATTGAAGAACTGAAAAATAGGTTTAAAATAACCACAAAGCCGGCCTCTTATTTCCTTGGACTTGAAATTAATAAAACCAAAGATGGTTGTATTACCTTAAACCAAAAGTCTTATTCTAAGAAGATACTTGAAAAGTTTGGAATGACTAACTGCAAAGTCGCTGCAACGCCGGCAGTAAAAATTGGCATAGATGAAGAAGATGATGAATCAAATTCGTCATTTCCCTATCGTCAAGCTGTAGGAGCCTTAGCATACCTCATGGTCGCTACAAGGCCAGATATAAGCTACGCTGTGAGTGTTGCTTCAAGGAATTTAGAAAGTCCTATTAAGTTTGATGTGATGAGAGTCAAGCGAATTTTTAGATACCTTAAAGGTACTATAGACAAAGGACTTGTCTTCGCGAAAAGCCGGGAGAAGAGGCTGATATGTTTCAGTGACGCTGATTTTGGTGGTGACACAACGACTGGCCATTCGACGTCAGGAATGATTTTCCTATTCTCTGGCCCCATCATGTGGAAAAGCCAAAAACAAGCAAGAGTAGCAATCTCCTCAACGGAGGCCGAACTCGTAGCCATGACAGAAACTGCGAGAGAAGCCTTATGGCTAAAAGAACTCCTGGAGGAATTAACGGACATAACAGACCTGAATGAAAAACCGACAATTTACGTTGACAATGAGTCTGCAATAAGGTTGTCTGAGAACCCACCTTATGAGTTCCATAGGAGAACAAAACATATCAAGATAAAACATTTCTTCATTCGAGAATGTATTCAGAATGGAGACTTCGCTGTCAAACAAGTGGCTACAGAAGTGCAATTGGCGGACATGTTTACGAAGCCATTGTTTGGACCAAGACTGAACATGCTAAGCTGTAGAATTGGACTTCAAGATTTGTCCAAGCTCTAAAAAAGTATCGTGGATGTGATATTAGTGTTGTTATATCTGTCTTGTTACTTTTATGAAAAATATAATATTCCTTCTACATAATAAAACAAAGTTTTATTATAACGTTTAATTCTGCATCTACGGCAACTTATTGATTATAAGCTTTATGAACTTACTAAAGGTTCTCACTAATAAAGCTTCACACAGGTAGTGAAAAAGTTGTTTCTACTTTGCAGGGGAACATGAAGACGACTGTATACAATGAGAGACGGAGTGTCAACATTAATTTTAGAGATGTTTTGTATGTACCGGAAATTTTAATGAATTTACTATCAGTAAGTAAGATTGCTGCACATGGTCATGTTGTTGTTTTTTATAAAAAATCTTGTAAAGTTTTTAAAACGAAAGATGTTTCTTTAGATGTAGGTAGTGCATTGTTAACAGCATCAGTAAAAAATGGGCTCTATGTTTTAGATCAAAATATTGATAAAGCAATGGTTGTTCTTGATGACAGGGTGAAGATTGGTGCACATGAACTTTGGCACCGGAGGCTTGGTCATCTTTCCAGAGTACAAATGCGTAAGTTGAAGCCATTAGTGGATGGACTTAACTTTGGAGTGGAGAACACGGAACCATGTGGAGCATGCTGTAAAGGAAAACAGTCCGTAAAGAAGTTTCCAAAAGGGAAAGCACATAGAGCCAAGGAGTTTTTAGAGATAGTTCACACCGACCTAGCAGGACCTATGGAAGAAATATCGTGGGGCGGAGCCAAATATTGTCTGGTTTTGGTTGATGACTACAGCAGAAAAGTTTTTGGCTATCTACTTAAATCCAAAACTGAGGTTCTCGGTAAATTTAAAGAATTTAAGGCCTTAGTGGAAAACGAGACTAATAAAAAGATAAAATGTCTCAGGAGTGATAACGGGACTGAATATACAGGAAACGAATTCCAAACTTTTTTAAAAGAAAATGGAATACGACATAAGACAAGTGTAGCTCACACTCCTCAACAAAATGGAGTAGCGGAACGCACTATCCGCACTATTGTTGAAAAGGCAAGGTGCATGCTTCAAGATGCGATGTTAGATAAGCGTTTTTGGGGAGAGGCAATGAATACAGCTATATACTTAAAAAATAGATCTCCATCAATGGCAATTTCAACTGTACCTGAAGAGATATGGACAGGAGAAAAATAAGATGTGTCTCATCTGAAGATTTTTGGAAGCAAAGCACATGTTCTAATAAAGGGCAATAAAAGAAAGAAATTTGATCCAAAGTCTACTGAAATGACTATGGTTGGCTACAGTGAGACTCAAAAGGGATATAGATTTGTGGATATTATAAATAATGTAGGACGAGTAATCGTTGCTCGAGATGTTGTGTTTGTGGAAGGAACGTCGCACAATATTGCAGTTACAAATGAAAAAACACAACAAGTTGTAGATATTTCAGAGAACCTATCGAGGGGATCTGAACTAGTTGGAAGTACATCACCAACAGATACTCAATCAACTGAAGAAGAACGTTCAGACAGGGAACAGGAGAGTTCAGAGGATGTAGTGGAAATGGACGATGATGATGATGATTTCCAGGACTCAATAGATGTTGGGTCAGATCATCAACTGATAAATGAACCTGTGGCTCGTTCCGAAGAGGTTGCAATTGATGTAGCACCAGAAGAACATGAAATTATCAATGAACGACGATATCCACTAAGGGAAAGACGCCGAAAGGAAGAAAAAGATATGGTCTATAACTTTCATGTTTCGGATGATCCAGACCCTTTTTCTCTGCAAGATGCGATGGACAGGACTGATAAGGAGCTATGGTATTCAGCAATGGTGGATGAATATAATTCTCTGGTAGAAAATGAAACTTGGAAACTTGTAAGTCGACCATTGGATAAAAATGTTGTAAAGTGCAAATGGGTCTTCAAACTTAAAGTTGGAGCAGATGGTACAGTGCAGCGCCATAAGGCAAGATTGGTGGCACGAGGATACTCACAGAAATATGGCGAAGATTATTTCGAAACATTTGCCCCAGTCGTTAAATTGTCGTCCATACGTCTTTTGCTAGGACTCGCAGCCGAAATGAATTTAGATATTCACCACATTGATGTCACAACAGCATTTCTAAACGGAGACCTCAATGAAGATCTTTACATGGAACAACCTCAGATGTTTGTAAAGAAAGGTGATGAAGGAAAAGTATGTAAGCTCAATAAGGCCATATATGGATTAAAACAAGCAGCTCGTTCATGGAATGTAAAAGTGCATGCACACATTTTGAAAATTGGTTTTACGAGATCCAAATATGATCCTTGTGTTTACATAAAGAAAACGAAAGAAGTTTTTATAGTTATTGGTCTTTATGTTGACGATTTCTACATATTTACAAATAATGCTAATGAAGCTATACTTTTGAAAGAGCAAATAGGGAAGGCTTTTAAGATAAAAGACCTAGGCGAAGCCAAAGACTGTCTAGGAATGAGTATCAGAAGAAACCGTCAAGAGGGGGAAATATACCTGGACCAACGCAACTATACAAGAAAATTACTTCAAAAATTCGGAATGGAGGAATGTAAGCCAGTTGGAACTCCAATGGAGTGTAACCTAAGACTTGTTAAAGGGAGTAACGGACAGGATACTAGATATCAAGAAATAATTGGATGTCTAATGTATCTGTCTACTTGTACGAGGCCAGACATATCTTTTTCGGTTAGTTATCTAAGCCAGTTTAACTGCTACAATGATAGTACGCATATGGCAGCATTAAAACGCGTGCTAAGATATCTAAAAGGTACAATGGACTATGCTCTTCATTATAAAAAGAAGAACAAGCCTCCGGTCGCATATGCCGATGCTGATTGGGGTACAAACTCTGATGGCCATTCTTTTTCGGGTTATTGCTTAGTTTTTGCTGGTGCTGTAATCTCATGGCATACTCGCAAACAGCAATGTGTTGCATTAAGTACTGCAGAAGCAGAATACATTGCTCTCTGTGAAGCTGCTAAAGAAATTGTTTTTATAAAAGGGTTTTTTAATGAACTGTGTTCTAATTGCAAGTCAGTAACTGTTTACAGTGATAGTCAAAGTGCTAGCAAGATGATTTATAATCCAGTCACCCATAAAAGAAGTAAACATATAAACATACGGTATAATTATGTTAAAGAGTTAGCTGAGTCAAAGGAAATAGTTGTAAACTACTGTGACACTAATTCCATGCCTGCTGATGCTTTAACAAAACCTGTAAACAGGGTAAAGCATAATTATTGTTTTATTTATATGGGGTTACAAAGACTATGAACTTAAGTGGGGGTGTTGAAAATAGTTTTTATTATATATGTAGTTTCATGGTCTATGATCTGTAACTAAGCAACTATGTTGTTAGAAAATTTTTTCTTAGCTGATTTTCTTCTACCGAAATATATCATTTAGTTATATCTTTATTACAATAGTTTATTATTTTGAGCCATTCATTGCGCTGCTGCTAAGCCCCCCTTTTTCCATCACTAACCTTAGGCTCTAACAGTCCTTTCTCTGTTAGTGTTATGTCAAATATTTACATGAAATCGACTAATTTCAAATTATTGAATGAAACACTATATTTATAGGTATAGTCTGTGACTTCGACAAGCGGACAAGTTCTGTCCACAGACCACAGATAAAAATAAATGAAAAAAATTGGAACAGAATTTCGAAAGGTGATTTTTGACCATTTTTCACAATTTTTCAGGAATAAAATGTTAACTTTGAGTCGAAAAGTGTTTATTTTTATATATTGTTTATATTGTTTTACACGATATTACAAAATTTGACTTGTGCAAGGACTTATTCACATATTTGGTATGCTATGATTTATTACAACCTATGCGTTTTTGATTAGAACATTGAAAAAGAAAAACACGAAATCAATAACGTAAAACTTTTATAACCCTACTGGAATATACCGTTGTTGCACTGATTCCTTTCATGAAAAACAATGTGTCGCTTAAAAAATTATCAAGTAGTACCGTTAACTTTGTTTTACGGTACCCTTTCTAGTTTAGCCTCTATGTGTACGCAATACAACGTATTATTGCATGTGAAAGTTCTACACGAATGCATGTCATTATTAAACCCTCTGGCTATCGGAAGTTAATTCACTCTGTTGGAATATTTTCAGAATAAAATTTGTTGTTTTTTTGTTGAGATGCTAGACTTCCTGTATTATCAATCGATGCTGTTTATATAATTTATTATTGTCCATAATCTAAAATTGTTCAGTGATTGAATCACCTGGTATGTCATTTTATTTATAATTTTATGATGGCCAGTGGGTCGTCTTAGGGATTTTTAGCCCTTCAAATGATTGGCAAATCTAGTCCTCAGCTTGCAAGTCTTGCCCACCTCGGGCAAGGTTTGCAAGCTAATCTTTTCATCAGCTGGACATGCCCCATGTGACAACTCAAGTCACAATCGGTCAGACATACTGCAAGTTTTGTAATTCTAACATGTTTCTTTTCAGACACAAACTAATTCAAAATGAAGATCCTAAGACACACAGGGGCCTTACGGTATGGACATAGAAAGAAAGTGAGCCGCGGTGTCAGCACATGGTCTCCATTGGCCACTGCATTCAACACGCGGCCAACTTCAAGACCAATGTTTGACTCAATGAGGGAAAGGACTGTAAGTATTTGATTGTTATTCCAGCACCAATAAATCTATGTCCATTGTCCCTTCATTATCATTATTTTTGTGAGAGGACAAGGGAATACAGTGTATATGACATTTTTAGGTGCTTTATTATAATATCTGTCACAGCACAGAAAAATGCCCCCCATTTCCAAATTAGTTTTCTGTCATGTAACATTTAAAAATGCCCCCCATTTCCAAATTAGTTTTCTGTCATGTAACATTTAAAAATGCCCCCCATTTCCAAATTAGTTTTCTGTCATGTAACATTTAAAAATGCCCCCCATTTCCAAATTAGTTTTCTGTCATGTAACATTTAAAAATGCCCCCCATTTCCAAATTAGTTTTCTGTCATGTAACATTTAAAAAACAATCTAGACATGGGTTTAACTTGTCATAGCCATGAGATTGATAAAAAGAGAGGATATTAACATTCATTTTACGTGTCAAGTGGTCATTGTTAATGTAACAATACTGGCAAAATAGGCTCTGCTTCTTCCCCACCTTTGGCACAAAGGAATGAATAGCACGCACAGTATTTAATTGAAAAACTGAAACATTGTACCACCTTTTTCTGCCGCGCCATCTTCTGTTCCTAACTATTAATCTCTTTCCAGGGACTCTTCAACAAGCCAGAACTAATTAGTTTCGAAGGATTCTCCAACTTGAAGGAACAGGCCATCTCAGCAACAGACCAGTTGATAGAGGAAGCTACTTCCAACCCCACCCGGCCTATGGTGGAGATCTTCGACGAGTTGTCTGACACCCTGTGCAAGGTGGCTGACCTGGCGGAGTTTGTCAGGATTGCTCATCCTCAGTCACACTTCGCGAGCGCTGCTGAGGATGCCTGTATTAGTGTTAGCGGTGTTGTTGAGAAGTAAGTGACCATTATCAACTAGATTTGTGTGTCTATTACTATTAAACTTAAATGAAATGTGAATCAAAGCTTGTTGCCAAACAACCAAATCCTGCGCGGGATTTAGGTTCAGGTGTTCAAACACGCGCAAGTAGTCTTGTGACTTCCTATTCATTATGTTACGCCATCGCAATCAATCAATCAATCAAGGTGGCCAGAGCTTTCGGCATGGAGGGGATAAGTCTGCATAGGTACGCGACCAATCACGCAACAGGATACTCGCCTCGCGCCGGATACTTACCTACTGCGCATCCCCACTTTTTTGACAACTTGCATGGCGATTACTGTAACTCACCTAACTTTTTGTTGCAAATGAAAATATTCTATTCTATTCTTTTTTTCGTGTTATTATAATTCATTCTTATCTGTTATCCAGATTAAACACACACAAAGGTCTCTATGAAGCGTTACGGGACTCCGTACGGCGTGGCACATCGGGAGACCAGCACCTAGCAGAGTTGTTCCTGTTTGACTTTGAACAGAGTGGAATACAGTTGGCAGAGGAACGCAGGCGAAGGGTGGTGGCCCTCAATGACCTCATCCTGCAGACGGGGCAGAGGTTCATGGCAGGGGCAGCGAAACCCAGGAGGGTACCACGGTCTGCTGTGCCTGCTAATGTCAGACAGTTGTAAGTAAATCAAATATTGTTTACCTCTTCAAAAAATACCTCAATCTGCCCAGCCTTTTCCCAACTATGTTGGGGTCGGCTTCCAGTCTAACCGGATGTAGCTGAATACCAGTATTTTACATGGAGCGACTGCCTATCTGACCTCCACAGCCCAGTTACTAAGTAATACGATACCCCTTGGTAAGACTGGTTGTCAGACTTTCGGGATTCTGACGACCCGTAACGACCAAAGATCCACGAATGATAGCCGGGACCAACGGCTTAACGTGCTTTCCGAGGCTCGGTATTTAAAGATGGTCACCCATCCACTGACCAACCCCGGCAAGCGTAGCTTAACCTGATGGATCGACCCGTGCGGCTGTTATTACTTAGCCACGAGCTCTTCAAAAATACCTGCAGGCTAAGTTCAATTTATTTTGTAAATAATTAAAAAACTGTCCCTGCTTCGCACGGTTTTTACGTCTTGAACAAAGGATCGTGATTTCTTTATTATATAAGATTAATATTAATATTTTATACACATAAGCCTAATCATGTGATGAGGAGAGACGAAAGGCATGTGACTAAAAGAGTAATGAATATACATGTTGATGGATGGCAGAGGAAAGCCAAAGAAAAGATGGATGGCTTGTGTGAGGAATGATATGAAAGAGAAGGGAGTGCATGACGGTTGACAGAGGAGAACTGAAGATGAAAACGTGTTGCGCCGACTCCAAGTAACATGGGATAAGGGCAGGAAGATGATCAATTTTTTATAATGAACTAGATGAGATAGGTAAGTGTTTTCTAATCAACTACTTGTGATTATGAAATGGTTTCTAAAGATTTTTACATGTATAGAATACTGCTTGATGGTGATGGGTCTTTTTACATCTTGTGTGTATTTGGTCGATATCGTGACTGCTGATCGCAGGGTGCTGGGTTCGTTTTCCAGGCCGGGCAAAGTGTTATTGGGTTTTTGCTTTAGGAATTTCTTAATAACAGCACAGAGTTTGGAAGTTGGCGGTGTGATATCCCGTGCCTCGGAAATCACGTTAGGCCGTTGGCCCTGCGCCTGATCTCTCTCCGCTCGTGTCGGATTGCCGTTCCATCGGACTATGAGAGTGAGGGAAGGGAGAATGCACCTATGTGTGCGCAAACACTTGTGTACATCTCCTGCGCCGACGCCGGCTGGTGTCCGCTGACATTGGTCGTCAAGGCCGATATTCCGTCTGGAGGACTTATATATAGGTATAGGTCTCCTTATCGATTTCGAAAAAATCATTTCCTTGCGTGTGCCCTTAGATGGCTCGCTAGACCGAATTTAGTTTTGAACACCCGGTCAGAACTAGAACAAAAAAGTTGGCCTGCAGTGTTGTATACGTGTAGAAGGGCTTACGTCTCTCTCTCTCTTTCAATAATAGCTTCGTGTCGCTTTTCTTCGAAAGATTTTATATTTTTGTGAATAGTAGAGCGCCAAGACGACCTTTGTAAAGCGAGCCTCTTCCAACTTGTAGGTTCAATAGCGCACGCGTTAAGATGCCTTTTGAGCACATCCTTATAGCGGAGATGTTGAGGACTTACTATGTATTTCATCAGCTTCAGCAGCGAAGGCGACGATATAATAGTGAGCGGTGTATACGCGGAGTGCGGCGAGGCGGCGGCGCGCGAGGCGGCCTACCGCCTGTACCTGGCGCCCGACAAGTCGCAGCACGAGCTGCTGTCCGTCACGCTCCAGGCGCGCCATGAGATGGCGTCCATATGTGGCTTCCAGAGCTACGCTGATAGGTAAGCAAAAAGTCTCTCCGTTATTTCAGTCCATCCAAAGGTTGTCTGTAATGGCTGTTGTTCACATTGCGAGCTAGCGTGCAGTGAGTAGCTGCAGTGCAGTAACTTGCACCGTGTGAACGTATCATACGAGTTACTCGCACTTGCGAGTTGGACAGTAGCTCGCAGCCGAATAACTTCAACATTTTTTGTTTTCACTCGCCTCGCTTGCGAGTAATGGGGCAATCACTCGCATGACAGCAGCTCGCACATCACTTGCATCGTTCGGACGCTTACGGCATCGGCAGTAGCTCGCCAGTCGCAAGAGGATCCTGTATAATCTTTCCAACCACACAAATCGCAAGAGACTAGGCAGCTACTCTCATAATGAAAACAGCAGAGGGAAGCCGAGCTACTGACACGCGATTACACAGTGCAAGCAGCTGTCTACTGTCTAGTCAGCAGCTCGCACTGTGTAAACCAGTTTTATGAGATCGCCTTCTGTGATAAGGCCGTATGAAGTGTTTAATAAATAAATAAGGTGTTGGGCAAATCATATCAAAATAAGTAAGAGTTTGTGGGGTACTGCCCATCAATCAACTTAATAAAAAAAAAGGTTTTAATAGGTTATCCTACAGTTAGTAATGATAATAATTACATTCAGTCTGAACAGTCGATTCTACATTTGTAAGCAATTACCACACTATAGATAATGCGATTCACGAGAGCGCATCATGTGACTTTTATGTCATTGTAATAAGGTATACATTGAAATGATTGACGAGTGTTCGTGAAATGCAACGTCTACACTTTATTCCTCAGAGCTATAAAAGCAAGTACAATGGAGACATCAGCCAACGTGCGACAATTCCTCGACATACTCTCAGATAATCTCCATGACCGAGCCAAATTGGACTTTGATGCTATGCTCAAAATGAAGAAGCAAGAAACCCCTTACCAGGACAATCTGATGTGCTGGGACACCCCCTACTTCACCCATAAGGCGAAGACACAACTGCTCAATGTTGCTAACTCAGATTTTAGTCCGTACTTCTCGCTAGGCGGGTGTATGGAAGGCCTTAACATGCTCTGTGAGGAACTGTATGGAATTAGTTTGAAGGCTGAAGAGATGTTGCCAGGTAAGAACTCTAATTCTGAACATTTGGTTTTTGTGGTTTTTATTGTCTGTTACTGGAATAACAAACATCATGGTATATACATAAATATATATACCATCGCGGACTTTTGCGGTGAACTACTTTTCTACCTTATTATTATGGTAATGAGGTTCAAAAGTAGTTTCGGTGTACTTCATTATTTACTCAAATACGTATGACTCGTAACATATTTTTTTATGTCTATAAATAAGATACTGGAACTGATTTATTAATAAAAACATAATTACCGATTTAACTCCAACTCCACTGTACAACAGTTCCCTGTTCACAGTGGGACTCACTCCACTGTACAATAGTACCCTGTTCACAGTGGGATTAACTCCACTGTTAAACAGTACCCTGTTCACAGTGGGGTTAACTCCCCCCTACAACAGTAACCTGTTCACAGTGGGGTTAACTCCCCTGTACAACAGTACCCTGTTCACAGTGGGGATAACTCCCCTGTACAACAGTACTCTGTTCACAGTGGGATTAACTCAAACTCAAACTCAATTTCAATTAAACCAATTACAGGCACTTTTGAATTGTCAAAGAGTCGGTCAGTAGGTAAGTCAGAAAGTTGAAGCTAGTTGCCCATTCCAAAACGTAGATCTATGGAGAAGAACGGGCAAGAAACTCCACGGACACTCTTTTAAATCAAAAGATGGTTACAAAATATTGGTTACATCATTCATGTTGAAATTATACATGTGAGAAGGATGAACGTTAAAAGCGTCCGTATTAAAAAAAAAAAAAAAAAAAACAATTCAAAATTAAAATTAAAATAAGCCGTGGCAGCTAAGGTATGACCAGCCTCCACCAACAGCGCCCGTTGACGATCCTGACGTATGGATTCGTTAAATGATCCAACACCACTAACTCCACTGTCCAACAGTACCACAGTGGGATTAAGTACTACCCTCCCATAAAACTAGATTTTTCGCTATCCCAGGTGAATCGTGGTCCCCGGACGTGTACAAACTAGGCGTGGTGCACGAGACCGAAGGCCTGTTGGGCTACATCTACTGCGACCTGTACGAGCGGCCCGGCAAGCCGCACCAGGACTGCCACTTCACCATACAGGGCGGCAAGCTGCTGCCTGATGGCAGTTACCAGGTGCGTACACTTTTGAAAGAAAAAAGAAGAGAAAGGAAATAAATAATTTGACTCAGGTTAAATAGCAGCGTTTTACCTTCAAACAAAATGCTTGTTGTGTCCGGAGACTCATTCGGGGTCATATAAACATAATTTGAGTCTAGCATCTTCCGTTTCCGTGTCACATCTATGTAGGTATATGCAACTATCCCCTTCTTAACAACACGATGATGACGTATTTCCGCTCGCGTTCACCAGGTGGCTGCAGCGCGCCAAATCGTTCATTGTGGCCTCAAAAACCTAAAACTTGAAAAGCCAATTACACCAGGCAGTCTTTAAAATTATGACCCCGAATGAGTCTCCGGACACAACAAGCGTTTTGTTTGAAGGTAAAACGCTGCTATTGTGTCCTTCGGCCTCATTCGGGGTCATATAAACATAATTTGAGGCTTTGTTTGTTATCGCCTGGTGAACGGGACGCCAATGTGTTGTAAAATTGTAAAAGACATAAGTTAAATCGGATCAATAAATTATTAAAAACAATAAGCACATTGCAATAAATTAATAATCGTTATTATGTATGTCATGATAAATGACATACTTAAACAAAAATAAAAAAAATAATAATATTATAGTAAGTACCTAACAATTCATTACAGAGTAAACAGAATATTTATACGTACCACGAATCCATCATCATGTAATATCTTTGTATAAACTTACCACAATCATGTAAACTTATTATTATTCATCATACAACTTCTTATTCTCATAATTCAAACATCTTGAAATAATTTAATATATTTAATTAGAGGTAATTAATTAGGTGATTGGCTGAAAAAGATGAATCAAGGAGCTTCCCTGCGCTGGAATCACTTCCTTCCTGTAATGTTTCTTGAAAGTATTACCAGATCTCCAATTAGCTCGTGCCATTATCTCATCGAGAGGTTCGTTATCCAACCAACTTCGTGAAGCAACTGCTGAACGAAAACTACCTGGAGTAGCCTCAATTCCTGCTTCCTTCAAAATCGACTTAACCCAACCTGCCAAAATAGTTCTAGTAGCTGGCTTAGCTTTTCCACATACAGTGATAAATAATCTATCGCTAGAACAAAGCAAACGACGCGGTTTTCCAATTTCTATAAGTTTTTTAAGCCAAACTACCGGGTCAAGCGCCGCATTTTCAAGATTCCCTAACAACTTCCAACCTGACTGCACGTGAGTTTCAGAATCCGTTTTCGAACCAAAATGCGGCCAAAACATTATGCTATTCTCACCTACTATACACCTGTCTGGCGAGACACTAAGTAATGTTAAATCGTGTATCCTACGCCCTGAGCATAACAACAGTAAAGCTGCACAAACTCTTGAAATTTCGAATGTACTTTGATTTTGAAGAGGTCTACTGCTCAACCAAGCTTCTAGAAACTGAGGATCCCAAACGGGGGGTGGACACTTTTTAGGCTGTTTCAACGCTATAGCTTTAATCATTTGTTTAACCAAAATGTTCGAACTTAAACGGGCCTCACTCTTTGTATTACATAAAGTGGACACAACCGATTTATGAAGTAAAATAGTACGATAGGATAATTTTTCTTTTAGGTGCAAATCCGCTAAATATCGAGCCAATTCACTACCTGAAGGATCTGAAAAATTTATGCTAAACCTGGAACACCAATTCAACCATCTCTGCCATGCTGGCCTATAAGTATTTAAAGTAGACGACCTCCATCCATCTTTAAGCAGACTCTTTTGTTCTTCAGACCAGTCACCTAAAGATTCAGACCACCCCCACATCTCCATACTTCTAAGACCAACTCCTTCACTCGAGGTGGGGGCTGCCCGGTCCTCGTGTCTACTAGCACTTTTGATAACCTGTGGATCGTGAACGGAGGCGCTATCGCTCTGGCCTTCAGGTCTGCTCTCCAGAATGCTCGAGGCCACCTCGGTGCAACTATCAGGAATACACCTCGAGCCTGATTTAGATGCATCAGGACCTGGGGTAGCAAACTCGGAGGAGGAAAGACCCAAGCCAGACGGAAATCCCATTTGAATGCAAACGCGTTGTGTCTCCATGCTCGCCGATCTCGTTGATCTAGAGTTACGTAACAAGGTACTACGTGGGCTGTGCTGGAGGCAAAAAGATCTGTCTGGGGAACACCCCACTTTGCAAAGACAATACTGGTGAATTCGGGCAGTAGATGCCATTCTTGTAACATCGAGTGACGCGACAGACCGTCTGCGACGTTGTTGTATCTGCCTGGAATGTGATGGGGGATTACATGTATGTCGTACTTTTGAAGTATGTGAAAAATTTGATATATCAACTCCATTAAGATCCGCGACTTGTTTCCCCCCTCCTTCCGCAAGTACGCTACAACCGCTTTGTTGTCGCACTGCAGAAGCAGAGATGTGTGGCTCAGAGACGGGGCGAATTCTATTAAACATTTTAGAATAGTTAACATCTCTTTGTGATTCGAATGAAGCCGTTCTTCTTCTTTTGTCCACTTGCCCGATATGTGAAGAGCATTTAACTCCGCCCCCCAACCTATGTCTGCTGCGTCTGTTGTCAAAAAATTTTTTACTTGTGGTGGATGAATCCGGGATTTCTCTACACAGTGAACCTTCCACCAACTTAATTCTGTCAGCACCTCCGCAGGCAAGGGATAAGTCATCTGCAATGGCATTTTTAGGACCAGGTTGCAATAAGCTAGTAGGTACCGAAAATTCAAACGACCCAATGGAACTACCAGACGAGCAAAATTCAGAACGCCTATAATACTTTGAATTTCTCGAAGAGACGCCTTCCGCCGCCGGAGCAACTTTGACAAAACTATTTGCATGCTCCGAATTTTGTTTTCTGGTAAAAATTTTTGATTTTGCCACGGATTCCACATCAAACCCAAATATTCTATTATTTTCTGAGGGATAAGAATCGATTTCTCCCTGTTTACCTGCCAACCCAGCTGGCTGAGAGTTTGAAGAACAATGTCGACGTGTCTTACAAGTGTCATTCTGTCCTGTGCTACTAGGAGATAATCGTCGAGAAAAACCACTACTCGAATGCCTAGATCCCTGAAAATCTCGGCGCTCCAGTTGGTCAAGGATGCAAATACTTTTGGCGCTGTCGCCAGGCCAAACGGCAAACAGGTCATTTGCAGTAACCGATTTCGATACAATAGACGGAGAAAACAACGGTGAGCGAGTGCTACATTCACGTGGTTGTATGCTTGTTTGAGGTCTACTTTGACCATCCAATCCCTCTCTTGAAGGAAATCGGGAACTCGATTTACCGAAATCAAACGAAATTTGCTTATTTTCAGATAATTGTTTAAACTTTTTAAATTGAAAATGGGACGGTAGGTTCCGTCGCTTTTGGGAATCAGAAATAAATTTGATATGAAACTCGGAGTCAGGGGGGCATATTCTAAAATTCTCTGATTCAACAAATTTTGAATGACTCTGTCCATCTCCAGAGATGGTCGAGTAAGATTGCAACGTTTTACCTGCCTTGGCGGGACCAGAGGCGGTTTCTTTTGAAATGGAATACGATAACCCTTCACTATTTTTATTAATGGTTCTGGTGCCCCCAGTCTCCTCCACTCCGTAACATGATTTTGTAAGCACCCCCCCCGAAAATCTTGATCTGAGTCAGAACTTTTTATTGAATTTAGCCGAGCCCTTGCCCCGTTGTGCATTGTTTTGGGAATCATTTTTCCGAAAACTATAGGGCTGATAAAAGCGTTGTCCAGCCAGTTGTCCCCTCGGTTGAGGACGAAAAAATCTTGGATGATTAATAAACGGGTTCATTGCCTGATAATTATTATAAAAAGCTCCTGCACTCTGAGGAGGAGGGAATCTATAGTTCATCGTCAGTGCGGAAGCGCGACTGGACGATTGATATCCACTAGGTCCAGGGTACGCCGCCTGGGGTCTAGGGATTTTCTTTTCTTGCCCAGAAAAAATTGTTTTATTTGCATAAAAAATTTTGTTCACTCCGCCATTATTCTTAATAAATTCACTAAAAGGTGCTTTATCGAACAAAAATTCACTAGACGGCGGTATTTTCTTCAAACATGGCTTAAATGACTTTTCTCTTAATTGCTTAATGAACACTTCGCGTCTTTGTTCAATTATATCGGCTCTACGGCCACAAACTAGTTGCAAGCAATCACGTGAAATCTTTTGATAATCACCCGAAAAAACCTCTTTTAATTTTAATGTCAATTGTTCTGGATCCATGCTACCCGAATCCTTAGCCCAGTTTACAATCTGTCGAAAACCCTGTTGCATAGCGTCGCTTTGCATTACTAGTGCGCGAGTTACAGCGCCAAGAAATTTATCCGCAGAGGGTAGATGGGTAACTTTTTCTAAAGATTTGATTTCATCGTTTACTTCAAGGTCAACATATCCAGGACGAGCATTATAAACTTTTTGTGATTCCACATATCGAACATTATTCCAGTTATCATTATTAAAATATTGAATAGAATTTAGCAAATCTAACTGATTAGATGGAGTTGCAGTGACAGCTGGCTCCTTTAATTGCGTTGCCAAATCAAAATCAAATGATTGAACTGGTACAGGATCTGAGACGGGTTCATACACGCTTTCCGTAACCGGTTGTTCGTGTACCATTTCGAAATTATCACCATTATATATCGGATTATCACAATCATAATTTTCATTTTCATAATACATATTATGAGGGTAGCAGTATAAATTTTTCAAATCACTGACCTGTTTTGCAAGCTTTTTGATTACCTTGCTTTGTCCTCGATGGCGCTTACTTTTCTTCTTCTTACTCGCCTTCTTCCTCTTACGGGATTTATTTACCTGCTCTACTTCTAAATCCGACGGGGGTGATTCAGAGGAACTTGACGAACTTGACGAATCCGATGACGAATCAGATTCTTTACGACTACGCGCCTGTATTCTATCCGCCATCGTAAGAAAATCTAGTTTCAAAACTATTTTATCTTTAATAAACTATCACTTTTCAATTTTTTTTTTTTTTTCTAAACATATACCGAACGCTAACAGCGTTAACAAAATAAAATAATTAAAACTATATAATTTTCTAAGAATTGAATTTAGAATGTCGAACGCTAACAACGTTAACTTTTATATTTAGATGTGAACCGTCCGAAACACAGAACACTATTACCTACGGAAGAATGACAACTTCATGTAAAAAATGTGTGGACAGAATTCGATTGCGCTGCCATCTACCAGACTCCCAACTACACTACTCAAAGCGGGAAGATTTGAAATTGGTTTCGGATTAGACCCACAAAATGATTTTTTTATTGGAAATTAGAAACGAATTTGCAGTAGCTACTACGAAAAAGTAACATGCGCTACTTTTCCGTAGTTCTATTGCAGATTCTTTCTAATTTCCTTAAAATAACCTCCACGTTTGTAGTTATAGGGATAAAAAGAACACAAAATTAGTGAAAACTGATTTTTATTTATATTAAATAATTTACATAATGGCTTTAAACTAATGAGGCATCTAAGGTATTTCAAGTTACATTTTATATAAATATTTCTCGATGTTAAATGAAAAGATGCTTGATGCTTGATGAAAAGATGCTCAAAAAAGCATCTTTGCACATTTAAAAATGCCACTCAACACTATCACTGATATAAAATCGACGTAATAATGAAGAAACTGGGAACTAAATTAACACAGCGCAGGTAACCAACAAGACGATGATTCGCCTAGCTAAACGAACGCCCAACAACAAAAACCTCACAGAAACATCCATTTGAAAACTCAAAGTACGCACGCCATATTTTTTTCTGCATAATACCCTCAGAATAACGACTAAATAATACCCTTTGTTTTGTTAAAGTTACTACCATAACTTTATAAATTCAAATTCTGTTTTTTCTTAGAAACCATTGATATACAAATAAGTAAATATGTAAAGTAATTTTCATTGTTATTTAAAAAATAAACATGATATTATTTTATGAAAAGTCTGTAATTGCCTCTAAATACTTTTATCGTCCATTATTATTTACTACCAAATACTACCAATAGTTCAATACATGCATTGTTGGTAACACTAAGAATCTGTACCTTTGACAGAGTATTATGACTAGAGATCGGATAATCGGATGCATATTAGCCTAAAGTTGAGGTGTTGGCTAAGTATGGAGTGGGCTTTTGGATTAAAAAATCCCAGAATTCCGGTATCGGCCAATTTTGACTTCTGATTATAGAATCGAATGTATTATTTACTTAAGTTCAGATGTTAGTTAATATGGATTGCTCTTAAAAAAAAAAGAACCCGGGATTCCGGAACGAAAATTTTTAAGTTCTGATTTTGGAATCGAATGTTTTAGTTAGGTACTTGCGTTCAGGTGTTGGCTAATATGTATTGTACTTTTGTATTTAAAAAATCCCGGGATTCGGGGATTCACAAATTAATAGTTCTGATTATAGAATCGAATGTATAGTTACGTATACATTCGTATGTGTACTTACGTTTAGGGGAATGCACTTTTGTGTCGATCGTCAAAATGTCGCGATTCCGGAATTGATAAATTAAGTATTTTTTTAAAGGGTAACTTTTTTATCACTAAATTTTCATAGCTTGTTCTACTCATGAGCAACTTTCACTATGGGATCAACCCGTAAATCACGAAACATAAGTCAGCTGTTTCATACATTTTGGTCGAGTAGGTATTGAACTTTAGTTTTAAACATCGTAATTTTTTTTGTGATTTCAGAGTTGGTCCCATGGTGAAAGCTGCTGAAAATGTAAATCCAAGATGGCGGCTTCAAATATTTTCAAATTTTTCGTCATGGGTACTATTCATGGTTTTCGAGGCTGATTGTGACATTAAAATGTAAATCCAAGATGGCGGCTGCGAAAATTTTCAAATTTTTCGTCATGGGTGTCGTTTTATTGGTTTTCGAGGGTGTTAAAGCCGATAGTGACATTAAAATGTAAATCCAAGATGGCGGCTGCGAACATTTTCTAATTTTTCGTCAAGGGTGTCGTTTTATTGGTTTTCGAGGGTGTTAAAGCTGATTGTGACATTAAAATGTAAATCCAAGATGGTGGCTGCGAACATTTTCTAAGTTTCGTCATGGGTGTCGTTTTATTGGTTTTCGAGAGTGTTAAAGCCGATAGTGACACTAAATTGTAAATCCAAGATGGTGGATGCAAATATTTTTTATTTTTCGTCATGGGTGTCGTTTTCATGGTTTTCTGGGGTATTAAATCTGATAGTGACTTTAAAATGTAAATCCAAGATGGCGGCTGCGAATATTTTCTAATTTTTCGTCATGGGTGTCGTTTTCATGGTTTTTGAGCGTTTTAAAGCCGATAGTAACATTAAAATGTAAATCCAAGATGGCGACTGCAAACATTTTTAAATTTTTCGTCATGGGTGTCGTTTTCATGGTTTTCGAGTGTTGTAAAACCGACCGAAATGTTCACAGCCGCCATCTTGGATTTACATTTTAACGCCACTATCGGCTTTAAGCCCTCGGAAACCATGAAAACGGCACCCATGACAAAAAGTTTGTAATTTTTTGCAGTCGCCATCTTGGATTTACATTTTAATGTCACTATTAGCTTTAACACCCCCGAAAACCACGAAAACGACACCCATGACGAAAAATTAAAAAATATTTGCATCCACCATCTTGGATTTACACTTTAGTGTCAGTATCGGCTTTAAAACTCTCAAAAACCATGAAAACGACACCCATGACGAAAAATTAAAAAATATTCGCTTCCGCCATCTTGGATTTACATTTTAGTGTCACTATCGGCTTTAAGCCCTCGGAAACCATGAAAACGGCACCCATGACAAAAAGTTTGAATTTTTTTGCAGTCGCCATCTTGGATTTACATTTTAATGTCACTATTAGCTTTAACACCCCCGGAAACCATGAAAACGACACCCATGACGAAAAATTAAAAAATATTTGCATCTACCATCTTGGATTTACACTTTAGTGTCACTATCGGCTTTAGAACTCTCAAAAACCATGAAAACGACACCCATGACGAAAAATTAAAAAAATATTCGCATCCGCCATCTTGGATTTACATTTTAGTGTCACTATCGGCTTTAACACCCTCGAAAACCAATAAAACGACACCCATAACGAAAAATTAGAAAATTTTCGCAGCCGCCATCTTGGATTTACATTTTAACGCCACTATCGGCTTTAAAACTCTCAAAAACTATGAAAACGACACCCATGACGAAAAGTTAGAAAATTTAGCAGCCGCCATCTTGGATTTACATTTTAACGACACTGTCGGTTTTACAACCCTCGAAAACCATGAAAACGTCACCCATGACAAAAAATTTTAAAATGTTGGCAGCCGCCATCTTGGATTTACATTTTAACATCACTATCGGCTTTAACACCCTCGAAAAGCATGAAAACGACACCCATGACGGAAAATTTGAAAATGTTCGCAGCCGCCATCTTGGATTTACATTTTCACGTTACTATCGGCTTTAATATTCTCTAAACCCATGAAAACAACCCCACCGATATAGTGACGGTACGTTCCAGGGACAACCATTTTAATTCGGCAGCTTTGTATTTCTCGCGGGGATCACGTGTAACAAACGGAATATTTATGTGATCCCGATTTCCCGGTATTTCCAAATAAATAAAACCACGTTATTTATGAAGTCGTTTCCATACCATGTATCCGATTAGTTGTGCATTCCCACATTTTCTTGAATCCCGGGATTTATAGTAAGAAAAAAAATGCTAAGAAGCCGCTTCCATACTTTGTTAGCGAAATATTAACTTTAGGTTAATATGCATCCGATTATCCGATCTCTAATTATGACAGACCCAAATTAAATAATTTTTGGTCTCTATTTAGGTCTTTCATAATACTTTTTTTTTTGGTCACATTTTTTGTCTCCCTAGTAGGCATGTCTCAAATTCGCCGTACAAAGTCGACCGACCCTGGTCCGAAAACAGGACGCCAATGAACGATTTGGCGCGCTGCAGCCACCTGGTGAACGCGAGCGGAAATACGTCATCATCGTGTTGTTAAGAAGGGGATAGTTGCATATACCTACATAGATGTGACACGGAAACGGAAGATGCTAGACTCAAATTATGTTTATATGACCCCGAATGAGGCCGAAGGACACAATGTGATTTTATGACACATACAGAAAAATTAAAAAAAAAAAAACAACAGTAAAACAAAAAAAAACTTGGTGGTATTTTTGTATACCACCGGGTGAGACATTGTTACTTTGACGAGTTTCTTGTTCAAAAAGTAGGCTTTTATGAGGTTAATCAGGAAGCTGAATTAAGTAGTCTACTTCGTAATTGCTTTACCACTTTTGATAAACCCCTAGTAAATTAAAACTTCACCACAGACTGATACAGATGGGACACTCCGCTGTTTGGGTATGAAGCTATAAGTACGCGGCGGGACCCTCTCACGGGGCCAATTCAGTAGGTCAGAAGGTATAAGAGTTACGCGATAGGAAGAGAGACAACTTGTAGTTGAATATAACTGTAGGTAATAAGCATAGTGCGACCTGAATTGCACTGTAAGAGTCGCTTTTTATTTAAATGATTATGCGAAGTGTCCCATCTGTATTAATCTGTGCCTTCACTAAGATTTCAAACTATCGATTTTCGGTTTGGTGATGCGAGAATTCGGTTTCACATATACACATTTCGGGATTGTTAGACTGGTTTCGAATAGGAATCCTTATTGAGTTCTCACTCGAGGCAATAATAGGCTTTTTCCAACATTTTCTTACGAATTTAATAAATCATATTAAAAAAACACAATATTTTATCCAGAATCCAATCGTCGTAGTGATGCTATCACTAAGCGGCGGGCACCGGTCAGGCCCCGCGTTGCTGTCAGCGGGCGGCGTGGACAACCTGTTCCATGAGGTGGGCCACGCGCTGCACTCCATGCTGGGGCGCGCCACGCATCAGCACGTGTCGGGCACGCGCTGCGCCACCGACCTCGCCGAGGTGCCCTCCGTGCTCATGGAGTACTTCGCCAGTAGCCCGCAGGTAACGAGATGCTGGACTATCAAACTTAAATTCAAAGCATTTGAATTGTCAAAGGAGCTGTGGAGCTCGTGGCTAAGTAATAACAGCCGCACGGGTCGATCCATCAGGTTAAGCTAATCTTTACATACCGAGACTCCTCCGTGCCCCGGAAAGCACGTTAAGCCGTTGGTCCCGGCTGTCATTCGTGGATCTTCGACAGTCGTTACGGGTCGTCAGAAGCCCGCAAGTCTGACAACCAGTCTTACCTAGGGGTATTGTATTACATGTACTGGGTTGTGGAGGTCAGATAGGCAGTCGCTCCATGTAAAATACTGGTATTCTGCTGCATCTGGTTAGACTGGAAGCCGACCCCAACGTAGTTGGGAAAAGGCTAGGCAGATTGATTGAATTGTCAAAGGAGTTGGTCAGTCAGAAAGATGAATTCAGTTGCCCATTCCAAAGTGTAGTAGGTTCCCATGGAGAAGAACGGGTAAGGAATCCCAGGGACGCTCTTTTAAATTAGGTATATTGTTACAAAATATTATCAGCTTCTACAATATTCTTCACCTACTTAACTTGTTTATTGGAACGTCGAGCAGCATCTTAGAGAACACACAAAATAAAAAACTTTTTACAAAATCCAACGGATTCCAAAAAAAGAAGTGAAAATAACTTCAGCTTCGGAAGACAGTCTTTAGTTTTCTTTAGTTTTGTTTAAACAAAACTGCTTTCTGCGACCGACCTACGAAAATGAAGATATTAAGTATTCACTTTATATTGGTTTTTTCGAAGTTAGTTTTTTTTTTGTGAAAAGTTTTTCTTCACGGAGAAATCAGTGTACATAATGTACATGGAAAAAACTCGCCGAATGCATGACCTCCTTTTATTGAAGTCGGTCAAAAATAGGATTGCTCAGAAATAGGAAAAAATTGATCCTTTTTTTACCCTGCATCAGAATTACACAGGCTAAAAATAACTTCTCGATCAACGATAATGGCGCAGGCCATTATTTACAATATAAATAACGTTGCAGGTTATCCGTCGCTTCGCCCGTCACTTCCAGACGCGCGAGCCGATGCCTGACGACATGCTGCATCGACTCTGCGCGTCTAAGCACCTGTTTGGAGCCAGCGAGATGCAACTGCAGGTATCTACATACTTTTATCTACACCCATGCTATAAATCCTCTATAAAAGTTTCTGAAACAGTTAGCTTATTGCCAACATTAAAACAGCCAGTGTCATAGTAACCATGGCAACCATAATAGCATCCAAACGGGTGTTTTAATGTTGTACTGAATTTTATAATGCAACTCGTTTTCAAAAAAAGAACATTGTAATGCACGCGCGTTTCAGTACAACAGCGCCGTAATTTAAAAAAGAACTTATTCGAATTCACGTCGTATACTATGACGCCGGCCGCCATGTTCGATACGAGTATCAGTATTGCAAAAAACTGTTTCAGAACCTTTTATAGAGGATTGATAACATGGTTGTAGATAAAGTTTTGTATGCAACTGTACATAATTAGGTATTAAAACGCTCATGTGATACTATTAACACACTCGGCTTCGCCTCGTGTGATAAACCCACATTCGTGTTTTAATACCCCTTATTATACGTCAGTTGCATAAATAACTATAATAAAATCCTTAATTAATTCATATTCATATACCCACAGCCTGAAAATTACGAAAAGTCTTTGGGAAGATCGAGTTTTATGACTATACCACTGCATAAATCAATTACAAATAAAGTTTATTGAACTCTTCGATAATTGAGCTTTGTCGGTTTCGACTTTGTTTTGGAGATTTTACACTTCTTTTATTACTTATTTACACCCAAAATTGCGTTACATTAGCAAGAATTACGAATCTTTGTTGGCTCGTAACTTTTTAATGGCTTTTCTTTTTACTATTCTGTCTCCGCACATACAATATTAATAATGAGACAAAACAATATTAAGTTTAACTTTGGATGCACAATGTCAAACAGTGGAGTAATATCAACTAGTTCCACCTTAGGCATTTGATTGCGTCGATCATGAAACCTTACTCTTGAAACTTGAGCATTACGGACTTGGAAAACTTGCCCTCAGTTTAGTAAAATCTTATTTAAATGATAGACAACAGCAAGTTCAAATAAATGGTGTCAATTCACTGTGTTTAAAAGTTAAAATGGGTGTTCCACAAGGCTCGATATTGGGTCCTTTCCTCTTTTTAGTGTATATTAATGATTTACTCCATTTATTAAAAAATCAACCACAAATGGTGCTATTTGCTGATGATACTTCATTAATTTTCAAGGTAGATAGACGTGCTACAAATTTTGACGACGTTAATAACGCCCTACTGCAGATCCAAAATTGGTTCACTGCTAATAATTTAGTATTAAATGGGAAAAAAACTAAGTGCATCAGATTTTCTTTACCAAATGTCAAAAGTAGTGATTGTGAGATAGTATTGAATCAAGAGAAACTAGAATTCGTCGATAAAACCGTTTTCCTGGGGATTACGCTCGACTCAAGGCTACAATGGGGTCCTCATTTAATATCACTTGCAGGACGGCTAAGTTCAGCAGCTTATGCTGTCAGAAAAATCCGTCAATTTACTGATGTAGATACCGCGAGGCTAGTCTATTTTAGTTACTTTCATAGTATCATGTCTTACGGTATTTTACTTTGGGGACGGGCTGCAGATATCGAGTCCATTTTTATTCTGCAGAAACGAGCCATCAGAGCCATATATAATCTTCGCAGGCGCGATTCTCTAAGGGAACTGTTTAAGGATATTAACATCATGACGGTACCTTGTCAATATATCTACGAAAACATCATGTACGTAAGAAAAAATTTACATCTTTTTAATAAAAGAGGTGAAAGGCATAATTATAATACTAGAAATAAGGACCTATTAGCTCAACCAGGTTTCAGGCTGGCTAAAGTAGACTCATCGTTCATGGGGTACTGTTTAAAATGTTACAATAAAATACCTCCACACATACTTCAACTAAATGAGACGAAATTTAAAACTTGTATAAAACGCACACTATGCAGGCAGGCATATTATAAGTTGGGGGATTACATAAATGATAAAAATGCTTGGCTCCATGCTGGTCCTGCTCCACAACCTCAACTAATTAATTAACATTTGAAGATACTGTTGGAACTGCTGAAGATTGTAAGAATAGCTTTGCATTGTGTAGACTCAATCACCTTTGTATTGTATAATTGCTTAGCACATGTGTGAGTACTATGTACCTACTCTAAAGCTACCATTTACTGGGTACGTCTTTATTTGACTTGGATGTGCCCTGGCGGCTGAGAGTGTGTCATGCTCACTCTAATGCCTCGCTGATGGTGGCGCGTGTGTTGGATCGTTTAACGAATCCATACATCAGGTTCGTGAACGGGCGCTGTTGGTGGAGGCTGGTCATACCTTAGCTGCCACGGCTTATTTTAATTTTAATTTTGAATTGTTTTTTTTTTATTTTTTTATTACGGACGCTTTTAACGTTCATCGTTCTCACATGTATAATTTCAACATGAATGATGTAACCAATATTTTGTAACAATATATTGATTTAAAAGAGTGTCCGTGGAGTTTCTTGCCCGTTCTTCTCCATAGATCTACGTTTTGGAATGGGCAACTAGCTTCAACTTTCTGACTTACCTACTGACCGACTCTTTGACAATTCAAAAGTGCCTGTAATTGGTTTAATTGAAATAAATGCTTTGAGTTTGAGTTTGAGTTTGAGCTTACTATTTACAACTTTAATATTTCACCGGCAACAGTAGTTTAAATGTGAAACTGTTTATTCATATTAAAAACTTAATGTAGTACCATGTACTGAGATATAAACAAATTATATCATCTCTTTGTTACTTCCTTCCTCGAAGTTTAGGTAAATATATTCTACCTATTCCGACCTTTGCTTATTAGACTCCTCAAATAGCTCTCATTCAGTAACAAGTCTGCCGTTTCCAGGTGTTCTACTCAGCACTAGACCAGCACTACCACGGGCCCGACGCGTCGCAGCGCGGCAGCACCACGGAAGTACTGCAGCGGGTGCAGAAACAGTACTACGGACTGCCCTACGTTGAAAATACTGTAAGTTTGAATGCCTAAATTAATCTTCTACTTAGTAAAAATCTTGAATTGACAGAAAATGCACAGCCTAAACCGCTGTGTCGAGAAGCATGAGATTTGGTACAAGAGTTCTTCATATTAACGAAAGTGCACTAAGGAAGAAGTTTTTAGAATTCATCTCCTAAAAGGGAATAGGGGATGAAAATTTGTAAAGGGGGTTTCGTCATTTTTACCGATGCTTGTGCCGAAGCGCGCTGTTGGATTTTAAATTTTCGGCAAAAGTGAGTGAAATGGTGGCCCAATGGTAACGGCCGGACTATGTAAGTAAGTAAGTAATAGTCCTTTATTTCTCCTCACAATGACAATCTTATTTCAGGTTTCACATATTATTTGTCGTTATTAGCAATGTGAGGAGCTGGTGTCTGAATTAGGCATAAAAACCTGTATTACAAATCACCAGGTCCCCACCCCACGGAAAAACAGGAAGTTTTTTTAGGTCGTTCAAATAAATAAGCACACGCAAGACAGATAGAGAGGAAGTCGCATGGTGGGGGCATAACGCTTTTTCCTTACCGTGACGATTTCTATCAGTCAACTCCTACCTCAAACCGCGTTAAAGAACTTCGTTCGAAAAATCGTTTTTTAAACAACAAAAATTAATTATCAGGGTTTCCCATACAAACTTTCACCCCCGTGGGATGTTTTTTCAAGACAAAAAGTAGGCTATGTCATTCCCCAGGATGCCATCTTAGTCTTGCCAAATTTTATCGATATCCGTGCAGTTTTGTGATTTTAAATTAATCCCCTATTTTACGCCCTGATTTTTCAAAAACGCTGGACCACATATTTCTTTATTTCCTACCAAAAGCATAAATTTGAATTTTCATAGCCCTAACTTAAGAAAAGCTGGGTTTCTCTTATAAACTTTCATCCCCATATCACCCCCTCTAGGATAATTGTTTAAGATAAAAATAGGCTCTGTCATTCCCCAGGATGCCATCTGTAGCCTTGCTAAATTGTATCGATATCCGTGCAGTTTTGTAGATTTTAAAATAACCCCTATTTTATCCTCTTAGGGGATGATTTTCCAAAAACGCTGAACCACTAATTTCATTATTTCCTACCAAAAGCATTATTCCCTAGGATACCACACTAAAGCCTTGCCTAATTTTATCAAAATCTGTTCGGTGGTTTAGGCGTGAAAAGGTTACAGACAGACAGACAGAGTTACTTTCGAATTTATAATATCAGTATGGATAACTGTTATTTTCACCGCTAGAGAGCTCCGATAAACGCGTGCAATCGCTGCTAATCATAAAGTGCTATAGGGCGAAGCGCGGCCTTCGAACCGCTATTTGTACCGCCGCCCGCTATGTCCCTGCATTTTAAATCTGTAATATCTTCGAAAATATTCATTTAAATTACATGCTGTAAAGGGCCATATTTATCTATAGTAAATCCTATTAAGTACCTTAAATACATTGTGTATTTAAGGTACTTAATTGGGTAAGGATTAATGCTGTATTGCTTAAAATCGCTTCGTAAATAAGTCATTATTTCTCGTAAAAAGTAAAGGATAAAAAATGGTTATTGTGGGTTATCCCTGAGAGATAGACATATGCCATTGCGGACTTTTTTGCAGACCTTTTTAAGGCGTACAATACTGTAGTTCATTATTTTGATCTATCTCTTAGGGTTCAGCCAGCGTTTGCAATGTAAGCGCAAAAAAATGTGTTTATTTACGACATCACATTAGAAACCTCTAAAATTATCAGTGTTTCTCTACTATATTTTGAATATATTATACATATAAACCTTCCTCTTGAATCACTCTATCTATTAAAAAAACCGTATCATAATCCGTTGCGTGGTTTTAAAGATCTAAGCATACACAGGGACAGACAGACAGCGGAGCGACTTTGGTTTATAATATGTAGTGATGAATACGTGAAAAACGGCTCGAGCGCACCACGCCACTCCGCGCCAGTTTCCTGCCGGACGTCACTTTCGGGAAATGGGGCCCGTAACCAAAAATTGTTGATTAAAAAAAAATTTAATACGAAAAAGCAAATTTTAACATGTGTGCAAAAAAATACTAATCAATATTTTTAGGGTTCCGTACCTCAATAGGAAAAAACGGAACCCTTACACCTGTCTGTCAGTCTGCCAAGACCCTTTTTCTCAGGAACGCGTGGAGGTATCAAGTTGAAATTAATATCAAATTAGTACGTAGGTTTATGGTCCCTTGAAGTTCTAAAACAATCAAACTTCTAAGTCAACGCACTAAAAAAGTACGGCCATTTAAGCGTCATATTTTGATACTCGCAAGTAAATCAAAACCATATTATAGTAAATCAAAATATCAACCAAATTTTATGATTCTAGGACTCCAGCACAAATAAAGGAAAAAGTCCAAAAATTGTTAATTTGTAATTTTATCACTAACAATACGACAACAATGGTTTACAATGTTAAGTTTGTTTTTGGGATAAATTCTTTTCAACTGCGGAACTCTTCATTGTGCGTGATCCGACACGCACTTGGCCGGTTTTTCTCTTAATTACAAGGGCGAGCGCGCATTGCGGTGCGTTTTTCTACCGCATAATCTGTGAAGTATGGAATGTCTTTGAAGTGCGCGCACTGCGGTCATGTGTTTTGTTACTGTAGGCCCCGCCCAGTCCGGCAGAACTAACAGAAACGCACCGCAGTGCGCGCTCGCTCTAACTTCTGTCTGGCTACCCCTTTGGGGCGCATAGGCGTGATGTTATGTTCAAATAATTAACCACTATGTTTTTCTCCTTTTAATTTTAAAAAAACTTTTTATATGCAATCCTAGTTGGATTGCATTTAAAAAGTTATGAATTACTTATTGTTTCAGTATTTTTAAAAAAAACTTCTTCTATTTACAGTTATCATTTGTAATGAAAAATTGTAACGTACGTCTTCATGTTCCTCTTGATAGGTTTTTATTTCAATCTATCTTCAAAAATAAATGTATTTTTTTTTTCTTTATAAACATGAATAATCGTCATTATTACATTGATTATTTTATTATTATAATTTGTATAATAAAATATAAAAAGTCACGGTTTTCTCCTCGTCGCCAATGTAAAATATGCTCATTTAACAACACTAATAGCTGAGTCACAGACGCACCACCGCACAGGCCGAAAGTGCGACCCAGAGAACATAATCGCCCCACCTCTCGAACCGGTATTTATAGCCGAGCCACGCGATGTGTGCGCCTGAGGCAACGTCATAATACCGCCATTGGCGCCGTAGCAGTCGTAGCGCGATATATTGATATCTACATACACTACATTCAGTTTGGTCTATTTTTAGTAAGGAATAAAAAAATTAAATTAGTAATAAATTATTCAAAAGTTAATAGTTTCCTTAGCCTGAGTACATTCTTTTTGTTTCAGTAACTTAGTAATTCGTACATTTGCATGAATTAATTCTGCTACTTACATGTATACCTACTTACATGTTTTCCTATTTATCTGGTAACATTCAGACATAACTGAATTACCACTTTAACAATAACTCATTTAAAATGCAATGAAAGACATTCAAAACTTTTGTTCAGTTTCAGACATAACAACAAGATGATAGTATACTCGTATTATAAAAGAATATTTATAACATATCGTAACTAAAGTGAAAATAATTAAAATTGTCTGTATTTAACAGATAATTAATGTTATAACATCAATGAAATAATATTGCTTGGAAAGTAGACCGAACAAACCAAAGAAATATTGTTCTATTCACTCGAAGCTATGTTTTACTTTCCATTTTTTAAAGTGTTTATTATAAATACGTAACTTTTTGATAAATTAAACTTTACGAATTATGTTGAAATTATAAGTTTCTTGTAACACTAAAAGGTGTTTATAATAATGTTTAAATTTAGAAAGAAAGAAAGAAAGAAGAAAGAAAACTTGTTTATTCTGCACAAATAAAACGCACATAGACAAAGAATAATAATAAAACAAGAAGACAGCACACTCAAAAAGCAATATGAGCAAAAGCCTCATATTTAAGTTCGCAAATATTTTTTTTTATTGGTTGGTATGAGACCAAGGACAATTTACACGTCTACATTGCCTCTGCTCTGAGTGGTGCTGTGTACTTGTGACACTAGTAAATCAAAACAAACAATGGAACACAAACAATCAAACAAAAGTGGAAAAATCATACTTTTTTAACAAGAATAACACAAACATATTGATCCGTGCGTCGTATCTGCGCAAGAAAAGGTCGTTGCTCAGCTAAATGCCATGACGTCGGACGAGCCTATCGTCAACGGCGCTGATTTTCAGCAACTACCTATCGAAAGACGTAAAGACGTCCCCCCTGTGTGACCTAATAACTCAGGTAAGTTTTATTCACAGAAATACATACGTGCGAGTCTAGCTGAACTTATTATACTAATATAAATAAAAAGAAATAAACAAAAACAAGAACAAGAATACACTTATTGTCTGTGTAAAAGCTTAACTTTTCCAAATAAAAAATGAAATACATAGAATGAAGACCATATTAGTAAAAAAATATAAACAAAAAATATACTAATTAATTCCTTACATATACATTTTAATTTCGAGATAATTCTTTAGATAAAACCTAGTTGGTTTTTATTTTCACTGGCGCTGACCCAATTTCTGTTTAAATCTCGTTCTTAGGGAATAACAACGGGATTAATAATGTATTTGGTTTTCTTAGTCTATATTTGCAAAAATGTTTATATGGTTATCTACCAATGTCCGTGGTTTTCCGACCACAGCTATGGCGTGATAGGTAACTCACTTGATAATTTCACATTGCAAATTGTGCAAATTAGTTAGGTAGGTATTTGGTAATTATGCCCAAATGCTTTCAAGAATACTTTGGTCTAGCTGCTACGATTATCTTTTGTTTGTTGTTCACACTATTTCTATTAAGTTTGTACACACGGCTACACATCAAGCTATACATTTCTAGTTTACACTGACCTCTCATTGTAAGGAAGTCCTACACAATGCGACATCTTATACTGGATCTTATAGCTTGTACTGTAGCCGTGCGTACTAACTTTAATCCATACCAAAATGTTTTTTTAATTTTTTTTTAGCATTAATGAGTTAGCTAGTTGGTTTCTTATCCACTAAGGTTAATAACACATTGGGCTTATTTTAGCTTATTAAGCTCATAGTTACCCACTATTCTTTTAATAGTTTAGCTCTTCAAATTACTTCGTAATGTTAAGATACCGATTAACCAAATAATCTATCAGTTTCGCACTTTCTGCGACTCTTTTTGCCTAATTTTAGACAATTGTGTTAACCTATCAACAAATGAGGTTTTTTTTTTTAAATTTGTTTAAATAAAAAACAAAAAAAAAATTAATAAATGAAAAGAATAAATAAAATTTAAAAAAAAAATGTTTTGTTTAATGAAATGAAAGTTGGTAAAAACTAATGGTTTTTTTATCCGTGAGTTTAGACATTCACGGTAAATAAACAAAGAAAATAAGTAAAAATAATATAAAGTTTTGCATACTGTACCGTGTGACATATCAAATGAAAGGGCTTACTATGAGTGTCTTAAGTTTTTTTTTTAATAATTTTAAAATAAATCGTTTTAAAGTTATTCAAGAAAATGGACGAAAATTGACCATCCCCCCCCCTATATCCGAAACTACGGAGCCTAAAATTGTGAAATGTATGTACTGTTGGCGTACATAGTTTAAATAAATAAAATAAAGTTTAGTCGACCTCGTTTGCTTTATCACTTGACACCAATTTCCATTAAAATTTAATTTAAACTTCAATAAGGTTGAAACTATCTAACTGTCACATGGAAAAGTACTTATCTTTTTAATATGAAAGTGATACTGAAATATAGTGGTAATAAAGCAATTATGTACGAGGTCGATCGACTATAGAAAATTAAATAGAAATAGAAAAAGTTCATTTGTATAGAATGTAGGAGTACAGGTGAGATGTTACAAAGAAATGGGGGGGTGTGTGTGTGTGTTCCAAGTACATGATACCATTTGGCATGCAACAATTTGTACTTAGGTATAAATAACACATTATGTATTTAATTGGGGACTCTCTTTAAGTATTAAAAATAAAACACTACATTCATAATTATATTTGTGGTAGTACCTTGCCCATAGATATCCGGAGATATGCCTTCATTGCGGAATAATAAGGAGTCCTAGTGCCGCCGCTTATCTCCCACCCAAATAATCACAACATTAACAAATAGTGTACTTACGACACACACTTAAAATTTGAACACGCACATTAAGAAGAAAGCAGCTACACTAAATCAATTTCTAATAGCACACATACATAGAATGGGCGGGGCATTCACTTGTAAACATTTGCTATTCGCGAACATTCAATGCACACGCAAGCAATTAGGGAGTCGAAAGCGATGGTCGATAATTTTTATCGATATTTAATTTTAGCACATTCTTGTATTAAAATAACTTAGTTTAATTTTCTTAATATTTTATTACCGGTTAAAGGGAACGCTTTCTGTTAAATATAATACTGTATATTTATATAATAATATATTACTTAATATTAAAAAAAATGATTTTAATCAAAAATGCCTACCTACATTCATAACATAACATAACATCACGCCTGTAATCCCCGTAGGGTTAGGCAGAGGTGTACCCATTAGCCTACCTACATTCAGGTTTGGTTTAATTCAGTTTAATTGAGTGTGGAGTTCATATAATAGAGAGTAGGCTTGAGTCTTAGCAGTGGGAACTGTAATAATAAAAATAAGGAAATAGCAAATAAAAATCAAATAAAATTAGAATTATTTATTGTCCAGTAAAATGTAAATATTTGGATAGCACTTGACGCTTTGAAATTTTTGGTGTCACATTTTTTTGCCAAAAAGTGAAGTCTTATGTCAATGTATTTTTCCATAACACATTTTATCAACTGAATGATATGATTATTTAACGGTTCCTGGTTGAATTGATGAAAATCAATGGATTTGAATACATTTGACCCGATGAAGTGGTTAAGGGCTTTTGGTACCCTTTTTTCGACAATTTTTAACCATCGCAGTCTTCAATATTAATTCACTCGGTCAATAATATTTCGCAATATTATTAATCGTCTAGGGCCCACCTTACGAAATCGCCAAATAGCCAGATTTTTTAAAATAATAATTGAATATTTTTGCATATTGAACATAAATTATTGTAATTTTTTGACCAAAAATAAATAATTGGATGAAATATAATATGTATTTATCTTAATACTTAACATAATTGTACTATAAATTAAAAACTTCATTAGTCAAAATCTTTTAGGCATAATATTAATTTAAGTTTTTACACTTCACGTATAACTGTATTGAAATAACAATGTCTTAATTTGGTTCAAACCTCTTTTACTATACATGTAATACGAGAATATCCATTGAGTTCTGTAAAAAAATATTTAACTGCAATAATACGCATATCGATAAAATCAGCCGCACGCACTCGATTGCTCCTCCCTAAATCCAAAACGCTCGTTGCGTTCGGGAAGATTCGGGCACTCTCGGGCTAGTTCGTGTCGCTCGGGACGAAAGTTAGTAAAACATTTAAAAATTGATTTAAAATATAAAACAGTGACTTAATTGTTTACTTACCGGTGGTAGGACACGCCATTTGTCTTCAGGTTGATAGTATTTGACCTATTTTTACAAATAATTACAGCACAACTCGGCATTTTGGTTTTTTACGCATCAATACGCACTGTACGCAGTTGCAAAGCGACTGAATGAAGCGTACAGCCGCCGTTCGAACATAAGACCAATTTTATAATATCGAGGCGCCACGTGCCACGCCCCCAAGGCATATCCCTCGATATCCGTGACCTTGCCTAACTTGAATAGGATGCATGCCATGCTCTTTTCATGGTAATAATAAAGGTTGCATAATAACATGCACTGGTGTCTTATAAACACAGGTTAGCATTTATCAATGTCCTGTTTTCTGTTTGAGACACACAAGGAATGTTTGTGATAACTTTTTCTATGACAGTGAGCTGTTTCATACACTTTTAAGCAAAGATCATTCTAAAGTCCAATATATTTTAACAATATTACTTCGTATTTAACTTAACCATAATAAAACCTCACTTCTCTCTTGTATCCTGAGAGTAAGTTGTCCCAAAAGTTAGTTAATTCTGGTGTATACAGAAAAAAAAAAAAAACAAGATCTATCTAAAATATACAAAAACGTGACTGCTATTATAGTATATCCGATAAAAAATCTGGTATTGAATAGTAGGTAGGTAGCACTAAGTATTAGAAACGACGCGCGACGTAAGGTTAAAAAGTCTAGAGGCATATCACAAAGTTGCGTTTTGACAGTTTAGTTAGATGTAGTTTGTAGATACTTACACGTTGTGATGTTGAGATGTGTGTTTAGGTGGACAGTGAAGAAATTATTGATTCTTTGCATTTTTTTTTTTGTAGGTACACTAATGTTAAAATTTGCTTTTTCGTATTATGTTTTTTTATCAACAATGTTTGTTTTTATTTCTAAATTTTGTTTTTTTTTCAGTTGACTAGCTTTAGAAGGATCTTTAATCATAATAAAAAGTTGGATATTGTCACTAAAACTATCATTAAAATAACCCCTAAGCATTTGTTCAGTCGATTTAGTCTTGAAATATAAGGATGGCGTATAAAAAAATGGACCAATAAACTTTCCGGCAACATCTGCCAGCTTTCCTGAGCTTAAAACAGTTTACAGAATGCGGTCCTCATATTTTGCACACTCAACTCCATCCAACGCCCGGGCTAAAAAACATGAGTACTCCCTCCCTCTACACTACACGGTAGTTTCAGGGACATCGACACAGACACACAAACTGGTACTATGAATTCAGCTCACGATTCTAGAACCACCCCCCAGCATAGAAAAGTTTCGTCGTTTATTAAAGAAAATCTGCTATTTCATACAAAAGTTACCAACACGGTCAAAATGTATGGAACGGCAGAATTTTTTTTGGTAATAGTGTTTGATTTGTGTTCGAGGAGTGTTTGAGGAGCTCGTGGCTAAGTGCCTCGGAAAGCAGGTTAAGCCGTTGGTCCCGGCTGTCGTTCGTGGATCTTTGACAGTCGTTACGGGTGTCAGAAGCTGGAAAGTCTGACAACCAGTCTTATTAAGGGGTATCGTATTACCCAGTTACTGGTAGTCACTCCATGTAAAATACTGGTATTCAGATGCATCCAGTTAGTCTGGAAGCCGACCCCAACATAGTTGGGAAAAGGCTAGGCAGATTGATTGAGTGTTTGATTTGTGTTATTCTTTGGATCTAAAATTATACTTTCGTTCTGTAGGCGTGGCAGCACCGTTTTAGCCATCTGATCGGATACGGCGCGAAGTACTACTCGTACTTGATATCACGCGGCATCGCTTGGTCCGTGTGGCACAAGTACTTTCAAGATCAGCCATTGTGTCGCTCTGCTGGAGACAACTTGAGACAAGGGCTGCTGAGGCATGGAGGAGCTGTACCGCCTCAGGTAGGCAGATATATTGTTTTTCAAGTATTCTTTTTTTTTCAGTACAAAACAAATACATGAAAAGTATGTATAAAAATTGATTCAGTAGGTTTTTGAGTGTTGCGGCCATAGCCATACCTACTTATAAATTAAATGAGCATACTCCGTCTGTTTGTTTAATAAGTAATAAATCGGTGGCGGGGAAAACAAAAAAAGGAAAAAGAAACGAGTAAAAAAAAGAAAGAAAGGAGAAACTAGAGTCGAAGAAAAGTCCGTTATCTAGGGGAGGCAAATGCAGTTTTATATTCATGGTAAACAAACCTTGAGTAAAAGTAAACATCGTTCCTAATAACATGAAAGTTGCTAGAAACAATGTTTACTGCTAGCACGCACGGCTACAGATCAAGCTATACATTTCCAGTATAAGCTGATCTCGCATTGTATAAGATTTCCTTACAATGAGAGGCCGTGTGTACATACCATCAACACTAGTGTTTCTCACAACAAGTTCCAGCTAAAAAAAATATGTTACGTTACTTTATACAAGACATAATATTTACCATTTGTTTTCACAGAACTTACTCCGCGATTACTTGCAAGAAGATGTAACGCCGACAACGCTAGCGAACGCGCTCGCCGAAGAGTTGGATCACCACAAAGACCACCTGGACACTGTGTTCAAAATACTTCACAAATGATCTTCACACACGCCACAAACTATTGAGAATTACTTTATTTTACATGCGACCGGAAATATGGCACATTGAGATTAGAAAAAAGTTCGGCTTTGCAGTGTTGTCTCTGTCACCCTTACTCTTGTGACAAGCCTCTTTCTCTCGCTCGGTTTGTCATATTTTCGTCTTATTAAAGTTCTTTGTCTCAGGCAATGGGAAGGCTTTAAGTGTGAATCACAACACAACCCTAGTATCCGACTCCTTGACAGTTTTCATGAAAATTCACGCCACCAGTAGGCACTTTGACAAGAGGTCTTCCATTTCGACAATGAACTTAAAATATATGATGACGTTCATCATTCGTTTATCCAAATCAAGCGCGCCTATATTATAGGCACAGAGTACATTAATTGTAGGCACTTTGACTCTTTTGACAGGTGTCCGGACCTGACGTCTCAGTGCTGCCACCTAGTGAAAGTCATTTCAGAAAACCCTAATTTAACCTCTTCAAATCTCGAGTCAAGTTATTTGATTGTCTGTTGTTATTTCTGAGAGCCAATCACAACAGGTAATACTAACGTGCGTTTTGAGATCAGTTTTGTTGATCAGAGACTTAAACCGCCTTACATAGCATGAATAATTTGTGTAATAAAGTTTGAAAATTAGTGGAATTGTAATGCATTTAAAGAACATCATCAAAATGCTTCCATCATATCAACTATTGACTGATATCTGATCTGTAATAACTTTAAACAGCCACCAGTTTTAGGAGAATTTCAATACTTGCACCACAAATCACTAAACATCCTAAGACTCGGATATATGCCAACGGCCTTGAGTGCGTGTACACCTGAGCTCACGCAACGCGTCATACGTCCACCCAGTACCTAGTAGGACTCGCCCATCAAGGAGCGCTGTCCCAAAATAGACGCATTATTAATTTATTTTACATAAAACAAACTATTGTATTACGTAGATTAAAAGATGAATAATTAGATTATCTTTAAAATGGTGAAGGTTTCACTAAAATACGCTTGATAATTTTTGAGTGATTCTCAATTTTTTATCCGCGTTAGACATCATCATTCTCCTGCCCTTATCCTGACATAACGTTGCAAATTAATTACACTATGTAATATAAACATTCAATCTAAAATATTCACATAGTAAGAAAATGTTGTAATGTGATCTTCGGTTTAAAATCATTAAAAGTTGTTTATCGTCGCCTTAAAACATCACTCTGTCTCAGTCAACGTCATAAGATTGACAGAAATAGAACAATGTTTATTTTTTTTAATTCAGTGATTTGTGATGCAAGCGGGCCTTTTTACAGGACACAGTAAAAAGGATTCCTCATTAGTAGTTATCGTGAAATGTCTTCCTAATTGGAATTGTTTGATCTATTATATAATGATTGTACATATAATAAATGTAAAAATAAATTATTTTTAGTATATTTCGTTAGGGAGGAATTTCTCTTCAGTATTATAATGGCGAAATTGTTATTTGTAACTCTGACTGCAATATTAAACTAGTAGACGATATTCCAAGTAACAAAGTATTGCCACTTGAAAAATTGTAACAAGTTGACTGCGCTTTAGAAAATAACTACTTTTATTTGTTAGTAATATACATCACTGATAATTCTTGCCCACTGTACAAACACAAGAAAGAGAAAAAATAAAACAATGACGGAAAATTATAAATAGTTTAATTAGTGATCCCTCCTGAAACTGACAGAAAACACAACCCAGATATCACGACAAACACAAAGCTAACAGGTATTCATGAAAAACGATACATGCAGATATCAGTTTGTCAACTTCGTTGTACCGTTGGACCAGCCAGGCTAACGCAGTGGGAGAAATCCTCTCGTGACGTTATCTCGCGCCGAAACGAGCCAAACATAATTATGTTTATGCTTAGTCATGACTCGCTTAAGGCGAGTATTGTTGCCAACTAGCGCCACCACTGAGAATAAAATTATAAGTCTGCAGATATGGAACATTTTGAAATTTCCTGTGCTTACATTTTTAGGTGAGGTAGAATTTTTTGAATCAAAAAAATCAACACTACACCTAGTTTCGAAGCCAGAACAGTTACCGCCAAAAACGGCCGTTTTAAAAATGTGAGCATAGGACATTTCAAAATGTTACATATCTCCAGACTTATGATTTTTTTTGCTGCTGCTACTTGGCAGCACTACTCGCCAGCGCGAGACAATGCGATCATTATCGCGCACGTTACCTCGGCTAGTCAAGTCACTTCACTTCCTTATGCTATTAAGTTCCAATCTAAATACACCTAACGTGTCATAGAAATTAATTAATGTATTATATATCTAAGGCAGTACAGCGAAGCTGACAAGTTATCTCCTAAGCGCCCGGCTAAACGACAAAATGAGATTGAAACGAAATAATGGACATCAATATTACAATTTTAATCATTACGTTTCGATAATCCGAACAAAATAAGCGCTTCAATAATCAATTATCAGCCATTTTGCAATATTTATATTTAAAGTAATGAAACATAACGAATCGACGAAAACTGTTTTTGTTATTTCGTGTAATCAAAACTAAGCGGAGGGTACTTGATTCTCTAATATCACACTTTATATTTCTAAGGTGTAATTATTTTATATTTATATCATATGCGCAGGAGTCGGGACGCTGCTCGGAAAGAAGAAAAGCTTTTCTACTCTCAAAATTTAATATTGTTTTATTACAATTTTATAATTACATACTTTGGTGTATTCCGATATAAAAAAAATCATTCCTCCATATAAGGTTTCTTTTATCTTTGAGCGCAGAAAATCTCGTAACAGCGATTTACTTACGAACTATGAATAACTATGAAATAAACTATCAGCCATTCTGGAAATAAAACTGCAACTAACGCGTCTGTTCGGGAATATATTCTTGAAAATCACCGCCCAATAACGAGAACTGTCTAAGGACAAAATGTAACGAATTTGTTATTTGATTTCAATAAGACACTGTGAGAGTTCTCTGTATAATAAATTTGATGCGCAGGTAAAATTATAGATATAATAAATCTTGAATCATGTAATTTTTATTAAATTAAACACTAGCTTCATTCTATCTGATAACGACTTGAAGCGCAGTCAGAAACCACAAAATTAAAAAAATTTTCTTATCATTTTCAATCAATGATGACAAGACAATAGTCTATTGACCTATAGCACCAACTCGACTCAAAGTGAAGCATTGAAATGTGTGCTTTAAAATATCGTGTAATACTGGCACTTCAATGGGAAGAAACTGGCAAAGCTAATTATTCGCATTATTTCGCTAACACAAAATCAAACTTTATCCTCGTGAGCATACGGTATATTTTGCACAGGTATCGGGAATATTTTGTTAAGTGCGCCAAGTACTTACAGTGATATTTCTATTACTTTTTGTATGACAACGCGTTGAGAAGGCATGATCCACGCGTCATCAAATATACCGTCACTAAAACTTTTGAAATGTCACTCTAAGTCACACGTTATAAAGCTCACATTTCTACGCTTCACTTGTGACTCTAGTAGGTATTGACTTGATGAGTTGTTATCAAAAATTTAAATCGTTAGATGTGCCCTCACCGTACTAAGGTCGCGCAAGTGTTCACACTGACCAGAGCTCACACATCCCGCATGGAACGATAGATACGATATACGATTTTCAGTATGAGTGAGCGAGACAAATGTCATGTCAACCAAACAAAAACATGACCAGTTTTTGACGCGGGCGCATCTAACGATTTAAATCGTTGGTCGATAAACGGTTTTATTCAATAACCTGCGCTTTATACTGTAATCTATGCGAATCAAATTCTTATCGGCAGTGTTTGTGTAAGCTGCTCGATCTGCGTACGTTGCAGGGTCTGTCATATGTACAGCGGTTAGGTCAAGGCGGCACGCATTGACACTACGACACGGCATTAGGCTATACTTAACGACTAGTTGGCCAACCTACTAGCCGAGCGAGTTAACTGTAACAACTGTCAGTTGTGACGTCATCACAAATATTTGACGTATATGAACGTTAAGCGGTTTTTGAATTGAGAATTTGAAGTTGAGAACATGTGAAACTACTTTAGCATTACTTAATTATAGGCGATTCATATTCCTCCTTCCTTGAATGTAGCCTTGGAAATTTAAAGGATAATGGGTAACACCGTACCCAGACACAAAGTTAATTGTATCATTATGAACTATGTCGATCTTTGTTGCCCTCATGGAGTAGTTTAATTCATCATAAGACAGCATGTCTGAATTTACTTGGAGAGAAAAATGATAAATGATGAAGAGTCGTCAAACGAACGAAATCTAACTAGATGTATTGATGATTTTATGGTTAAAATTATATAAATACATATGTTTTATTTCCGCGTATCATACTCTGATCAAGATACAACCTGACACGGACCTGCAAATTGCAAAAAACCCAAAAAAAAAAAATCGGATTTCGCGGGCTACCACTGCGCATCATCATTAAATTGATTTAATAAAGGGAAATATTTAACTCATCCACTAAAAAGTTATTGACCTGCTAATGATGGTCACTTTCTGAAATTAATAAACCTCTAAAAACTTTTTGCGCTTCTAATTATGCATCCAAATAGGTCGCAGTTGCTTGGCTATTTAGTATTTTTTGGACGCCAAATAGGAATTATGTATTTGAGGTTTACAAAATTACCCATTGTCCTTTATTTTCGCGAGCTACATTGAAGAAGGCAGGAATAGGAACATTAATCTCAGCCTTAAGACGAATGCCCAAGACGATAAGACGGGTGGGCCGCATTCTAACCAGGGGCCCTACTATGACATGAAAAAGATCATGGTTCCATCATGCTTCCAGTATGAGAGAGAGAGAGAGAGACGGAGCTATATACGACCCGACCTATAGCACCATCTTTTTTTCACAACGGAACCATAATGGATCCATGACCTTTTTTTACATCATAGTACGGCCCCAGTGGGCTTATTTCCTTCGTCGGCTAGTAGTTTGTTTCCAAGCTAGATACGGTTGCTAGTCTATCCTGATGCGGCTCAAGTTGTATCTAGTATTTGCGGAGCCAGTCTGTCCTCCGACATACTAAAACGCCTGTCTAAGGACGGGAACAGACAATGCTTTCACCAATCGACTGCACGTCAAATACATTTGTCATAGAAAATATTATTTGACTTACAGAGACCGCTCGGGCAGTCACACTATACGCTTGCTGCCATAAGCGGCCTTTATTGATTGTAAAAACAGACTGTCTATTCCTACATTTAGGGCCTGTTTTACGTTCCCCGAATAGCCACTACTCACCAAATAAATGGACTAAGGGCCGATTTTTCAACAGTCAAATGACTTTTTGAGGAATAAATATGGCGGTTTGACATATTTTCTATACAAAAGCTGTCAAAACGTCAAACATATTCCCCAGATAAAAGTTATCCGACTATTGAAAAATCGGCCCTAAAATACGTATGAAATTATCTGCCAAGTAATTTAACGGGAACATACTCCGAGGTGGTGAAACAGGCCCTTAGACCGTTTATTCCTTTCACAGAGCACGGAGACGCCGCTCCAACCATTACATCCAACCATTTATTTTGCTTTTGACGGCTCGAGTACTTCCATTAGTGATTCGACGTAATGCTGTAAAGCCATTCGATTCGATTTCTTATAATAATCGGTTTTTGTTTATGAAGTTTTAATAGATTTAACACACTGATGTTTTACTTTATGGGCGATTCACAGTGGTATTTTTTTTGGTTTTTTTTTGCAATTTGCAGGTCCATGTCAGGTTGTATCTTGATCCAAATATGATACGTCTTTGGTCTGATAACAAAAGACAACTTGGATACGAGGCTTTAGCTTACTTTGCATAATGTGTGTACTTTGTTATTATTTTATTTTCTAATGTGCGTTTTATTTGTGCAGAATAAACGATTTTTCTTTCTTTTCTTTCTTTCTATACGCGGCAATAAAACATATGTATTTATATCATTTTAACCACAAAAATCATCAATACATCTCTCTAAGTTAGATTTCGTGCAGATTCGTTCGTTCGACGAATCTGCACGAAAACCCAAAAAAAAAAATGAATTTCGCGGACTACCACTGCGCAACCCCCTTGACTACATTACCCGCGATTGATGACCCCAAAAAAACATCATCAAATTAATTTCTTTTTTGTTTTTAAGTTTAAATATCGATACACGTCTCCGGAGTTTCTCTAGGTAATTTAATTTGACCCTGTATTAGTACTTCGGTCTCTAGACGGCACCGAACGGTTCCGTGCTCTGTGATTCCCCCACTTCTCTTTCCTAGGTGTAAGCTGTCATGTACTACCACAGATTAATACAGATGGGACACTCCGCAGTTTGTGTATGAAGCTACAAGTACGAGGCGGGCCCCGTCCGCGGAGCTACTTCAGTAAGTCAGAAGATATAAGAGTTACGCGATAGAAAGAGAGGCAACTTGTAGTTAAATATAGGTGACAAGCGTTGTGCGACCTGAATTGCACTTTATTGTGTCGTAGCAAGAGTCGCTTTTTATTTAAATGATTTTGCGGAGTGTCCCATCTGTATTAATCTGTGGTACTACACAGTACAGTATATCATGAGGTCCACATGACAGGCTATCGTTCAAACATCGTATCATCATGCATGAAACATTTATTAGTGAACAGTAGTGTCGTAGTGTGAACGCGGTCGGACGAGCATGGCCGCGAATGGGCCACGAGCATGGCCGCGAGTGGGCCACTATTACGCGACGTAGTTGTACTGGTTCGGGTTGTCTTTGTCGCGCTCCATGTAGTCGCGGTCAATGAGGGATTCGATGCGCTTCTTCAGGTCTGCCGGCTGGAAATAAACAAATAAGTATTTTAAAAAAAATAACTACGTACTAAAAAAAATTATATCCTGTGCAAAAAAACTAATTCCTTCCAAACATTTTAGAAAAACTCATTGTTGCCCACGCAAATATTATTAGCAAATAACAACGTGTTAGGCTGAAGCCTCATTAGTACGTTGCGTCGTCGCATTTAATGACGCTTGCTCGTTCTAAAAGACATGGGGATTTAATGTACTTTAGAACCGAGCAAGCGTCATTGAAATGCGACGACGCAAGTACGCAACGCACTAATGAGGCCTCAGCCTTACGCGGCCGCTTCAACGGGGTATACTACAAGCGGCGAGTGGCGACGAGCAAAGCGTCTTCACTCCTTCCGCCTCCACAAGTCGCCAACGCTCCCCGCAGTCGCGCCAGCGTGGCTTCAGACTTCCGACTAAGGGTACAGTTGAACAAGTTATCTGGTATCAGGCACCTAACGTGCACAAATAAAACAGATTTCGTCTTACTCATACTTCAAGTAACACCACTACCAGCGGTCGTTGACCCCCCCAAAAAAAGCATCAAACCTTTTTTATTTTATCGTGTTTAATTATCGATACCCATTAATTACATCTTTAAATTTTTTCGTTTCGCTATCTAATTTTATTTGACCCTGTATTACGGCAAGCTGTAGTGGCAATGGGGCGGTCATACTAGCAGAAGAACCGATAACCGTTACGGTAGACGTGACCGCCAATCGGCAAACGTAAGGTCGCCCTCAGGCAGGTGGAGCGACGATCTTCGCAGGTTGGCTGGTAGCAGTTGGATGAGAGTTTCCGAGAATCGAGCTGGATGGCGTGCGAATAGAGAGGCCTATGTGCAGCAGTGGACTGCTGTAGGCTGATGATGATGATAATGACTGTGTATTACGTACCTTGACGGGAAACTTGAGCTGGTTGTACAGTTCAGATATGAGCAGGTTGTGTGAGAGCGCCTTGCGCATCTTCATGACCCTGACGATGGCCGCGTCGATCTGGTACTGTCTGTCTTGGAATACTCGCTCTTCCGTCGCTTTCTGTTCCTCGCTCTGAAATACAAGTTCATATTTTTGCTATAAATATGTACAAACAAATTCAAAGTCGTGGCAGAAAACACAGAAAAACTGAATTTCCGATAGTTGTGGCACAGATTAATACAGATGGGACACTCCGCAGTTTAGGTATGAAGCTACAGGTACGCGGCGGGCTCATCTCACTGGGTCAATTCAGTGTGGGTTAGTTCGATACTCACTCACGCGCCGCGTCGTAAAAGAAGACAACCCTAACGAGTCAGAAGGAATAAGAGTTACGCGATAGAAAGAGAGGCAACTTGTAGGTGAATATAACTGCAGGTAACAAGCGTTGTGCGACCTGAATTGCTCTTTATTGTGACGTATCAAGAGTCGTTTTTTATTTAAATGATTTTGCGGAGTGTCCCATCTGTATTAATCTGTGGTTGTGGTAAGGGACATAATTATGATGCAGATGATGTGACGAACCGCGTGCTATAGTTTGACCACTACCGCTGTACCGCGGAGGGCGGGGGGCCCGTGAGCGTTGACTAATGAGCGACCTGCACTGCCACCCCATCACGCCACGCACATACTTAAGGCGCGGTACTGTGGTAGCGTTCAAACTATACATATACGTATAAAAAAGGAAGTAGACTGAAAAAAACGACGAAGACATTTGTAAGACGATACGTCTAGAATGGAGAGTCTGACATGATGCAGCGCCGACCCCAAAAAAATTGAGTTAAGGGCAGCAAAATGAACAATTTGGGGTTTCGCATAAACGCTAAGAAAGACGCACAATTTCCAAAAATGCGTTCTCTTGTAGCGCCGGCGCAGCGTACGTTAGTTTAAAATAATTGACGACAAAAATAGTTTTAAAAAACACATCTGACGAGTGTCCAGTGGCGTAACTACAGGGTGGCAAGTCAGCAAAATGCCACGGGCCCCCATCCGGAAGGGGCCCCCGGTCAGAGGAGAATCCCAACTCCCAACATTTAATATTACACATTTAGCAAACATCCGATGAATTTGCCACGGCCCTCGAACGGTATAGTTACGCCACTGCGAGTGTCCATGGAGTTTCTAGCCGTTCTTCTCCATAGGAACAAACTACGCTTTGGAATGGGCAACTAGCTTCATCTTTTTGATTTGCCGACTCCTTTGACAATTCAAAAATGCCTGCAATTGGTTTAATAGAAATAAATGCTTTCATTTTAAGTTGTCCCTAAGATACAAATTGATTAAGTCCGTGGGGCGTAAGGTGGGCTTTCATTTGTGTGAGTGATCACCAAAATGGTACGAGAGCCCATGACCAAAATTTTTGTCTTAGCGTTTTACAACGATGCGACATGGTTTTGGTCATGGGCTCTCGTACCTAAAAGAACAAAAGCCGATTGCCAAAAAGCAGCATAAACCGGTTTTAAACTAAGCAAAGAGAGAATCGCGCTCTATGCCGGACGTTACACCAACACTATCTATGTGCACTTACACGAATGCAAAGCTCAGCTTAAACCTCGCGGACTGTACAACCGTACGACTTAGGTTCTAAACTGTAAAGCTAGTTTAGTACCGTCTCCTTCATCTGTATCTGGTTGATCTTGATGCGGAACAGCTTGTTGGTGAAGTCCCCGTTGAAGGCGAAGTGGTCCGCGTCGTCCACCTCCCGGCCGCGCGGCGTCTTGGTGAGCACGCGCGCCTTGCCACATGCGAGCGACTGGAGCGTGCGACGGAGCTCGCCTTCCTGAAAATTAAAGAGCTTCTTACAAAAAACAGCAACAGTCACTTTTTAATTTATACAGCCGTAATGACGTAATAACATGGCGGCTACTTTCATGGTGTTAGAAAACAGATTAAAACAACTGAAAACTTTGCATTGAATTTTTAACATTTACATTATTATTTTATGAACTAAAACTAACATTTTCCGACTGCTTTTTGCCTAAATAATAATATAATTATTTTTAGATTTTGTTTATAGAGTGAAATTACTCCATAAAAAAATTGTTTTTTTTTAATAGAATCAAGCTGGATGCGAGTTGCCGAGAATCGAGCTGTATGAGAGTTGCCGAGAATCGAGCTGGATGAGAGTTGCCGAGAATCGAGCTGGATGGCGTGCAATTGGAAAAGCCTATGTCCAGCAGTGAACTGCTATTGTCTGATGATGGTGGCTTGTGGAACAGACCATACACCTGAATGTTTTCGATAATTTTGTTCTTACCTCAATATTAGTTGCAGTCTTAATATCTTCGAAAGAGAGACTGTCACCGTCGTTGAAGAGCAGCAGACAGAGCGCTTGGAACAGCGACACCTGGAGCTCCTTGTTACCCTGAAATGTTACACGTTATTTTTTAAACTATTGCCATTTATAGAAAACATAGGAGAAATTGCTCATTTAACTTAATTAGGTAATTTTTTTTGTATGTTTGCTAAAGGTCAGCGTCCACTGGTCCACGCCGACCGCAACGCACGCACGGCACGCAACAGATTTCAGTTGTTTTGTATGAATTCATAAAGCGCTGCGTCCACTACCGGTACCGCCCGCATTTTCATTTCTTCATACAAACAAACCAAAATCCGTTGCGTGCCATGCGTGCGTTGCGGTGCAGTGGACGTTCACCTTAAAAGTAATCTCTGGAATTAAGGATCTTGATTTTTAAAAAAACTCTCGCTGATGGACAGCTTTACTATTCCCGTTGACATAGGAAACAATTTTATACCAAAAAAATGTACGGTTCGGGTGAAACTGCATAATCAAGCTATAATGTTCCCGCTGCTGGAACACAGGCCTCCTCTCAGTGAGAGGGAGTGGGCCGTAATCCACCACGCGGGCCTAGTGCGGGTTGGTAGATGTCACATGTCTTGCGGGTTCCCTTACGATGTTTTCCTTCACCGTTTTGGGTGAAACTGCGGGGTTACAAAAATATCAGGGTATGGTTACCTGTGTAAAGTGCGCGCGCAGCACACAATGTCCAAGCGTGGCCTGCCACTGCAGCTTGCGGCCCGAGTGCTTGGCGAGGTAGAACTTGGTGAAGTGGTCCTGGTGCCGCGTCAGCTCGGCGGGCAGCCGCACCTCCACCGGCGGGTAGGTCGGCCAGAAGCCCATCGTCAGGATGTACACGCTGAGCTCCAGACCTCCGCCCTCCTGCGACGCCGCTAAGTGCTAAATACAAACATTTATTATGTCGCACACAACACGGTTATGGGGGGAAAATATAGTCCGGCTGGCGCTGTGGTTCATTCCGTGAGATCTTCAGCCCGTCTCCACTCAAAAAATCTCTGAAAATATTTCAACATGCAAAAATTCATTAGAAAATCCTGTCAAACCAGGGCTGCCAGATTGTATAGTTGGATATAAAATATGTATAATTTGATCAGGTTGTGTATCCTGCTTGTGTATAGCCTTATTAATGCCTTGTATAATTGGAAACAGGTTAAGGACTCGACTGTAAAGTAAACTTTACGTTACTAACCGACTGCTTATTGGTAAATAACAGCAGATGTATTGCAAACTGTAGCAGGATAGCTTTACCCCACCCAATATCTACCACCAAACGAGCATCTTCCTGCAGTGTGTAACCGTAGGTCACTTGGAAGTCAATGAACCGTCTCCGAAACCAAGTGGGAAGGTGTAAATCGAACCTCATAAAGTGGGGCTACCTCGACGGAACGGCAGTAGGCTGTGGATGTGGAGCTGTGTCACAAACTGTGCTCCACCTCCCATCCTGCCCTCTGTGCCCCAAAACATGCACCCAAAGTGATCTCTGCGCTGCCACCGATAACGTCGTGGAAGTGGCGAAGTTTTGGCCAACAAAATTTGAATATCGTCCCAAGGAAACCAAGAAGAAGACATCAGATTTTGCTAAATACCCGGAGTTCACCGTTATTTTAAAGCTATACCATGACGTCTCATCGATCGATTTCTCATTAATCATCACACTAATGTTATAAAGGCGAAAATTTGTGAGTGTGTGTTTGTTACTTCTTCACGGTCAAACGGCTGGACCGATTTGAATGAAATTTGGTATGTGGGTAGCTTATACCCTGGATTAACACATAGGCTACTTTTTATCTCGGTCTACGCGGGTGAAACCGCGGGGCGCAGCTAGTTAGCAATTCAGTTTGTGAACATTTTTATTTACCAATTTAAAAAAAAAAAAAACTTTGCTTTTGTATAATTTCTGTGACTAGATAGTTGGCTCTACTGGCAGCCCTGTTTAAACACGTACGACTTACGTGGATTCGTACATACTTGCTTATACGTAATATTAATGTCTTTGGAGAGCTCCATGTCCTTGAACATGCCCTCCAGCTTGCAAGTGAAGCCCCCGCCGCACTCTTGCTTCAGTTTACTTAACATCGACTTCTCTGCGTCCACTGATGCCGACTTGCCGACTAGCAGCCTTTTGGCGAGGTCCTGCAAAGAAAGAAAGAAAGTGAAAAAGAAGTCCTAATGTATTGCCTCCGCGCTCGCACATGAGAAGGTAAGAGTGCGACAGCAACACATATGTTGCGCGAGCGAGAGATAAATAATGAGGGGTCATTGTACGAAATACTTTTTGCTTCGGGACCGGATTTTAGTAAGACTACTCGTTGTCGTATGTCATCTAGACTTAATATGAAATGTTTGAAAAAAATATTTCTTAGTAAGATATAGTATACTCAACTAATAAGGCGCGTCGTGAATCTTCGTTCGCACAGAAAAGAAGGTATGGCCCCGAAGATTAACGAGAATACTTAAAACTTACAATCAACCTTAGATCACTACTATAAGGTTCATAATACACTGCAGCTGTTAGTTCCGTCTCACTCGCAAGTATGGCGGCTGTCAAGCGGCGCGCGCTAACATGGCGGCAGCTACCGACCAATAGCGGTACAGGAAAAAGCGTGGAGCGTGCCGATTGGTCAATAGCATTTCCCGCGCTTTGAAAATTCATCTTCTGCGCAGGTACATCCATAAGCCATATTACTTGGGTACTCCTGTAACCCATTGAGTGCCGAAGTTAACCGTCAAATCACAATCAGTGGCTCCCATACAAATGGCCTGCTACGTAATACTTCGTAGTTGGCATAATGAATACCAACTTAGAGAAGGATAGGTACGTAATATTGTTTAAAGTTTAAAAGTTTAAAGTTTATTATTAGGAAGTTTAAAGTTTATTATTAGGAACAATTTTAGGTATTTAACATAACAATAGTCACGAAGATAGCTGCAAAAGTAAAATACTGTGGCGCAGCTACCAACGCCCAACACAAAATACAAGGAAGATATTTTTGTTCCAGACTTTAACATCTATAAAGTAAGTCATAAAAAATTAAAAATTACAAAGAAAAATAAAAAAATATATATTAAAGTTTTTAAGTACCTACCCAGTGAGGTGGAGTGGAAGTGATGTTGAGAGTGTTTGTGTGTGAGGATGTGGGGGTGTGTGTGTGTGTGTGTTCTTGTGTAAGATGTGCAATTTGTCTATTATATGAGAGACCGCTAGCGTGACAATTTATTTATGATATCACAAGTTGTTCAGTTTCATCATAGGACATCGATTTAAGCCAGTCTGTCAATTTTTTCCTCAGTAAATTTTTTGTTAAAGGGTAGATATTGATTCTCCTATTTATACTATTATAAAGTTTAGAGCTAATGTGGTTAAAGTGGCGACTTACTATCGCAAACCTGCAGAGCTCAGTCTTGCAGATAACATCATATTGTGTATAAGAAGACCTACGTAATAATACGTGGCCTCTGCCATTATTACCAGCTACGTAATATTGCGTAGTAGGCATTCAATGGGTTAATAAGCGCCTACGCTGTATCAAGATCAACACTCGAAGAGAACGCACTCTAAAATAAACCATAGGCCCAGGACCCGGCTAAAAATTATAAGCGAAAACGAAGTAATAGCGTGGACGGGCGATGCGATACGACGTCGTGTGTCGGAAGAACAAGAAATTTCACGCGGAGAAGTCGCGGGTTGAAGCTAGTGTCTGTGATAAACTCTTTCTATTTTTTATTTTTTTCATAATGCCTTGATGGGTTGATCAGTATACAGTTGTTGCCTTTGTAAAAAATCTCATGATATTACACGTTCATCTAACATTGACCTGGGGTCTTACTATGAGCTCATAAAGCAGGACAGAAGTTGAACGTTTCCAGTGAGAGAGAGTGACGGTGCTATAGATCGTATATAGCTCCGTCTCTCTCTCTCTCTCTCTCTCTCTCACTGGAAACGTTCAACTTCTGCCCTGCATAAGAGCTCATAGTAAGCCCCCTGCTCCAAGTGTGTGGTACCCTGTGAATATGAGGCTCATCATACCTTCTTGTAGAAAGCCTCGAACACGTCCTTGCCGTGTATGAACCGGAACAACACCATAATCTTGTCTAGCAGACGTTCTAACTCTTCCTCCGTCGCCTCTTTGTTGCCCGCGCGGAGTTTCACGTCCACAAATTTAGCTGGAAAATAATTAATGTAAGTATTAATATACAGGGTGATTTTTTAATGACCAGCCAAATTTTCACAGGGTGTTCTACCCATGAATATGAACAACTTTCACTATGGGACCAACTTTGAAATCGCAAAAAAAATATCAGCTGTTTCATACATTTTGATCGAGTAGGTATTGAACTTTTGTAGGAAACCGCTGCCTTTTTTTTCGTGATTTCAAAGTTGGTCCCATAGTGAAAGTTGTTCATATTCATGGGTAGAACACCCTGTGAAAATTTGGCTGGTCATTAAAAAATCTCCCAGTATACTTAATGATAATATAAACACTTAGTATATTTAATGCTTATTAACTTATTACCAAGTGTGTGGCGGCATCTACAACGCCACATGCGAACTACGCATCAAAGACATGCCGTCACACAAATCCTGCATCGCGCAAGCAGAGTTTACCGCGCGACTGGCATATAGACAACACCCCAATATCAACAGTCGGGCAGTAGACACGACACCCGTCTGGTCGGAGAATCCTCCCTTTTCTATGGAGTGAACTTTACACCCTGTTTCTCATCTATACATATAATAAATCTGTAGACAAGGCGTTTCTGTACATTTCAAATAATAAAAAAAAAAATAGTTGGGGTGTTAAAGAATCACTAACAGATGCCATTTCTACCATTTTTGTCATTATTGTCTGTTTGTCTGTTTGTCTGTTCGTCTGTTTGTCTGTTTGTCTGTGAGAGTTCATAAATTTTTGTGCAAGTATCACGTCAAACGTACAAAACCAATGTAGTTAAATTTTATACTCAAATATTGTGTGTAACTCAGAGTTTTACTTAGTTTTTGTTTCATCGCAATCGCTTCAGTCTATCAAAAGATATATGAATTTAAAGTGTTCAAGAAGAACTTTTCATTACGGCGGTGTCTTCATACACGTAACGACATCTATTGATACCAAATGGTACTAAAAATAAAAATCGCTTTATAGGGGTGGTTAACCTGATGGGTCGATCCAGCAGGTTAAGCTACGCTTGCCGGGGTTGGTTAGTGGATGGGTGAGCATCTTTACATACCGAGACTCCTCCGTGCCTCGGAAAGCACTTTAAGCCGTTGGTCCCGGCTGTTATTCGTGGATCTTTGACAGTCGTTACGGGTCGTCAGAAGCCCGAAAGTATGACAACCAGTCTTACCAAGGGGTATCGTATTACCCAGTAACTGGGTTGTCGAGGTCAGATAGGCAGTCGCTCCATGTAAAATACAGGTATTCAGCTGCATCCGGTTAGACTGGAAGCCGACCCCAACATAGTTGGGAAAAGCCTAGGCAGATTGGTTCTATTGGTGGTCGATTAGTAACGCTAAAAGAATTTCAAATATAAAAAACCGGCCAAGTGCGTGTTGGACCACGCACAATGAAGGGTTCCGTAGTTGGGATGAATTTATCCCAAGAACAAAGTTAACATTGTAGTTGGAAAACATACTCTCCCATACATTCCAACTGTAAATGTAAGTTTGTACTCACAATATTGAGAGATTTACCATGTTATTTTATGACCACAGACTATTCCTATAGTTTTTCCTGTAATCTACAAGTAAAGAACTATTTTCTGTATTTTTTTTTCAAAACTTTAGGCTCAGTAGTTTCGGAGATTAGGGGATATATTGGTAAATTTTCATCTATTTTCTTAAATACTTAATATAATTTTAAAATTATAAAAAAAATATACATATTTGAGACCCTCATATTAATTAAGCCCTTTTAATGTCACACGGTACAGTTTGCAAAACTTTTTTTTTTAATTTTCTTATTTGCCCCACCAAAGTGACCCCCATATTCGAAATCCATTTATTTACTTTACCTACCTGTCCGCGTTTGGGTCACAGAAATTCATAATTATGTGTACCAAATTTTAACATAATGGGTCCAATAGATTCGGTGCAAATTAGCTATGACAGACGGACAGACAGACAGACACACGAGTGATCCTATAAGGGTGCCGTTTTTAGGGTTCCGTACCAAAATGGTATAAAAGGAACCCTTATGGTGTGACTCAGTCTGTTTTTCTGTCTGTCTGTCTGTGTCTCTGTCTGTCACAGCTGGATATCTCAAGAACTACTAATACTATCAACTTGAAATTTGGAACAGTTTTAGATGACGTTTACCCAACTATTTTGCAAATAAGCAAGAAATAAAAATATTTTAATTTTTATTGCAACTGGGACTGAAAGGGGGTCTTAAAAATTCATAGTGGGGCTACTAGGGCATGTGGGGTATAATATGAAAGAGCGCTGTTTGCACATTCTCAAAAAAAAAAAATTTTTTTTTATAAGCCGCATAGTTTTCGACTTTTGATGAAAAATGTAAAAAAACTACCGTCCCCCCCTTATCTCCGAAGTTTGCAAAGAGAAAAATCTGAAATTATTCTATGTGATAGAAGTTTATGTAAAGAAAACAGGAAAAATAAAACGATGTCTCTAAATAGCAGACTTTTTCAGAAATCGAAACGGAACCCTCGGTGCGCGAGTCCGACTCGCTCTTGACCGGTTTTTTTCTTTTGAGGTATGGAACCCTAAAAATGGACTACCTAATAGTTATTAGTATTAACTGTCATCTTACAATTTTATTGTAAGATGATAGTTAATACTAATATAACTAATACTAATAACTGATGTGGTGTTCTGAGTGAAAAAGAATGCAATGTCAGATATAATAATCCTATCAACTTTCATACACGGAGAAGGTGAGGTGAGGGTGTGAGAGGGTAGTGGCAGGGGGACGCGGTGAGAGGGAGGGAGAAGCAGTAAGGAGGTGTGAGGGGGAGGAAGGGGGAAGGGGATGCGGTGAGGGGTATTAGAGGGGAGGGTGACAGGGGGGAGAAGGAGGGGGGTGGTAAGATAAGGTTGAGAGGAGAGTTAGAGGAGGAGGGTTGAGAGGTTGGGTGAGAGGGGTGGTGACGAGCGCCTTAACACCTTATTGTTGCTTTTTGACCGAAAAATAGAAAGTCGGAACGGCACAAAAAAAAAGGAGTAAACGCCAGTCGTCGTCAGAGCTGACACACACACTTTTTTTTCAATCAAACTGGGTACCTTTGTAAGTTTATTTATTGTACGCAGATCGAGCTCCCAGTTAACCACTGTGGGTATCCGATAGATGTTGTCAAGTATAAACGGAATCGCGGTGTCAAAATTTTCCGCAGAAGAGTGACACTTTTTCAGTCATAAAATAGATGCTTTCCTGGAATTCCGGTCTCTGGACCTGGATTTCCCTCTAGAGGTCGAGATTATTTAAGGCATCTTTATAACCGACTTCAAAAAGAAAGAAGTTTTCAATTCTTCTGTTTTTAGGGTTCCGTAGCCAAATAGTACATAGAAAGGGAAGGCTTATCATTGTGTCCTGTCCGTCTGTCCGTCCGTATGTCACACACCTTATGTTTGAAAGAGTTTTCTCCAGAGATGGTGAAGATCAGACAATTGAACTCCTCAATAACTTACAGTAGGTATACGTACTGTGATTTGGTCCAGAAATCAAAGAAAATTACTGGCTATCCGTGGTCAACTAATTATGGACTTCAATGGTTTTTAAAAGTTTTGCCTCCATAAACATGGATGTTCACTGACTCACGGTATCAACGAAAGACAGTTTGATGCGCAGTCCAAACCGCACAGATCCATCCGCGTTTTGGAACGCAGTCCACAGATCCGTGGTCCAAACTGTAGGTACCTACGTGTAAACCCCGCTATTCATTCTTTCCGAAACGATAGTTTCGAATGGCGCGTTGTGTTTCCAGCAGTCCGAATACGTGTTAAACCCCGCTATCATAAACCGCAGTAACTGCAGGGCTGTGGTAGAGAACCCCCCGTTGCGGTTCCCACCTGGCAAGATCGCAAGATTCTTCATTTTTATTGGAGGAGTGATACCTACACCATATCTAAGCGACACATTATGTATTGATTTCCGACATGCACGCGAACGAAGTCGCGGGCACAGCTAGTACTACCTAAGGGCGCATTCACACGGGATACGTCTTTGACGATTCGGTATAAAACGGTGAATGAGCTCTATTAGAGCTCATTCACCGTTTTATACCGAATCGTCAAAGACGTATCCCGTGTGAATGCGCCCTAAGTGTGTTACGAAATATTAGATCTTTATCTATGAAATTGCCGTTCTGCAGTACTGGCCATTTCAAATCAAAATAATTTTTGTTTGGCTAAGAATTCTAAATTCAAATTAATTTTATTTTAAAAACATGGATTTTTTTTTCCAAAAGTAGTCATTTGTTTATTGATTAGTGTTACATTTTCATCGCATTTCAATATTTTTCGTCATCATGGATACGTTAAAAATTCGAGTAATTATGGAATATGAGTACCGTCGTGGCAGCAACGCGGCACAACCGGCACGCAACATCAACGACGTTTACGGAGCAAACACTACAAACCAACGCACCACCTGTTATTGGTTTGCTCGCTTCCGTTCTGGAAATTTCGACCTGAAAAATGAACCTCGCGGTCGTCCGAAGACTTTGGTCGACAATTACGAATTAAAGGCGATTGTGGAAGCTGATGATACACAATCTACGGCTGAATTAGCAGCAGCTTTCGACGTTAGCGTCAAAACAATATTGGTCCATTTGCGTCAAATTGGCAAGGTAAAAAAGCTTGACAAATGGGTGCCCTACGAACTCAATGATCGCCAGCGCGAAGTACGCGTCGAGACGTGCCTTGCACTGCTCAACAGACACACAAATGAAGGAATTTTGAACCGCATTGTTACCTGCGACGAAAAATGGATTCTGTTTGATAACCGCAAGCGCTCAGCAAGTTGGTTGGATCCTGGTTAAGCACCTAAACAATGCCCTAAACGAAAACTTACCCCTAGAAAAGTGATGATCACTGTTTGGTGGTCTAGCGCCGGTGTGATTCATTACAGCTTCTTACCGAACGGGGTGAGCATTACTGCAGATGTGTACTGTGAAGAACTGAACACAATGATGGAGAAGCTGGCACATCTCCAACCAGCATTGGTCAATCGCTCGTCTCCGCTGCTCCTGCACGACAACGCGCGACCTCATACTGCACAGCAGACGGTCTCCAAGTTGCAAGAACTGGGGTTGGAAGCTCTCCGTCATTCGCCCTACTCACCAGACCTTGCGCCTACAGACTACTACAGACTTTTTCCAGAATTTGGATAACTTCTTGGCGGGAAAAAAATTCAATACCCGAGAGGCAGTACAAAATGCCTTTGAAGAATTTGTTGCCTCCCGACCAGCTGATTTCTTTAAGAAGGGCATCAATAAACTGCCACTGCGTTGGCAAAGATGCATTGATTGCATGGGTGATTACTTCGATTAATACAAATAAAAAATACATGAAAAAAATTCGTTTAAATTTTTTCATACAAAACGGCAATTTCATAGGTAAAGACCTATTAAAAACAGCAAATATTGGAATGTTAGCAAGATGTCACCAATATCTGTTAAGGGTGTATGCTGGTTGGTCAGAATCTTTCGCCAATCAGTATTGTTAAAGCGTTTTGCCGACCGATACTGGTAGCATGTGAATTAATTATTTATTTGCTAGAAATATAACTATGTACCATCGCGGACATAGATTGATTGAATTGCGATTCACCGCAAATCCACCGCGTACAGTCAGCGTCAATAATATCGGCACGAACTGTTCAAAATGATCTAAACAACTATGAAAATGAAATATTACTCAATGACAAGGAACATTTCAGAATGACGACAGTACACGACAACCGTCATTCTGAGAAGAACTTTATCCAATTGAGATAAAGTTTAATTTTCTTAGTTCTTGAGATCATTTTGAACAGTCTGTTCGTCCCGATTTTTGACGCTGGGTACATGATATGGTAAACAGAACCTGTCCTTAGTTGGGGTAAATTTTTTGAACTTATCTAATTATAATTTTTTCTGTCATGTCAGAATAAATGGTTTTTCTTTCGTCCATTCTGGGACACCTTAGAGACACCCCCGGGTAGACTCACCAATAAGTTCGGCCGGCTTGTTCTGTCTCTGGTTGATGAAGAACTCGAAGGCCTCCCTCATGGAGTAGAGGAACTTGTCGTTCCTCTGGAAGCAGGTGTTGACCACGTGGTCCAGCTGTTCCTTGAACTCCAGCAGTTCTCCTACCATCGTCTTGTCGCGTTCCGGCTCTATCACTATCGTACGACCTTTTTTCTGTAAGAAAATAACATAACATCAGACTTGTTTTCTCAGAAGGGGTGTAGGCAGACGTGTTTTGTGTTTCAATAATTTGCATGGTTGGTGATACATAATGGCGAAAGTTTGTGAGTGTGTGTGTGTATGTTTGTTACTTCTTCACGCTCAAACGGCAGCACCGATTTGTATGTTTGGTATGTAGATAGCTTATACCCTGGATTAACACATAGGTTTTTTTATCCTACGCGGGTGAAACCGCGGGGCCCAGCTAGTGAGGTTATAAATTAAATGTTTTCACATGAATATCACAATCAGTTTCGAGATAACAAGTAAAAACGTAATTCATTTATAGTTTCGCGTCACGTAAGTTTGCCGCTCTGATACCAGGCTTTCCGATGCGCATGGCATGGCGCGCTGCTGTTTTGGAATAGATATTAACAACTGTGCAATCATTTGTAGCCTACTTCAGAGCGGTTGCAGCGGCTAACTTTCAAGACGGGAACTATGGTTACTCAATTTGTCCTGACACCTGTGAGTTGGACAATTTCTAGTAGTAATAAGTATCAAATTCGCTAAAGACATATGTACTTATAATATGAAACTGACAGGTGTCAAGAATGCATTCTCTCAACGGCCGGACTGTAAAACTTGTTTAAGTTGTATAAGCGCGATTTTGAACGCCTTTGGAGCGGTAGCTTCGCTTTGTGCACATTATTTTTAGTTTATAAAGCGTTACGTCACTTTATCCCTTCAAATACTATAAAAGGTGTAACTTAAATAACGCGCAACCTTTATTATGAACACTTTTACTATTGGACCAAACCTGAAATCGCGCCGTTATGCGAACACAGGGAACAGCTGACTTTTTTTCGCGATTTCAGGTTTGGTGCCATAGTAAAAGTTGTTCATAATGATGAGTACAATGACCCCTTAAGAGGTTGTGCGGTATTTAAGTTACACCTTGTTTAAAGTGGTAAAATCAAAATCTTCACTGACTGACTGATTCAGTCAGGACTTCTCTTTTTATTTATATAGATTATTACTGACCTTAATATAAGCGTTGAAGTGATTACAAAGTTCGGTAAGCCCGTCCTTCACGCGGCTGAAGAGTCCGTACAGCGTGGTGAGGTCTGCGAGCCGCGGCCCGTCCATCAGCGCCTCCAGGCCTTTGCCCAGGATGCCTGTCAGGTGCTCGCTCAGGAGTTGGCGCTCTATCGTGTGGATTAACTGCCATCTGGACATAGAGATAATGGGCTAAGTACACCGAGCATTTAGCGTCGTTTTAAAAAAAATACGCATACACTGACCGTGTAGGTACTTATTGCTTTTTTGCTTTATGACGAGAAGGGGGCTAAGTAATAACAGACGCACGGGTCGTTCGATCAGGTTAAGCTACTGTTGGTCCGTGGTGGATCTTTACATAGGTACCGAAACCCCACCATGCCTCGGATAGTACGCTAAGCCGTTGGTTCCGGCTGTCACTCGTGGATCTTTGACCGTCGTTACGAGTCGTCCGGAGCCCGAAAGTCTGACAACAAGTCTTACCAGGCCAGTAAGTAACAGGGTTGCGGAGGTCAGATAGGCAGTCGCTCCATGTAAAATACTAGTATTCAGCTACATCCGGTTACAGTGAAAGCCGACCACAACAGTTGGGAAAAGGTTAGGCAGATAATGATGTATGTAACTGCAGATTTTTCGGGGTAAAAATTATTAAATTATTTTTTGTATGGAAGGTGGCGACATTGTTGCCTCGGCTTATGTTACAATAACTTTGTACTTACTTAGTGGATGGGTCTAGGTAGTGCAGCAATCTTTCATTCTCCTCCTTTAGCCTCTTCTCAACGTGTGCGAGGTACTGCGGTACGGCTAGTTCGCGCATCAGTCGCTGCCCTTCGGCCGCGTAGAGGCGCTCCGTCGCTTGGAGGAACCTGTGGAAGAAACGGTGTAAGAGGTGATCATAATCAAATCAAAAATCAAAAGTCATTTATTCAAACGGTGCTGAGACTCAGCAGTTTTCGAACGTCATGATTACTTAAAGACAGTCCCACAAAACGCCCGCCCTTCACCACTTTCTAGGGCTTTAGCTGGGAAGAAGAAGTGGCGCAACAAATAAAAATTAATAAATAAATATCCTTGCACATTTCACACCATTCGGAACAAATACTTGTAGGTCGTACAAATATTTGTTCCGTGCGGGAATCGAACCCGCGACATGCTGCGCAGCAGTCAATCGCTCAACCACTACGCCAAACGTGTCGTCAAATTCACCAGCAGCACAGCTGTCTGTCCGTTCAATGAAAAACTTATGACTTTATCTTGTATTACAACACATATTTTGAGCGTTTCATCGTTCTACAATATCCTTGGATTTCCATAATGATCTGTTCAGGGTCGCAAGTACCAGATGAACGCATGAAAAACCAAGTTTTCTAGTTATATATATATACAACTATAAATTGTATATATACAACTATATATACAACTATAACTGTATATTCTGGCAAATAAGCAAATTTCATTTCATTTCGTTGTCACCGACAACTTAAACCTAGCGACTCTAAATTATCACACGCATATAGAAATCTATATGCGTCAGAGAATTAAGTGTCGCTGACAGAAAAATAGTATGAATTAAAAACAATATAAATGTATTATTAATTTATACCTACTACAAAAATATAACAAAATTAAACATGAACTATATACAAATTTTAATATTTTTAGTATCAGATTATCAGGTGCTAGATTTATACTAATCCTGTATCTATTTTGTACTAATCCTGTATCTATTATTGCTAAACTTCTGCGAATTTCATCACAATTCATGTCATTTCAAATAGCTTTCGTAAAATGCTTATATTGATACGTTCGTATTTATAGGATCACGTGGATAGTGGGCGAGGCAACCCGTGAATTCGCCGCGTGATCAGCTCATGAACAAGGGCTCTGTAGTCTTGATAGTGTTCGGGTAGTTTCGAAACTCACACGTGCCTGAGAGTAGAACCGTAAACGGGTTTTAAATAATGGACTTTATAAAAGGCTACCTTAATTTTTTTTTTATGACACAATCAATTTGTTTTCAATTAATTAGGTCATATTTCACGATGTCCGATTAGCACTACTTACCGAATAAATTCAAAATGGAACAATTTTGTATGAAATTATCTAAGTTAATAGGAACTTAATCGTAGGTGGTGAAACAGGCCCTTAAACTAAGTTCCCCTTTTTAAGAAAACGAAAAATGGTTTATTATTAAATTAAAAATGGTTTATTATTTTCACAACTAATATCTTAACAACTAGTGATTAGAGCTTCCTTTCAAGCAAATAAGCCTGTGTTAGGAGACCTTTTTGCAGACAAAATGCGGATTTCAGCAATGAAACTAATCGCGATCAGCACGTAAACCAGGTTTATGAGCTGTCAGTGTCATTGTTTTCTTTGGAATATTGACATTGACAGCTCTTGAACTCGGTTTAGATGCGCCGATCGTGTTAAGTTTCATTGTTGAAATTCGCACTAAATAATTTAATCAATGTCACATAAGAACGTTTTTCAGTAGCTTATAGCTAAAGGTACACATATCAACTCGGAAACGGAACGTAACCGTATCAACTCGAGCCGTTTAGTATTCTTTGTATGAAACTCCCTACTGAAAAGAACGAACCGCGGTGTGGCGCGTGGTCAACCAGCGGTCCCCGCGCTTACGGCTCGTCGTCCCGCGCTTACGCCTTTCCGTCGCTTGCGTCTCTTCGTCCACCCTTGCCCCTCTCAACCCTCCCGCGGCGTGCCATGAACTTTTTACTCTTAATTTATTAAATTTTCAATATCTGTTTTTGACGTAAGCGCGGCGTCGACTAGCTGTAGCCGAGTCGACGTATCGGAGCTGCTGGTCCGCTTTGGTTACGTGCTTACGTTAGGTTGACGCCTGACGACGCGGCGAAATGTGATACGGTGACGATCCCTTTCCGAGTTGATATGTGTGCCAACCTTTAGACTGATACCGACTGTCATTTAAAATTTTTGAAAAAGTAAAGAATGAAAGAAGCACACATAGAGGTGAGGAATCTCATCTTACTCTGTGAAAACACAGACACATGCAATCTTATTACTACTTGTACTAAACGAGTACTAACTTGTGTTCAAAAGCATCCTGATAGATCTGCAGATCGGAGAGCATCCTGAGCAGCGATTTGAGCAGCGATATATCGACGGCGTCCCCGCCGCGCTCCCGCTCGATCAGCGTCAGTAGCCCGTCCACGGTCCGCGTCTGAACCAACGTGTTCATTGCTATGTGGTGCCGAAACAAGTCTAGACCCATGTCCCTGAAATAACGCACATAATATTAAAATAACATCACGGCACTCCGAAAGGGTAGGTAGAGGCACACAATACATAATAGTACAAGTACCACAGATTAATACAGAATGTGGCTCTCCACAGTTTAGGTATGAAGCTACAATACTCAGCGGCCTCATCTCACTGGGTCAATTCAGTGTGGGCTCCCGCGCACCGGCCGGCTCGCACGTTAGTTCGATACTCACTCACGCGCCGCGTCGTAAAAGAAGACAACCCTAACGAGTCAGAAGGTATAAGAGTTACGCAATAGAAAGAGGGCAACTTGTAGGTGAAAATAACTGTATTTTCACATAAAACAGAGTCGCTATTTTTTAAAATGATTTTGCAGAGTGAATCTTCTGTACTTGCACAGATTAATACAGATGGGACACTCCGCAAAATCATTTAAATAAAAAGCGACTCTTGCTACGACACAATAAAGTGCAATTCAAGTCGCACAACGCTTTTTACCTACAGTTATATTCACCTAGAAGTTCCCTGCCTTTCTATCCCGTAACTCTTATACCTTCTGACTCACTTTATTACTTTATTAGTTTTGTTACGATGGTCTGTGTTATTTCCCAGATTGTGTACAAATTCTTTGTTTACACATAATTATGTGCATTCCCAAGGCTTATAAAAGGTTTCTGAGAATGAATGGGCATTTAAACAGAATAAGATGAATCTGAGAAATATACGAGATTAATTGAATTGGCTTACAACATTTGTTATGGGATTAATCAATAAGATAAAAGGAAGCCCCAATCCTCATAATACTTGAAATGACATTATGACATCTGTGGCGTTATTGTTTATCCTACTAACCCTACTAACATTATAAAGGTGAAAGTTTGTGAGTGTGTGTGTTTGTATGTTTGTTACTTCTTCACGCTCAGGATTTGGATGAAATTTTGTATGTAGATAACTTATGCCCTGGATTAACACATAGGCTACTTTTTATCCCGGTCTACGCGGGTTAAACCGCGGGGCACAGCTAGTTCACCATAAAGCACAGCAAGTGCATTTGATGCACATATTAATAATGCAAGATCGTTATATGCAAAAGTCTGTACATTTCTCAAGAGTTTTGTGTTAACTGAAATACACATAAGCTTACAGAAATAGCTTACACAAAAAAGCTTACAGGTAACAAAAAAGTCTCACCATATAGAATGTATGCTAGGATTCTGCAGTACATAGGTGCGGTCAAGGTACAGGAATATGCTTCGGATCATAATCATCTGGCGGCAGTGTGCGCGCCAGCAGTCGTCCATGCGCTTCAGGAACACCTGCCGGTCCATACTCTCCGACAGGAACTGCTCAATGTTAGCTTTGACGTGGGCTTCCACCAAGTTTGTGAGGTTCACGTACAGTTGTGATGCCATCTGAATAAGGCAAGTTAATTTTAGAACTGTTTTTATTAGTGTTGTAATCAAAACATCAAGAATGTACATTTATTTTTTAACTAGCATCTGGCTGCAACTTTGTTCATGAAATTTCTTGTTCCCCTGACACAATCCGTCGCATGGCATAGCCTGCCCGCGCTATTACTTCGGTTTAAGCTTAGTGGTCTTTCTGACTTTTTTTTCTTTTTGCTCAGCTCCTGAGGGTCCTAGCTAGATGTTAAATAGGCTTCCTCAAGAATTGGGCTATCAAATGCAAGAATAATTTTTTAAATCCGATTAGTAGTTCCAGAGATTTGCGGATTCAAACAAACTCTTCAGCTTTATTTTAAACTAGCTTTTGCCTGCGGCTTTGCCCGCATTACACATATAAACCTTCCTGTTGAATCACTCTATCTATTAAAAAAAACTGCATCAAAATCCTTTGCGTAGTTTTAAAGATCTAAGCATACATAGGGACAGACAGACAGCGGGAAGCGACTTTGTTTTCTAATATGTAGTGATGTAGTGATGACTAGCTGTTTGTGCCGACGTCGACCGGGTGTTTCCGGTGGATTTTCTGGAAAAATTTGGGAAAAGGCTAGGCAGATTGGGTGTATATCTGGACAATAGAGACTTCATTCCATTTACTACGCTGAGAAACAGTAGAAAATCTATGACAAGCATCGTGGTAGTGTAGTAATTTATGTATAAGCAAGTATCACTATCAGAGATTCCATTGCCTATCAACTATTTGATGATTTTGTAGTTGGTGTTCTGCATAATCACACCCCAGAACATAATTAGTATATGATATGACATACAGGATTGGGTGGAACATGTTTTTAAAATGTAGTCATTACTTTAAAGCAGACTTTAAACCAGATATGGTGTTGTTTTGAATATTTTGCTATGATGTTGACGTTGTGAATTCAACAAAAATATGGCAATAGTTGCCAAATGATGGTGGTGTTGTCATGTTCCATGCACACAGATGTCTGGTAGCGATCATCTCGCTAGTAGGGCTTCCAGAATGTTTGCGAACTTCACCTTGTGACTGCACATGTTCTCCACTGCCTGGTACAGCTCCTCGAGCGAGTAAGCGATCGCTTTCGACGTTTGGATGGCGATCACCGCCTCCCGCAACTTGCTCCATGTCGTCTCCTGGTAGTTCTCTGGAAGGTTCGGCTTACCTAAAAACAATACCCAGCCATTACCTCTGCAGATGTCAAATAGGTTATAATCATGACGACTATGATAATAGCGTAAACACACTTTTAAAATTCTTTATAACCAATTTCTTCGTCGTTGCACCAGGCTTGTTCATTGATGACGACGTCAACTTTACCGTCCCATTGGAGTTGGGAGTCAGCAAGGAAAAGTTTGATTTCTTCTCATTGGCACTCATTTCGTCGGATTTTGTTCTTTTATTATTGCACTGTTCGCTGCTGGTGTGAAGAGAGCGTTTTCTACTCTGATTGTTTCCACCCTCCTCGGCCAAAACTGGCGTTTTAGCTATGCCCGACATAAGAAAGCATCCTATGGCCACAGCCACAGCACTAAATATTACGATTAATGCTAATTAATTAGAAAATACAAATAAAAATAGAAGCAATCAGTCGGTAGTTTACCAGATCACCACCATTAACATGAGTTTTACAATTTTATTGATAGGGGGCGCACATGTAAACAAAACGTCAAATGGCACGCAACGTCAAAAAATATATAGAAATAATGCGTTCGTTTGGGTGCATTCGTATTTTAGACCCGTGAATTAGTCTTAAAAGCCGGATTCATATTACTGTATTGTGTTGTGTCGTGCGTGAAGCCTTCTGCAGTTCTGACGCATAGTGGCTACGGTGCTTTCATAGGTAGGGACCTATGAAAGCGGCCGTAAAGATACGGTTTCCTAGAAGAGCGGTGGCTTGGTCATAAGTAAGATGGATGGGGCCAAAATAATAAGTCTAGTTTTTTGTCTTGAAATTCTCAGAACTACTTATTATGGGGAATGTTCTATGGTAGCCCCGAGCCCGCGAAATTCAAATTTTCTTACGGTTTTTGCAATTTGCAGGTTAGTGTCAGGTTGTATGTTGATTAAAATATGATTCGCGGCCGTAACTAATATGGCTAATTTAATTAACAAATATTTTATACGACCGCGACTCATATTTACATCAACATAAAACCTAATAGTGACTTGCAAATTACAAAAAACTTAAGAAATTTTGAATTTCGCTGGCTACCCCTTTGCTACATAATTATTACGTAGCCACAGATAACTAATATGTAAGTTTTTTATTGTACAAAGTGCCATCTATCCCTCACACAGGGAACTTTTTATTGCACTGTTCCACTTTTGTTTGTCATGTAATACTTTACATAATTGTTAATTTTGCGGAACCACTTTACAAACGCACCCGGCGATTTTATATACTAGCTATTTTTTTTTGGGTACAATAGACCCTTTTTAGTGTATCATTGAAAACAACAAAGTGCGCAAAATAATAGGCGCCGAAAAAAAAATTACAGTACGAGTACGAGTACCATTGACCTTGAAATCAAAGTCAATGGTACTCGAAAAATCAGCTGTTTAGTACATTTATCTACATCAAACTCGTCAAAATGTAGGGAGCAGCTGATTTTTATTTCGCGATTTCAGGTTTGGTCCTATAGTAAAAGTTGTTCATAATGATGAGTACAATGACCCCTTAAGAGGTTGCTGGTGTTTTACCAATAATCCTGTATATGTACATTGAAATGCACTTTTTTAATTTATCCCAAAGAATTTTTTTATCTACAAAAATTCAAGTATCAAACATGTTTTCAGCGTAGGTACTATATCAGTATTGACACCTGTAAGATTTTTGAATTTGCCGCCTATTTCATGGGACACGACTCGCTTGACAGACACTACGCACAACGCAAAAACTGTCCAAAAAAGTTAAATTAATCGACGCAAGATAAATTTTGTAAGAGTGAAAGCACTTTGTTTGGCTAACATTCAAAAGTTCGCCAAGCAAAAATACGGCACGCCGTAAGAGATAGAAGATACGATGCTTTGTCTCAATTTTCCTATTAATTTCGTATATATGTGTCTTACTTCCACACTTCACACTGTAATCATGGCAACGTCTAGAGGTTGAATAAGTAGTCTGTCACAGACTACTTAGGGATACTACCTCAGAACAATAACAAAGCATAGAAGGAAGGCTAAAAACAGAATTCTGTAACTACCTTTATTCCCGTTCTATTATTAGGTACGATAAAGGTACGATAAAGGATGTGGGAAAGAGATAAATGTTTTACTCTTTGTTTTACTTTCTTGGCATGGTCACAAGATCAATTGTCATTTGGTTAAAAAAGTTATAGTATGACGCGGCCAAATTTGATAGTACTTTGTTTCAATGTCTGACAGTTCGTTCATTGAACTAGCTGACTTATTCGCGTGTTCATTGTTTACGTGTCTGTCATAATATTCCATGGTTTTGCGATGTTTTAATAATATTTCTATTGTTAGATTGCATGAATTCTTTGTTTAACTACAAATAGTGAGTGTGTGGACGCTGTGGAGCAATTTCTTGTGTGGTTGGGGGCTGCAAGTCCCATTCATAGCGAAAATAAAATGAACAACAAATATTGACCTTCCATCGGTAAGTTTTTGCTCAATTTCTTGTTGCCTAAGATCTGATAAACGAATATAAATACATAACAAATATTGCTGTGTCACTATATAGCTGAAACCAGTCGTAATATTTATTCCAATAGAAGTTATTAGCGAATATTCGGAAATTGTTTTGGGGTTATCTTGATCAGCCATAGTGACGTAAATAATGTTGTCGATACTTTTCTTTTACAGATTTCCTAGACGATGTGAAAAAAAAATGGATAAATTGTATTGGTAGACGAAATTGGACTCCAAACAGCACAGCCACATAATATGCTCCAAACATTTTACTTTGTATTCATTTGGTAATGAACCTATGAAATGGATGTAGCATGTTCTTTAAGTCGTCACTTAGAGAACATGCTGTTCCTACATTATTTGTTATGGATAGAACAGATGAAATGGTCTTGATATATTATGATATCATTTAGGTATTTTATTAGCAATAAATAGTATCCCGTTCAAATTAAAACTTGATTTATTACATTACAGGAAATACTTATGGAAGTCTGCGAAGAAGGACATAGCGCAATACTGCAAATTAAAAAAACCGCTCACCATCAACAGTAATCTAACATGAAGACAGGCGATACAATGATATTATATTAAAAATATCATTGATGCGATATCATTCTTCTAATTATCCCAGTCGGAAATATAATCGAGTGCAAATTTATTTATTTATTTTTAATACAAAATACGTAATTGTAGGATCCCGTAGCAATGGAAGTTGAAACAGGACCTAGTACATCGGTACAAATTAATGAATCGCAACTGATCTTGACATCTCGTGAAATCATCTCACATCAGTCAGGTAAGACATACAAATAAAACTATTTACCTAAATAAAAATGTTGATAAAAAATCTTACATAAATTTTATTGAGAACTGTTTGTTTTAGGAATCCTTGACACAGATGACAATAACAAATTCAGAAATAATTAGATTCCATCCCGATTCAAGAAGACTGCGCTTTTGGCGAGTTCCTGGTCGCCAGAGCCGACTCCAGAATCCTCAGGAAGTTCATCCGTACCAGGGCGGAATGATTATGGTGTGGGCTGGAATTCGACTAACAGATTATTAAAGTGGCTAGGCATTTTATTTTTTATTTAAAATATTATCTGGTCGTTATTTATTTTTTTATGTACGAAAAGTTTTTGTCGCTTTGGTACCATTTTAAATTTTCATAATAAATTTTATTTTTTCACTAACAACCATTTTATTTAATCAAATAATTCAAATCTCTATTAAATTACGCTTCTACTGATTTACAATAATATATGTTACATAAAAAGTATTAAAATAAAAATTATTAGGTACTTTGAATACCCTTTTTCCCTAGACTTTGTTGGTAGTCTATGATGTAATCTAAAATTCAAATAAATATGAGAAAGTAAGTTGCTAAAAACATTTGCAAAACCGAATGTCTCCCACTTCTTTTCAATAAACTCATCAGTTATTATGGCAACTAAATACATTCTGGTTTAGCCGGGTCAGATTTAATACATGAAGAGCTGTCGGGAACCAAGGAAGACTTTGGTGATGATGATGACGAACTATTTAGTTCATACTTAAAGTATTGTTTCATTTTGAACGAATATATTAAGTATTGGTATCATAAGTATGCTTAGTTACTTCAAAATTTTTGGTACGCACGGCTACAGATCAAGCTATACATTTCCAGTATAAGCTGATCTCGCATTGTATAGGATTTCCTTACAATGAGCGGTCAGTGTAAACTGGAAATGTATAGTTTGATGTGTAGCCGTGTGTACCTACGGTTATTATTCTTGGCAGTGTAAGAAAGAATGTCATTGTAAATTCTATCGACGTTGAAATTTAGTGGGTACATCACTAGTCAGAATAAAATGAATGACAACCTACAAAATTTCGAAACGTCTTCTGTATACGTGTCCTTCTTTAACATCATAGCGGCTCCATAAGTCAAAATGAAACAAATATATTGAGTTCAGTTGCTATTTTAGGACTACTTCTATGCTTTGTTATTGTTCTGAGGATACTACGTATGGTTGAATGCAAAGAGTATACTAATAAATAGGGGGGTTGAATGCTGTTGAATGTCTTTGCTGATACCAAACGTTACAACCACAGACTGTGATCTCCCATAGAAAAAAAATCGCTATACGAATCTACAAGCTTTGAAAGTGAAGTTTGTTTTTTATTTTAATTTTATCATTTTGAAATACGAGTTTCAAAATAATGTGCGTAGACAGAGAATAAAACGCATTTGAATGACTTCATTTTACTTTCACAGTACAGTACAGTTTCAGCCCGCGAAATTCAATTTTTTTTGGGTATATAGTATTGCGGAACAAAATGGCGTCTTGACAGTAGGTACTATTCTTATTTGGTACGCGTAGTAAACACGGCTACACATCAAGCTATACATTTCCAGTTCACACTGACCTCTCATTGTAAGGAAATAATAAGACTTGAGGAAATCTGCAGCTGTGTTTAGGAAAATAATTATCTTGATATAGTTTTTTTTCGTTCACTGGCTACAGGGCTTTCATTATCTCAGCACTAGGTACGGTAACTAAGATTCCGAGTTTAAATAAGTAGCAGCTGTTGAGTGTACGCACGGCTACAGATCAAGCTGTACATTTCCAGTATAAGCTGATCTCGCATTGTATAGAATTTCCTTACAATGAGAGGTCAGTGTAAACTGGAAATGTACAGCTTGATGTGTAGCCGTGTGTACTTAATTAACTTGTACCTAGTTCAAGATCTCAGAGTCGCCAGACCTTACTTATTTTCTGACTAATAACTGATTTTGATCTGGCTGCTTACAAATAGTATTGAAATAGTTCCACGAGTATATTAATTTCTGTAAAACACAAACAAGACTAGCGACACTAAGAAAAGTGAGTAAGTAACATTTTTAAGTACGTAACTTTGCTACGTGATACCTGAAAATTGGCCGTCGGCCCAAGCTAGCTTACATAGGTACTAACACTACTCTATCCCTCTGGAAATGTAACTGCGCTAGCAAAATGACCCTACAAAAGTCGAGTCGAGTAGGCGGGGCTTAAAAGTCGAGCCCGGTGCGTCATCAGTCGGACATTTTGTAACCTCGGAAAGTCGGAAGTGATTCGTATTTAGAATCATACGTCGCTTTGGTTTCAAGTAGGACCAATTTTTGTGTGGAATTTGTTCTGAGTTACGCTTCCTGACTTATAAACTTATAACTTATTCGTACACTCTATCCCAAATATTTTGTTAAGGCGAGTAATAATGCCAACTAGCGCCACCATTGAGAAAAAATCATAGGTCTGGGAGATATGGAGCATTTTGAAATCTCCTATGTTCTCATCTGTTTTTAGGGTTCCGTACCAAAATGGTAAAAAAGGAACCCTTATGGTGTGACTCAGTCTGTCTGTCTGTCTGTCTGTCACAGCTGGATATCTCAAGAACTACTAATGCTATCAACTTGAAATTTGGAACAGTTTTAGATAATATTTATCCAACTATTTTGCAAATAAGAAAGAAATAAAAATATACCTATGTATTTTTTTTGCAACATGGGCTGAAAGGTGGTCTTAAAAATTCAAAGTAGGGCTACTAGGTCATGTGGGGTATCATATGAAAGAACGCTGTTTGCACATTCTCAAACATATTTTTATTTTTTTAGGCCGCACAGTGTTCGACTTTTGATGAAAAATGTAAAAAAAAATACCGTTCCCCCTCCCTTATCTCCGAAGTTTGCAAAGATAAAAATCTGAAATTATTCTATGTGATAGAAGTTTATGTAAAGATTACAGGAAAAATAAAACGATGTCTCTAAATTGCACACTTTTTCAGAAATCGGAACCCTCGGTGCGCGAGTCCGACTCGCTCTTTACCGGTTTTTTTTTCTCAATTGTGGCGCTAGTTGGCATTACTACCTACCTACTCGCCTTAATCTGTAAATACGTAAGGTCTGGCGGCCCTGGGATCTTGCTCTATTATCCTATGGGTAGTTATCCATTTCAAGGGCCACTGGTGTGTTAGTAATATTCATATTTCGCATGATGAGCTTGGTTTTAATTACCTACTTTCTTCTATTTAACTCTTTCAGGATCAGTGGTTAGATACGTTAAAAAACTACGGTTTCCTAGAAGAGCGGTGACCGCACTTAACACCCGTAGTGACGGCTGGCTTCATAGATATAAGTTAACTTGAAAATGATGACACTGGCAAAGATTTAAACCGTTAGATTCGCTGCTATCGCGTCAAAAGATAGTCGCATTTCTGTTTTGCTTTGACACCCTTGACACGACCTGACGCATCTACTGATCATTTTCTTCGAAGAAGAATCGAAGAAAGAAGTTCAACAACATTCATTGCGTTGCGATATAATTGTTGACAAGACAAATTTTTCGAACATTATGAAGCAATGGATTAGCAATTTTCTTCAAAATGATTCAGATTCCGTTCGATAGTGTGTTACGCAATTAGTATGGGTCAGATAAGTTTGTGGCACTTTACCTAAGTAGGTACATAGTGCATTCAATGGCTGACTCTGTACACACGGCTACACATCAAGCTATACATTTCCAGTTTACACTGACCTCTCATTGTAAGGAAATCCTATACAATGCGAGATCAGCTTATACTGGAAATGTATAGCTTGATCTGTTGCCGTGCGTACACGACCGTGATGCATTGTATTTATTAATCTTCACACGGTGGTAGTTTGTTCAACCACTTCCAGTAAACAAAGGAATCATGTTTGTTATTGCTACTGACTGAGTTTGTCTTATCTTGAGTATACAGTTTTAGTAAGTAAAAGTCTGACACGCCTTCCTGCTCCGCCCAGAGCGGGAGAAGTCATTTGATGATTTCCCATCCACAAAAAAAAAAAAACGGTCAAGAGCGAGTCGGACTTGCGCACCGAGGGTTCCGTTCCCATTTCTGAAAAAGTGTGCTATTTAGAGAAATCGTTTTATTTTTCCTGTAATCTTTACATAAACTTCTGTCACATAGAATAATTTCAGATTTTTCTCTTTGCAAACTTCGGAGAGAAGAGGGGGGAACGGTATTTTTGTTTACATTTTTCATCAAAAGTCGAAAACTATGCGGCCTAAAAAATAAAATAAAAAAATGTTTGAGAATTTGCCAACAGCGTTCTCTCGATACCCCACATGCCACAGTAGCCCCTTTCAGTCCCTGTTGCGAAAAAAATATAAATATTTTTATTTCTTTCTTATTTGCAAAATAGTTGGATAAACGTCATCTAAAACTGCTCCAAATTTCAAGTTTATAGCATTAGTAGTTCTTGAGATATCCAGCTGTGACAGACAGACAGACTGGAGTCGCACAATATGGGTTCCTTTTTACCATTTTGGTACGGAACCCTAAAAAGGTTGTAAGTCAACGTTCGCACGGACGTAAAAATATCGCGGCGATTTTATTTCGCGCACTGGATTTTCAACGCTCTGCTTAGCACCGAGAGTTGAAAATCTAACAGTGTGATTTTTCGACGCGCTGGGATGCACTCTGTTGTTGTCAAGTTGGATTCTCAATGCTCGGCTTAACAACGAGAGTTGAAAATCCAGTGCGCGATAAAATCCCGCCGCGATTTTTTTACGTCCGCGCGAACGTCGGCTAAGGGCATCGACGCGCAAACTGTTACCATGAATTCAGCACATGATTGTAGACTCCCAGAGAATAAACTTTTTGTCGGTAGGTAGATAATTAAAAAAAACCGGTCAAGAGCGAGTCGGACTCGCGCACCGAGGTTTCAGTTCCGATTTCTGAAACACTTTCAGAAATCGGGAGGTCATGTCATTGTGATGCGTAGTGCGTATGTGGCGATGTAGATGCCGCCACATCCTCATATCCCTTATATCTTCAGACACCCTGTATATCTTTAGACAAACAAAAGACCAATGACTCAGTTCCAATCTTTAGTAAGATTTAGTACAAATTAAATGATTATAGGATTTACGAGCGTCACTGACCGATGCGGTGGCCGGACTGATCAAATTGTGGTGCGAGGACTTGACTGCGCCTGATTGGACGCTGACCTCATTTTTGTCAAGGAACAGAGCATCTTGTGCCCTAACAATTTTTAGAATTACTTATCTTTCTCAGTAGCAGCCCGGAGTCTAGGCCCCAAGTCTGCCATTTTTTACATTCCAACACGATCCCATTGTCACTGCATTGTCATTTTGCTAAAAGTTCGTAATCTGCTAAATTCATAATTTCATACAATGGAGTGTCAGTGGTTTTTTTTTTTTAATATCCTTGGACATTTCACACAACGCCATCTAGTCCCAAGCTAAGCAACCTAATGCTCGTGTTATGGTAACGAGATGGCTGATAAACTACTTATATACATTTTTTTTTTGTAAATACATACATATTATAGATAGAAAAACACCCAGACTCGGAACAAACACTTGTAGGTCGTACAAATATTTGTTCCTTGCGGGAATCGAACCCGCGACATGCTGCGCAGCAGTCAATCGCTCAACCACTGCGCCAACCGTGTCGTCAATTGTCGTCGGTTGACCATTGGAAAGTCATAATGACGCCATTATGACGCCATTATATTAGTAGATTACCAAACTTGTCCAAATCAACAATTACGAAATCAATCATAGACCATTCTGACACTATTTTAATAGCAGACTTGAGGCCCTGGATTTGTGTTCGGCTGAAGGCAGTAGGCTCGCCTTCTACATGGGACTAAGGGCTGATTTTTCAATCGTCAGATAGGTAAGTTTTATCTGAGGGATAAATATCGTAGTTTGACAGATTTTGCATATAGAAACCATTCATTCTTAGGGTTCCATGCATTTTTAGGGTTCCGTACCAAAATGGTAAAAAGGAACCCTTATGGTGTGACTCAGTCTATGTCTCACAGCTGGATATCTCAAGAACTACTAATGATATCAACTTGAAATTTTTAAACAGTTTTAGTTGCCGTTTGCCCAACTATTTTGCAAATAAGAAAGAAGTCTTAAAAATTGGAAGTGGGACTACTAGGGCATGTGGGGTATCATTTGAAACTGTTTGCTCATTCTCAAACATTTTTATAATGCCGCATAGTTTTCGACTTTTGATGAAAAATGTAAAAAAATACCGCCCCCCCCTAAATAGCACAGTTTTTCAGAAATCATCAACAAAAATTACATATAAATGATGGTACGGAACCCTCGGTGCGCGAGTCCGACTCGCTCTTGACCGGTTTTTGTTCTCTACAGCCCTACAGATATAAGTTATCAGGGTGATTGAAAAATCGGCCCTTTAACATTATACAGGGTGTTAGGTTAAACGAGGGACATACTTTAACGGAGTGTATAGTACTCATGAAAATGAACAACTTTTACCATGGAACTAACCCTGAAATATGAAAAAAAATCAGCTTTCTCGTACATTTTTATCACGTAGGTTGTGCACTTTGTAGAGAACAGCTGATTTTCTTTATCATATTTCAGGGTTAGTTCCATGGAAAAAGTTGTTCATTTTCATGAGTACCTCACTCCGTTATAGTATGTCCCTCGTTTAACCTAACACCCTGTATGTAGCTGGCGAAATGTGGGAGAAACCTGCACCTCTGTCTAACGCTTCGACAAATACAGGCGTGATGCTAAGTTATGTTATGTAACTTTTTAAACTTTCGCGATTTGTACATATTTTATAACAACATCGAGAACGGGTCTTATCGCGATATTCCTTTTTTACGAGGTAAAGGTACTACCTAGGTACTTGTTTCCCGACGTTTCGACCGCCTTGCAGTGATCGTGGTCACGGGAGGACTGATGACAGCTCAGCTTTTGTTATATTGTTTGTTTATTGTTTTGTTAGGCTGAATTACCTATAGTAAATGGATATTTTGACCAATTAACGGCTGTAACCTGTAACGTTCTATTATTAACGTCAGGGTTGGTCAGTGGATGGGTGACCATCTTTACATACCGAGATTCCTCCGTGCCTCGGAAAGCACGTTAAGCCGTTGGTCCCGGCTGTTATTCGTGGATCTTTGACAGTCGTTACGGGTCGTCAGAAGCCCGAAAGTCTGACAACCAGTCTTACCAAGGGGTATCGTGTTACCCAGTTACTGGGTTGTGGAGGTCTGATAGGCGGTCGCTCCATGTAAAATACTGGTATTCAGCTGCATCCGGTTAGACTGGAAGCCGACCCCAACATAGTTGGGAAAAGGCTAGGCAGATTGAACCTGTAACGTTCTATTCTAATCTAGCGATGGATAATGAATACTGGACTGGATTGAAAAGTATTTACATGATCGAATATCGACACAGTATCAATGAATTCCAGCGCTGGATTGAAATACTGGATCAAAGTTTATCAGCCTTAAGTCGCATTTTTTCAAAATCACCAACTTCTAACTGAATTCGGGCATATAATCTTGTTTCCGACCTTATTTGATTCTTGCAGCTTTAGAGACTTAACAAAGGCGCGGATTAGGATCTTCCCGGATTACATCATTTAAGCCGCCCTCGAAGCTCTGTTGTGGAGTATTTACGGCGATTGTCTCTTACGCTAACTATCCCGCAACCGAAGTGTAATGTAAGCACTTCTCTAAAGAGCCCATTATCTTGTCACACGCTTTTATTCGAGTTAAGAGAAGGCTAGAGTAGGTACTCCTCTCCACCACCCATATCTTAACGCTAAGCAACAACTATAACGAATTCTCATTATAGTTGTTGCTTAGTTGTAATCAATTAAATTCTTGATTTGATATTTTTTAGACAAAGGTCTTTCTTCCTCACGTCTTCCATAAAGTGTACCTCTACCAGTCTACCTACTTATTGGTTTATCAAAAAAAGTGCTAAAACTTCAATGAAAATTTATTTCTACGCATATCAGTACCAAAGTACTTTGTTATAATTTGACGCATTAAATAAAATGGAAAAAAAAGAGCAGACTTCGGGGGTTAAAAATCAAATATAAAACTTTTATTTAATTATGAGCTATTGTGATAGTGCGGTGCCAAGTTGGCGATTTGATTACACCCTCGCTGAATGTGCAGGTCTTGGGGGCGGGGTGTAACAAGTGTCGGGCGCCCGGGACATGTGCGGCGCCCCCGCTTGCCTCCCATTCACTCGCTGTTCATTCACTGGCTTGCCGGCATTGCGAGACCGACGGCCGAGCCGTTCACGTCGTCTCAATAACCTGCCTTTAAACCGAACGCGTCCGTAAGTAAATCGCGCGTGAATTCGAAAATTAAAAAATGCATAGAGCATAAAGTGTTTTTTTTACTTTTTTAAAATGGGGGAACAGGCTTTTAACATTTCGGATGAGAACTTAGAACAGCATATTATTACTTTGTTTGAGAAATTGGAGTGTTTACGAAAGGATGCGAACTCAGGTGATGGGGGTTTGTCAGGGAGAGTTCCGGCGCGGGTGGAAGTGCGGACTCTGTCGTTGTGGAAGGCAGTGGTAGCGGAATGTGCGGCCTCTTTTCTGTATGTGTTCATCGTGTGCGGGGCGGCAGGCGGAGCGGGCGTGGGCGCGTCCGCTTCAGCTGTGCTGCTTTCCACCGCGCTCGCTTCCGGCTGTGCCATCGCGACCCTGACTCTGTGCTTTGCTAATATATCTGGTAAGACACAGTTTCCGTGAAAAGTATCTACCTACTATTCAAACCATTGTCGCTTCCTCTTACCTTGCTTATTTAGCAATTTGGTTCTAAATTCAAACTCATTTCGAGAATCGGAATACCTTGGTAAAAAAACAGAGGGCCAATTCTCGTATTTATTAATCTCATCTCAGTCTCAATCTGTTAAATTGTATAGTGTTTACCTACACTTTTGACATTTTATTGTCGCTGGAGCATGAGGTTGCCACTTGAATTTGAACGTTTTTAGGTACGCACGGCTACAGATCAAGCTATACATTTCCAGTATAAGCTGATCTCGCATTGTACAGGATTTCCTTACAATTAGAGGTCAGTGTAAACTGGAAATGTATAGCTTGATGTGTAGCCGTGTGTACGAGAACTATCCTTCAGATATTTTTAGAACTGAAAACAAATTATTTTATTGAAACCCATCCTTTGCTTTGTGCGTTACCACGCCTCTGCCTTTGTTGTTGTCGTCAGGATTTTTTTCATTTCTGTACTGTTATCCCTTTCGTTTCCCATTTAAATATACAGGTAAAACAAAAGTGCTCTCTGATAAAGTATGAACCCTATAGTTAATGGATTCCATTGAAGGAAAGTTAGGCATTTAACACTGGTAATTTTGGATTCGCTCGCGGTGTGGCCATATCATTATTGTTGAACGTAACACTTTAGATCTTCGATAGCAAGAACCAATGAAATAGGACAGCTAGTACTAAAATAGACACTCAAACAAAATAAAAAGACAATCTCCAACACTGTGAGAACCTGGAATTACTAGCTACGAGGAATGTGCAACCGTAATTGGCAAGGAAAATAAAAGAGTTAAACGCCCACGTGGGTAACAATGTTTATATTCCTTTATGCCGGGGCCACATTATACGTCAACGTCAATGCCCATACAAGCTTTAAACATCGCGATAGTTAAATACGGTCCATGGGGCCTAAGCACAAAGCCCGTAGTTTCGGCCTTCGTTACGGGCGTTTCTTACTCCGTATCACCTACGGATGGATGATTGGTTCGGGGCCCGAACGAAGTATGAATGACAACATGATTTGCCAGTTGTCCCTACTCTCGATGTGTTTTTGCCCGTCCGAAAAATTTAACTTTTACACTTGTTTTGATGGATTGTAATGCAGACGGACGGATGAACGGACGAACGGAAAGACGGACGGACTTAGGGAGTAGGCTCCAAGATTCGGTCAAATTGTCGCTATAAATGGTGGCCAGTGTGACCGTTTCTAATTGTATAGACATACGTATTTTCCTTTTCAGCTGTTGTCAGGTGATTATACCAAAAAATACCATGACAGTTGAAATTGTACCAATCTACCAATATTATACCGATATTTAGTCTACTAAAAATATGCTATCGTCATTCTTCGGAGCCTCAAATATAGCAATTTAGTACTAAAAATACCAAAAACGGTCACGCTGGTGGCGGCTACACCTACGGTTATCGCCCTTCAACGCGATAATCAACGGCGATGTCCGTATAATGTGGCTCCGGCATTAAATAATGTTCGATGTAACGTGGGACAGGTCCGGCGGGACAGGGTTGTCCTTCATTTGCATTTTTATTTCTTTTTTTTTGTAAGTTGTAAATGTGATTTCACGTTGAACGCAGGTTTTACAACGGTAACGACCGACGTAAAAACTCCTTTGGTTAACTTTACTGCAGATGGTACTTTTGCGTCATCTTTTATTAGCTAAAAATATGTAGGTAATTACAACCACAAAATATATTTTTATTAGGTATGATATGTAGAGTACCTCCTACACATTATTTACGTGGGTCTTATTATGAGCCGCAAAATATTTCAGTAGGTAAGCCTGGGCTTATTATTGATATATTCCTACATATGCTGCTGTATAAATCTTTCTCGTACTTCAATATGATCCCGTAACAGCAGCGGGTGTTTTCTTTTACGATTCATTGTGTGGGTGAGTTTGGAATATGGCGTATAAAACGTAAAAGTCTTTCTTAGTATCGGTATGTTTTCTGTATTTTTAGTGCCGTACACTGTTGGGGTCGAAATCACCCATGTTGTGTAGAGGGTCCAATTAACCCTGCACCGTTTGGTAATTTATACGCGTTACCGCGTTTGATAGCGGCCGTCGCTCGGATGAGTTACCGACCCGCGCGGCCGCAGCGTGCAGATGTTCACAATTATCCGCTTTTTTTTGTAAAAGGATCGGCTCGGTGCGGCGGCTGCGAGGCGAAAGTCTTGAGTTTTTACTTGTCAAGTAGGTTCTTAACGTTGATTTTTTCTGTGTCGATGGTTTTGAAAGTCTAGGCTTATTTGGATTTGCTATCTAGTTGGTATTTTAAACAAAGGCAAAAAAGTAATATTTGCTAAAAGACAATAAAGAAAGTGCTAAGATCTGCTTAAAATTGAAAATCGTATTCCGTAACTACGATCTCAATTTCTAAACTAAAACGAACAACAAACAATAAATTAAATTAACCACGGATGCACAAGTTTGACGTCACTTCCCATAAAACTAGACGACACAAGCACGTTAGGCGGGATTATTATAAGCTAACACGTGCACCCTTCACCCTTTGTCCCCTCGATATAACTTTATAATGGCGATCACATGACGTGGGGACAATGACATTTTAAATTATATCATAATAACAATAACCCGGAGAAAGCTCTCTCGTTCACAATCAGACGGCGATTCTTGCATCTACAATGTTCGCGGTTACCGTGATGAATTTTTAGAATACACCCCCGACCGCGATCGCCCTAATTTTCACTAATGGCTGGACAAGTGGACCCTGTTTCGAGCACGGACTTTAATAGAGCTTCAAACGATGTATAAATTATAATGGGATTTAGATATCCACTACACCAAGTACACAAGCCACGTTTTCAACGAATGAATGTCAGCGCTGGCATTTAGTAAGGCACTATTGTCAAGACTCCTTTTCAAGTTCTTACGAGGTAAGTACTTGGTTCGTTGTTCTGTGCGTTTTCTTTTTATTTTGGATACTCGATGCTGTTTTCATTTATCAAAGCGTGCTCAGGAAGTAGACTGCACGAAGTTGTTATCAATGGAGCTTCCTTTAAAACTTGTCTGAAGTTTTTAAAGAACGATAAATAATTTCGCCTTTATTGCAATGTTAAAAGACGAGGAAAGCTGTATTTTAAAATCAGATTTTTGTGAGGAATGACTTGGTATCTCGAGCTATCTCGAATCTCAAGAGAGCTCGTCATAAAAGTTCTTTGTCAAAGATATTGTGTCTCGGAGAACTTGAACGTAAGAAGTAGTAGCGTAAGGAAAAGTAACTTTTATAAAACATGGGATGTATCAACACCTTTGTTCCTTTTGTAGGTCGCACTACGCTTGAGGCTTTGTATAAACAGCTGGTAATATTCTCTAGCTCGCTGAACGGTAGGTAACACAATCTGAATAATCGATAGGCGTAGTAGTTCGACTTTGCACTCGATATATCTGCGTCGCATCGCATCCACCTGTTCCATTTTATTTTTTTGCGTTTCTCTCTCCATAGGTAAACAGGTAGGTAGTACATACGTCACTTTGTGAATGTCAGGTTTGTTTGTTTAACGTGCAAATTGATTCTGAATATTGATTAGCCTATACGTGTATGATCGACGATCGTATCCAAAGATAAAACAATAATGTCCCGGCCTACGCATTGTTCGTTTGAAATTCGTATTGATACATCACGTACTCTGGTACACTATGGTAACGTTATGATATCGCATTTCTCTGCAATACCCAAGGGTGCTACACCTCGAGGCTATCTTCTGTATCTTAGCTATTATATTACCTCGAACGCAGGTAAACTTCCGGCCAGCCATTACCGCGTAGCCACTATGTGATTTCTCCCATGGGACCAACGAATATTCGGCGCGAATACTAAGGTGACATGATTTTATCTCGTCGCTGAATCTGTTATTCCAAACGTACGCTTTGGAGATAAGTCAGATTTTATGAAAACAGTATTATAATATTGTAGGAGGGAATAATCGTAAAGTACTTAGTCAGCCTCGTAACAGCTGGCCATCGGGACCGGAATTCATTATGTTGGTACTTACTGACGCTGAATGCATTGTAGATTTGCCATAATATGTTTTATTTCGATAATAATATGGTGCTTTTTATATTAAAAATCTCTTATAATGGCCCTCACCTTTTTATTTAAAAGAAGAACAAAGGTCAGAATTACTTTTAACACCAAATCACGTCGGTTTCGAAATTGTCTATGGTAGGTACCGCTACATTATAAAAACAAGGGTAGCTATAGGGTAGAATGCGTAGGAGGCATAGAGTAGAAGGATATACACAGGCACGTGGCTCTTTCTGTCGATCATAAATTCATAACGAATGATGCTTGTTAACGAAAAATCCACTTTGACGATTTGTAGGCATACACCTGTCAGCGGGCTTGGCGAAGCATGTAGAATCTGGTCAAAGAAAAATATTTGCGCAGAAAATAGGGTTCATTAATTAAAATACTAGGTATCCTACTTAACAGAAACATTGAAAATAAAACATTAATGTAATATGTTTTAAATGAGATGGATAACAGTCCCATACAAGTTTGGCCCAGCAATGAACGCAAATAAAACAAAATGTATTTCAATCTATCAATCAACTCGGCCTACCGCAGTCCACTGCTGAACATAGGCCTCTCCCAGTCTGCGCCACAACACCCTGTCCTCAGCTTCTGCATCCAGTCTGTCCGAGCTACCTTCTTCAGGTCGTCGATTCATCTAGCTAGGGGGCGTGCCACACTACGCTTACCGATACGCGGTCTCCACTCCAGGACTGGCTAAAGGAATGGCTAAAGACCCTTTCCAAATCTGATGACTTCAAAAACTAAATTCAAACCTGTCGATCGCGGAGCAATCCGCTGTATTCCAGCAGATTGAATTTCCATCTCATTTCCAAAACTGTACAACTTAAAGATCTGCCCAATTACCTGAATCAAAATAATAATCTTTTAAATGGAAATATTCCCTGCAAAGTTTTACAAAGTAACGAATGCTGTGGTGGGAATTCAAATGTTAAGTACCTATTACTTAGTTATTTCTTATTAAATATAATTAACTCTTTCTCTGTGCTGGGCCAAACTTTATCCATGTCCTTTTCGTAAAACATACAGGAACTGAAGTTTAAAAAAATTTGCAAATACAACATAAAGAACATCTCAAAGAAGAACTAATTAATTTTAATAATGTTTGTATTTAAGGCTTGTATAGCTACAGGATCGATGCCAACTTTCTGTCTGAATCACATCCACGCGTCGCCGGCCGTGTGCGCCCGATTTGTCTCACTTAATTACAACGTGAAATGTCCTCCAACTTCTAATCCCATCATAAAGGTTCACATTCATTTATTGTACCCATTACTTTTGTAAATAAATGAATCACAATTTGTAAAGCTAAGCTTAGGTACCTTTCTGTTGAACAAAAAAGGCTTATATCTTGTTGTTTGTGTAGATTTCAATGGTGATCACGACGGTTTCAACTTAATCATTTTGTTGGTCCTTGGTCTTCAAACAACCGTGTTTGGGTCCGTTTCTTGTTTATTGAATTCTCCTGATGTTTTCATCAAAATGTACCTATTTTATTTACTTATAGAAAATGTGCTTGATGAATTGTACCTATATGTAGGTAGGTTGGATCAATCGAAATCATGGGAACTGGATAAAAGGAGAATTGAAAACAGTATCGATCGGTCGATGTGTGTGTAGGCTGGTAAGCAAAACCATCGTCGTGCTAGCCTGATAATGCCATGAAATCACTTACCCGCTAGTCTTATGTTGCCGGTGATACATTGATAAATTTTGTGTTTTTAAAATTCCTATAAAACCAAATGTACCTATAAGTATGGTTAAATCATTTGGATTTTCCATATCGACGGTGAAGTACCAATATCTCTTAACTGACATTTTTCGAGAAGTTCTCTTTTTTTTTCATTTTGAATTTAAAGGTGTCATTCGCTTGTTTTAGTGAAATCATCTAGTGTATTTTCAGTTGCAACAGCAGCAGCATTCAGCAATAAGTTAAAATGTGGAAATAGGTGCATACCTCCCAACTAAACCAACGGGTCTATTTAAAGTGTCTATTTTTCAGTTTGTGTAAATTTTTGACTTTGTCAGTTAGGTGGTAAGTAGTTAGGTGTTATTGGCACTTCGCCGTCGATATGTGTTATTTGATTATATTATCTATTGCTGTACTAAAACTGAATTATGATTAGAGTAACTAATCAGAGTATGATTAGGTACTTGAAATTTTTTCGATAGAAAAAAATTACAAAGTAGCACCGTCTATTTTCTGTTTGATCTGATTATAGGTAGGTACGTAAACAGGTTCCACATTGTGCAACAAAACTTTAAATCGAAGGTATCACCGATCTAATAATCCACACTTTAATGTATCTTTGTAGATGTTAATTGACATATTAAAAACAAAGACTAGGCTAACTTTTAGTCATCCAAAGGTCGTCCTTGGAGATCACCTTGTGTGATAAGACCGCCCATTGTACACTAGTTTTAAATAATATGTTTGTTCTTTTTGCATAAAGTAAACCAATGATTAGCGACTGTTAACCATGTTTTGACGTTTAAACGTCTCTTAACTTTAAGGCCCTGGTTCCAAGCTTGGTTTAGCTCGGTGTGTAAGTGAAATGGCTTTATGGCTGTCTAGTTTGACGCACGAGATAGAAGATTCTCACGCGCACCGGAAATGTCGTAAAAGTGCAAATAAAATCGTATAAAATTAGAAATTAACTATATAATAAAAAGTAATCCATCACTGGATGCAGTTTGGAATTTGACATTTTATGGTATATTTTTAATTATAATTATAATTGCTAATGAAGGGATAAATAGCTTTTAAAGATTATTAGAAGGTATGTTTAATGATTTTTTTGGTGCATTAAAGTATGTTTAATTATATTTTGGCTTCCATCACTGTATGCGAAAAGGACTTGAAAATATCATATTTTTTTATATGTCAAAATTATTTACGGTTTATGAGATACACAGCTTTAAAAAACCACCTTTTTGATCGTTTTCAGTAAATCTGCGCCTTAAGGAAATTTATATAAATAAAAGGGAAACTTTTAAATAAATAAACATACCTACTTATTATAATAACTAAAGGCTTACTTATGGCGATTAAACGAGCTAAGTATGTCTTAGTACAAAAGCATTCAAAATGACCATTCTTCTTCGAACATTATTTGTCTCAGCAGCATGTTATATGATACTGAAGTGTGACATGATATATGCCTTTGATGGCTTGTTTCGAATTAAGTCTATGGCGTCTTTTGAATTAAGTAACTTTGTGTCCATCTCAAAACTATAATCATATTTTTGATAGGGAATAAAAAGAAGTAATTAAAAAAATTAAAAAACCCGACTGCGGAAAAGACTTAACTGAAAAGCTAAAAACAAGCCCATTTTAAATTAAATAAAAGTTGGAAGCAGGCGGGACTCATTTGAGTTTGCAAATATAATAAAAATGGAATGGGTCCCGCCTGCTTCCAAATTTTATTTAATTTAAAATGGGCTTGTTTAGCTTTTCAGTTAAGTCTTTTCCGCAGTCGGGTTTTTTAATTTTTTTAATTACTTCTTTTTATTCCCAGCTTATTAGTTTACAAATGTGAAAGATTTCGCAGACGTTTTTATTGTACTTTCTTACATGTTTTTTACGATTTGTCACTTCGAGGTACTTTTAACCATAGAATTTGTATATATTTTTGTAATCACTTTTTAAAACCCTTTATTTTGATACCCCACTCGACATGTTTTGAGAAAAAAAAAAAAAAAAAAATATGACATAATTTGGCGCCAAAAATCCGCCATTTTGTTTTTTTTTATTTTGATATACCCAGTGTCACTCTCACAGTAAATACGAATCTAACGACACCTCTCAAGCTAAAATCCATCGAGCCGTTCAGGCCGCAGAGCGTGCCAAACAATTATACATACATACATACATACTCTCGAAAAACATAACCCTACTTCTGGCGCAGTCGGGTAAAAATACACAGTAAATCTATTTTAGTTTATAGAAATATAAAAAAACCAGGTCAACAAAAAATAAGGAATTATTTCATGACATTACTATGCGAGCCAACTAAGAATAGGACCGCGCTTGCTGCCAATTTCACACGATAGCTGTCAAATTAGTACGCATCGGTAATGAAGTTTAGTACTGTCAAGACGCCATTTTGTTCCGTAATACTCGGAACAAAATGGCGTCTTGACAGTACTATACTTTTTTAGTCCAATCAATAGATTTTTTGTAAATAGATAATTGCTTCATATTTTGCAATAAATTACCAGCGTTGTGTCATTGCGCTTCTCTTCCTTTTCTATGTAGTCCGACAGTGACCGCGCTTTTTTACTGAGGACAAACTTTAAGGGCCTGTTTCACCACACCTACTGTTCTCGTTTATCGCAGATACAAATGTAATACAAATTTCGTTCCATTTTTGAATGTATTCGATAAGTATAGTGGCTATTCGGACATGGTGAAATAGGCCCTTAGTCCGCCTTACCCCGTGGCCACGAGATACACGTGCGTCTTGCAATAGCGACAGCGACTGCAGAGAAAACAAATGAAAGAAGTTGTTTAGACTCTAAACAAACTTCTTTCATTTGTTTTCTCTCTCTAAACTTTAGAGCATTGCACGAGTCACCGCGGCGTGTCCTGTGGAGCGACCATAGAGATATGGAAGCGACAGACGGAAACAGGTGACGCGAGAGCGTGTCGCTTGAAGCAAGTCGCATCGCTCGAGGCAGTGAACGCGGCCATACATAAGACCTCGTTTTACATAGAAGCAATGGTATTATTTAAAGTAAAAAGAGGGAGATAGGTTATACAAGCTCCGCAAGTGGCCCGTCAAAATCTGGCTAATTAGTCACATTTTCGTCTTGTCTCTTTTTCGCTCCCGATAATTACGACATGATGTCCTACTTCCACGTGTCATCTAATTGTCCGTCATTGTGCCGTTTTTGAACATCGAATATTTGGTAGGTAACCTATCTACGTCTTTTTACTTTTATCATCATTGCATCGAAGTGATTTCACTGTTACAAAATTTATCTTGCGTCGATTAATTTAACTTTTAATTATGGAATTAATTTAACTTAACACATAACCTAGAAAAAGTATTATATTGCTGTTTCATGTCCGGCCACGCGGTGGCTCCATCTAGATGTCTATTATCTAAGCATAAGAAGGATATAAATAAATAAATGAACGTTACATGTGGTACAGGTGCGCACGTGAACCCGGCGGTGTCGGCCGCGCTGTGCGTGCGCCGGCGCGTGTCGCCGCTGCGCGCCGCGCTGTACGTCGCCGCGCAGTGCGGCGGGGCCATCGCAGGCGCAGCCGCTATTTATGGGTGAGTCTACTTTTAAGAACTGATTCTTTTTTCAAAATTTTTGTACTAGCGGCTATCTCTCTCCTCGGAAGGATTTGATTGATTGTGTGCACAAATATGGGCATGGAATTGGGATGATTACCGTTTAAAATGAATACGTCTATGCCAGTAATGAAGAAAAATACCAACATGCTTTCTATGAAGTCCTTACAAAGAGCCGACCATTTGAAAATAGTCCGGTAATTTTATTTTTGAGGGTTCTGTTTTAGTATCTACCTATACAATTCACTTTTTTTTTATAAATTATAACCCCTTATGTCGGAAATTTCGGACAAATGGCAAGAACGGACAACCTGGACATGTCCGGACGAATTTCGGACGCATGGTAATCCCAACTTTATTTGGGTTCATAGAAATTTGTAGATAATGTACGTAGACTGCTACGCGGCGTAGGCGCTACGGCGTAGCAACGGAAACTGTCACTCGTAGCAGATTTGATTTCAAATCTGCTACGAGTGACAGTTTCCGTCTATCAAATTTTTCCAGCTTGCAATTCATTTGAAGTAAGGTTTGTGTTTGCTAGATGACATTTGCGAAATGAGTCTTTCAGTGTCGTCCCGAACCAATGCTACACCACCACCAAAATAGACACGAATTTGGGAATTAAAATGTCCTGCGATCGTCAAAGACTGATAATATTATGATGAATCATAATAAAATACCCACCTTTGAAAAAAGTTAATCAACCTACGATGAAATTATTCAATATCGTCCAATAAATCAGGAGTTTATATTTTCAACTGTGAATTAAGTATCGAGGGTAATTGACCCACTTAACCTACCCACTTTGTTAAAAAAGGTTACATGTTCTACAATCTGTTTTATATAAATCAAGATTATTATTTTTTTATTTATTATTATGAACATATTATTACTATGAAACTTTAGGGACTTACCTACTTACTTATCTGTTCGTTCGCGTTAGCGTTTCTAACTCAAGAATAATTCCGATTTAAGTGATTTAGTTTTTTAGTACTTGCGACCGTTACCATATCTAATTAAAAGCTAGTACTTAGTGCAATAATTTTCCCCGTCCGCGCGTGGGTAGCCACGGGCACATCTAGTCAATTATTAACTCTTTAAACGTCGATTGCACACCCAGGTGTTCAGATATCAATAGAAAATCTATTGTGTCTGCTAATTGGCGTGCGACGAGTTAATGAGGTCGGTCATTGACTGTCAGCAGATTATAATAATTGATTTTGTTAATCAATGTTATTAATTAATTATTTATGATAATGTGCAAGGACATACCACGAGGAGACCCTCCTCAGGAGGCTTACCATACATAATTAGGTAGGTACGTTAAATACAAATAGTTTTTAGCTTTCACAGCTTTCAGGCTTTGCGTGATATGATAAACATACAATAAATAAAAAGATGATAAAATCAATCAATCTGCCTAGCCTTTCCCAACTATGTTGGGGTCGGTATCTAGTCTAACCGGATGCAGCTGAATACCAGTATTTTACATGTAGCGACTGCCTATCTGACCTCCAGAACCCAGTTACTGGGTAATAGTAAGACTGATTGTCAGACTTTCGGGCTTCTGACAACCCGTAACGACTGTCGAAAATCCACGAATGACAGCCGGGACTGACGGCTTAACGTGCTTTCCGAGGCACGAAGGGGTCTCTAAAATAAAACTCGGACTTTCTTAATCAATCAATCAATCAATCAATCAAATAATTTATTTGCAACGAGCGTTGAAAATGCAGTGCGTGAAAAAAAATCGCAGCGACTTTTGTTCGCCCGTGCGAACGTCGGCTTACAAACTCTTAACGTTGGACCACTATTTACAACACACCCTGTACGTAGTATTATATTATCTGTGCCCTGTATATTATACAGTATCCACCACCACCACCTCTGCCTAACCCTTCGGTGAATACAGTCGTGATGTTAGGTTATTTAACCGTATATTACGTCACTATACGTTTTGCCCAATTAATCGATTATCGAATGGCTTTCGGGCGTCCAATAATTTTATATTCCGAAATGTAATTTATTCGGCATCCTCTGGGATGAATACATGAATTTCTTTGCCTACTGTGTTGAATTAATTTGCGACTTTTTTTTATCAGCAATGTAGTTCATTTACTTAAATCCCGGCAATATAATATATTTCGTGAGCTTTATATGAATGTGACAAGTTATTATTGGAGTATGAATATTTTACTGAGGAGGAAAACAACGTATGTTTTATGTAAGTAAGTACTTAACTTTTTCAAAGTTGCAAACTTGCAATTTCTTGCCATCGTCAACATTATTTCTCAGCCTGATTCCTTAAAGAACGGATAACCTTTCTAAAAAAATGTTAAAAACATATATCTCAGTAGTATTACCTAACATTTTTTAGAAAAAAATATTAACTTTTTTACCTTTTTTTCCATTCCTCTTATCACGACCTTAAATGAATTAATTCCATCGGTTATTGAGTAGCCGATAGAGAGGCAGTAAATAGTGTGAATAGACAGACAGACAGTACTTTTTATACAAAAATCGTATCTTAGGTACTAGTTGGGATATGTTTTTCTTAGAACGGCCATAAGGTCTATTATATGCTATTTCAAGGTTATCTATTAATTACCGTATACGCTGTATAGGCTTCCTCCCTTTTTGCCATGGTTCCCTGGTACTTGCAAGTTTCATCCACGGTCCTTTGTAGATTATCCATCCATCCATGTTGAGTTGCCAGTACTTCTCGGGAAATGAAAGAATAATATAAAGCATGTTATTCTCTTATCTTCGTTCGGTAAATGTCTCAGTGCTGTATATGAGTACGCTGGGTGCGATTTTTCTTTTCTTATTAGGTTGGTGGTATTGCTGTTATTTATGCGTTTAGTTGGCTACAGTAAGTAGTGGTAGAAAATTAAAAAAAAAAAAACAAAAAACCATCCAAACAAACATGATCAATCAATACGTTACGTGTACGGCAAGGCAACTCTTAGCGGTATATATGTCGCAGCCAACTGGTTTAATTAGCCGTTTAGTTAACCGCCTAGCCTTTTCACTAAACGGCGCCGTCAACTAGCGTCCTGAATATATTCAGCCATTTAATCAAACAGCTAGGCAGATTACGTCGATCGATAACGTATTTAACTACTTGCTTAGCCCAGATATTTAAATTTAGTTCCATTTTCTGCCACCTAGCGCTGTAATACACACTGTCAATATGGCGTCGACAAGCCACAATATTTCTGGTGCTGTTGTTTCTCACAGTTTAAATGCGTATACGCAAAACCGAATCGGAGCACCCCGACAGGACCCCACTCCACGTAGTCTTTTGGCTGCTACCCCTACAGTGTATACAGGGTGTAAGTGTAAACAGTGGCAATCTTTTAAGGGGTCATTGTACTCATCATTATGAACAACTTTTACTATGGGACCAAACTTGAAATCAGGAAAAAAAAAATCAGCTGTTCCCTATATTTTGTCGAATTATGCGACCATAAATGTTCTGAACAGCTGATATTTTTTCTCAATAGTCGCCACCATTGACTAGTTAGTACTCACCTTCAATCAGTTGGGTGCGACATGTATAATACAACGTGTAATGCTAAATGCGCAAAACCTCTTAAGAGGTCATTGTACTCATCATTATGAACAACTTTTACTATGGGACCAAACCTGAAATCGCGAAAAAAAAATCAGCTGTTCAGTACATTTATGTTCGCGTAATTCGTCAAAATGTACTGAACAGCTGATTTTTTTTTCGCGATTTCAGGTTTGGTCCCATATTAAAAGTTGTTCATAATGATGAGTATAATGACCCCTTAAGAGGTTTTGCACATTAAACGTTACACGTTGTATACAGATATATTATACAAAAGTGCACTAAAAGCACCGTTGTCAAAACACGTAAAAAAAAAACTCACAGCTTAAAGGCTCTTACAGACAGAGGCGATATCGCGGTCGCGACTCGATATTTCGATATTATATCCGTAGAAAAATATCGCGTCGCGACGCGATATCGCCTCTGTCTGTAAGAGCCTTTATTCGGCTTAATTATATTCCACAAACAGAATGACAGTGCATATACAGGATATTTTTTTAAGCAGTGCGCAAATTTTCACAGTGTGTTCTACCCATGAATATGAACAACTTTTACTATGGGACCAAACCTGAAATCGCGAAAAAAAAATCAGCTGCTCCCTACATTTTGACGAGTTTGGTGTAGATAAATGTACTGAACAGCAGATTTTTTTTTCGCGATTTCAGGTTTGGTCCCATAGTAAAAGTTGTTCATATTCATGGGTAGAACACCCTGTGAAAATTTGCGCACTGCTTAAGAGTGTGATGTTAGTTACACAAACACGCGAGAGCGGCTGGCTGGGTTTTGATGCGAGCATGCGAGCGACGAGACGAGACACAAAATACGGGTCGCATAGGATTTTCGCAATGCAATATAATACTATGTGATTGGTATCCTCTTAAAGGGTCATCGTACTCATCATTATGAACAACTTTTACTATGGGACCAAACTTGAAATCGCGAAAAAAAAATCAGCTGCTCCCTACATTTTGACGAGTTTGGTGTAGATAAATGTACTGAACAGCTAATTTTTTTGTAACGATTTCAGGTTTGGTCCCATTGTAAAAGTTGTTCATAATGTTGAGTACAATGACCCTTTAAGAGGAAAACAACCATTAAAATGTCACCCTGTATATTCTACTCCCACAGAGCTTACCAGAATATATTTACAATACATTTACATTTTTTTAAATTTTTTATTTATTGGCTTTACTGTTCACGGAAAATAAAACAGAATTACCTAAAACTGAGTGCTGAGGGCGATTTCTTCCAGACAATCTTAGGTAAACAGAACTTATCAGTAAAAAAAAACCGGGCATGTGCGTGTCGGACCAAACACAATGAAGGGTTCCGTAGTTGAAAAGAATTTATCCCAAAAACAAACTTAATATTGTAGTTACGTCACGATATAGGTACTTACGTCACGGTCAATTCTCATCCCAAATTTTTTTTCCTGTGATAATGTTACAAATTAACAATTTTCAGGCTTTTTCCTTTACTTGTGCTGTGAGATCTTGCTTCTAGACAAGACAACCATGATTCTAGGTCAACAGGCAGTACCCAATAGGTTTTGATTTACTTGGGAGTATCAAAATATGTCACATAAATGGGCGTTTTTTTTTTATTGCATTGACTTAGAAGCTTGATTTTTTAAGTGCGTCAAGGGACTATAGACCTACGTATTTGATATTAATTTCAACTTGATACCTCCACGTTTTCCAGAGAAAAAGGGAAAGAAAAACGAAGTGTTCCTATAAGGATTCCGTTTTTTCCTTTTCAGGTAAGTACTGAACCCTAAGAAGAGACAGGGCCGTTCACCGTTCCACAATATATTTTAAATATTTCGTGGGTAAACAAACAGATACTGTAGACAGTTTTTTTTAGAAAATGAAACTGATATCCAGTCAAATCCTCAAATAAGATAAAGTTATTGGATACTATCGTATTCAGAGATGGTACCTAATACCACAAACATGGTGACATGTTTGCTTTAAACTGATATATTGCTATAGTTCACAACTGATACCAAGCTCGGAATTGTGTTTACAATCCGTCAGATAGGAATTCCAACTTGGTTGTGTACTGCATAACGCGTAACAATAAACATTTTGACGGGTTTACTGTTGGGAATGGGATGTTCACAAAGCAGCAGGTCAAGTTACTACAAACTGTCAAATTTTCTCAATCGATTTTGAACCTAACTACCAACGTTTTAAGGTTTAAAATAATTTGGAGAAATTTGACATTTGGTATAACCTGATATGTGCTGTTGTCTGTTCTTACCTTGTGTCAGTTTGACAAAATGTTTAGTTAGAATCAAAACTAGTTGGTTACGGAAATAATTGTATGAGCCTAACTAGGAATCATGAAAACAGAGGTGAGTGCGATACTTTGGGTAAGTACTGCTCTCTGATGAGCCAAAAAATTCCAGCAAGTTTTTTTTCGTATTACGTTATCGGACAAAGGTGTGTATTTGTAAGCTGATCAAACAATACATTTGTGGCGGCATCTACAACGCCACATGCGAACTACGCATCAAAGAAGTGACGTCACACAAATCCTGCATCGCGCAAGCAGAGTTCACCGCGCGACTGGCATCCTTTAAACAACATCTCGACATCAACCGTAGGGCAGTTGCGCACCAGACCCAACACCCTTCTGGTCGGAGCCCTATTTAATAGAGGATGAGTGAACTTTACACCCTGATTCCTCATACATCTATATATCCTTCTTACTAAGTATGTTTTGGTGCTTTGTATAGGTAAGCTGTCGATTTATAAGTTCATAGGTATAGGATCAGTAATTTCCTTCAAGGAAACCGGATGCTCTCAATAGGCTGGGTAAGCATTAAATAAAAGAAAATCGCGCGACTTCCCATTCACATAAAGTAGGGTGAAAAGTTTTATGTGAATTATTATTATCGTTACTTTGAACGTGTATGAAACGAACCTTTTTTATTTGCGAACTTTGAGGAACGTGCCTTTTTCACTGGAAAACTTGGTAGGTACCTGAAATAATGTGAAATCAAATAACCTTTCAGAACCCGTGGGTTAATGCATTTTCGGTTGAAAGCTAAGCGGTTGTAGGAAATACCTACGATGAGAAATGTAGCAAATAATATTATCCAAAGGCCAAATATTTTTTTAATAGGTGTATCTTAAATAACGCACAGTCTCTTAAGGGGTCATTGTACTCATTATGAACAACTTTTACTATGGGACAAACCTGAAATCACGAAAAAAATCAGCTGTTCCCAACATTTTGACGACACGGTTGGCGCAGTGGTTGAGCGATTGACTGCTGCGCAGCATGTCGCGGGTTCGATTCCCGCACGGAACAAATATTTGTACGACCTGCAAGTATTTGTTCCGAGTCTGGGTGTTTTTCTATCTATAATATGTATGTATTTACAAAAAACAAAAATGCATATAAGTAGTTTATAAGCCATCTCGTTACCATAACACAAGCATTAGGTTGCTTAGCTTGGGACTAGATGGCGTTGTGTGAAATGTCCAAGGATATTTATTATTTATTTATTTATGTTCGCATAAAGGCTCTTACAGACAGAGGCGATATTGCGATATTATCGCGTCGCAACACGGCTACGCGACACGTCGCGAGGCGATATCGCCTCTGTCTGTAAGAGCCTTAACTCGTCAAAATGCCGCTGCACACCGCACAACAGCTGATTTTTAACGCCATTTCAGGTTTGGTCCCATAGTAAAAGTTGTTCGCGGCGATGTCGGTGAACAAAATATGAAAAGCCTTTGTCACTTTTCATAGTTATTTCGTTAGTTCTAATTAAAGCCACCGGCGTCCTTTGGGTCAGATAAGTTTGTGGGACGTAGGTATAATGCGTTTCAACTAAGAATAGGAAAGTCAATGACCTCTAACTGTCAACTGAAGTTAGAAATCTAAGGCTTACAAAGTTTTGTAGTGTTATCCGTATCCATTTTAGTTCTGTTTTTGGAAATTGTTTTTGTTAAAATATGTCACTGACTTTGCAAATGTGTAAACGAGATGCTATTTTGCTAAATCTTCACAATATGGCGCAAGGTCATTCCTATTCTTAGTTGAAACGCACTGTACGACGTTTAAAGTGCATTTTTAAATCTCGGACACTTAAATTGACAAGTTCAAATGTCAAACTGGCTTACTTACTTACTTACATTACCTACATTATCATAAAGGTCATTTTAACATTTTCACTTGTCATTTGCTTTTATCTTGTCTCCAAGATTAAAAAACAGACTTTACAGCCTTTTTTTTATCACCAAATCTACACAAATGGCTCGTATAGTCAGTCCTACATAACATAACACACACGACATATCTTCTGAGAAAATATCTTTACAAAGCAGATTGATACCTTCTGTCACACGGCCATTTATCCAACTATTTTGTTGAATTGATCCTCTCCCACGCAACTACACCTCCATCCAGATCCTGATTTATATGACGAAGTACAACAAAAAGGTTTTTATACAATAAGCACTTTGGTTTCCAACCTCGTTTGAAAGAATTCCTTTGTTGTGCAACAACGGATTTTTACCTGCAGCCAATTTGCGCGCTTCAATAATTTTTGATGGAGAAAAAATGGTGGATTCTTTGAAGCTGACACATAAAACTAGAAATCACCCAACAAAATTTTATAAGGATGAATGAATAATTTATTTTTTGCGTTACGATAACACGTATAAAATCAACTTTTAGACCATTTAAACAAGTAAGTAGACGAGACATTGTCAAAAGTCTTAGAAAAATCCAGTTCTTTTTATTTTCCTAGTAGGTATCATTTTTAACCGACTTCCAAAAGGAGGAGGTTCTCAATTCGTCGGAACCTTTTTTTTTTTCTTTTTTTTTTATGTATGTTCCCCGATTACTCGAAAATGGCTAGACCGATTTGGATTTTTCTTTTTTTGTTCGAAAGGGTATACGTCCCAAGTGGTCCCATGATCATCAAGTCAGGATCTGATGATGGGATCCCATGGAAATCGAGGGAAACCCTCAAATTTTATGGGCACACCTATATCGATTTCGATATTTTTTATAGTAACTCGTGCATTTGCTCTCGGAAAGTACCATTCGGTGAACTGGAACTGATGATGAAGACCACAGAGGGCCATCGGAAATAGTCAATTATATCTAAGTATATAACAGGTTAGGTTGCGATTCGATTACTTTAATATGGTTTATGCTCGTCAAAATAATGGTAATGGTGACTTCACCATGAGCTCCATTTCTCCTGGTTCTTACCAGGAGAACTCCTCAACAATTAACGTCCCTGCATCGGGAAAAGCAACATTTTGTAAAACGTGATGAGCAGTTGACATTGGGTTATTTTAACTTAGATAAATTACAAACTGAACCACTAAAAAGTGAAAAATAAAAACTTTTTTACAAAAACAAAAACCGACTTCCAAAAAAAACACTACAAAGTGAAAAATAACTTTAATTTCGGAAGTCGGTGGCAAAAAACAAAAAACTAAAATACAGATCCAAAGACACCGACTTCCGAAATTAAAGTTATTTTTCACTTTGTAGTGTTTTTTTTGGAAGTCGGTTTTTGTTTTTGTAAAAAAGTTTTTGATGGGTAAAATTTATTCCGGCTCATAATATTCAAAGGTTACGATTTTATAGGTAACCATGCTATATTCCAAAGTATTTTGATCGCAAATAGTATTTCTTTAAAAGTTTCCATTCTTATAGGCGTTGCAAAACTTTAGCTATGACTTATGTAAATTTTATAAATAAAACCTTTTCTACGAGCGTTTTCCTTTTCTCGAACAAGTTGTCGCGGTTAACGGAATTGTTTCGGCTTTCCTTATTACTCCTAGTTTTATATTTTTGGTACTGTACTGTTTTTGTTCCGAGATTGATCAAAACAACTTGTAAGCAATTTGAATAAAAGTAAAGTACACGCTTAGTTGTTTTGGTTTTGTGAAGTTCTAACGCGTTTACGTATTAAGGATTATGTTGTGTCTTGAAAAAGTTTTTATTAAATAAAACAGAAACGATTTGCCTACTTTTCTTTGGTCTCTAGACCTCAACGTTGGCACGTTGGTGATTATTTAAATACTATACAGATAGAAAAAAAAACCGGTCAAGAGCGAGTCGGACTCGCGCACCGAGGGTTCCGTTCCGATTTCTGAAAAAGTGTACTACTTAGAGACATCGTTTTATTTTTCCTGTAATCTTTACATAAACTTCTATCACATAGAATATTTTCAGATTTTTCTCTTTGCAAACTTCGGAGATAAGGGGGGGGAACGGTATTTTTTTTTACATTTTTCATTAAAAGTCGAAAACTATGCGGACTAAAAAAAAATAAAAAATAGTTTGAGAATGTGCAAACAGCGTTCTTTCATATGATACCCAACATGCCCTAGTAGCCCCACTTTAAATTTTTAAGACCCCCTTTCAGTTCAGACCCTGTTGCAAAAAAAACATAAATATTTTTATTTCTTTCTTATCTGCAAAATAGTTGGGTAAACGTCATCTAAAACTGTTTTAAATTTCAAGTTGATTGCATTAGTAGTTCTTGAGATATCCAGCTGTGACAGACAGACAGACAGACAGACAGACAGACACACAGACAGACAGACAGACAGACTGAGTCACACCATAAGGGTTCCTTTTTTACCATTTTGGTACGGAACACTAAAAAGACTATGTTTATTTGACCCACAATTGACAACACAAAAACACTGTTTTTAATTGTATTAATTTTCACCCAAACTCAATCGGCTCAACATAAATCTGGGCGTGTATGCGGGTACCTAAATAACCGGGTTTTATAAATCAGGACCTGTACTGGTAACTTCTCCTTGTCCGAAAAGTTCCTGGAAATAATAAACACTACTTAAAAATATTAATAACATGACACCAAAGATCATCTACAGACCTCGACATCTTGAGATCCTTAGGGAGCGGTGCAGTGAACTTTAGCCGGCAGATGCGCAGGCGCACCGTGCACGTGCACCCGCCTGACGTCACCGCACGTGCAGATACCGTTCCACTCACTTATCTACATAAGATACACCTTACTATCTTAACAATAAAGCACTAAATCGAATGAAAAACTAATGTTTCACAAACAAAATGCAACTTTTGAGAGTCTTATGTCGTTAAAGATATGGGCTAAAATTGAATGAGTAAAGTTGTAAGAGTGAAGTTTTTCATTGCTTGGAAGGAAGCCAGTTGTCAACTATGTGGCGGTGCAGGATATTAATTAGAGGATAGTGGAACATCTTAATAATGTATGGGTTTTAGGGTTCCTTACCTCAAAAGGAAAAAACGGAAACTTCGTCGTCCGTCTGTCTGTCTGCCAGTCTGTCAAGACCATAGAGCAACACGGCCCCCGGTGGACAGGAGTCCACCCGGGGCCGTGTTGCTCTATGGTCAAGACCCTTTTTCTCAGGAACACGTGGAGGTACCAAGTTGAAATGAATATCAAATAGTTCTACGGTCCCTTAAAGCGCTAAAAAATCAAACTTCTAAGTCAATGCAATAAAAAAATACGGCCATTTTATGCGACGTATTTTGATACTTGCAAATAAATGAAAACCTGCAGGGTACTTCCCGCTGACCTAGAATCATGAAATTTGGCAAGAAGCAAGGTCTTACAGCACAGCACAGCACAGTAAAGTAAAATAAATGAAAAAGTCTGAAAACTGTTAGTTTAAAGTTTTATCACATAAAAATTTTTTTTTTTGCGATTTTAATGTTTACTTTGTTTTTGGGATAAATTCATCCCAACTACAGAACCTTCCATTGTGCGTGGTTACACTTGCACTTGGCCGTTAAAAAAAATATCGTTAATAGTAGATACCTATTTAAATAAAAAACTTTTTTACAAAAAAAAAAACCGACTTCCAAAAAAAACACTACAAACTGAAAAATAACTTTAATTTCGGAAGTCGGTGTCTTTGGATCTGTATTTTAGTTTTTTGCCACCGACTTCCGAAATTAAAGTTATTTTTCAGTTTGTAGTGTTTTTTTTGGAAGTCGGTTTTTTGTTTTGTAAAAAAGTTTTTATTTTTCACTTTTTAGTGGTTCAGTTTGTAATTTATCTAAGTTACAATAACCCAATGTCAACTGCTCATCACGTTTTACAAAATATTGCTTTTCCCGATGCAGGGACGTTAATTGTTGAGGAGTTCTCCTAGTAAGAACCAGGAGAACTGGAGCTCATGGTGAAGTCACCATTACCATTATGCATTTTGACGAGCATAAACCATATTAAAGTAATCGAATCGCAACCTGTGATATACTTAGATATAATTGAGTATTTCCGATGGCCCTCTGTGGTCTTCATCATCAGTTCCAGTTCACCGAATGGTATTTTCCGAGAGCAAATGCACGAGTTACTATAAAAAATACCGAAATCGATATAGGTGTGCCAATAAAATTTGAGGGTTTCCCTCGATTTCCATGGGATCCCATCATCAGATCCTGACTTGATGATCATGGGACCACTTGGAAAGTATACCCTTTCGAACAAAAAAAGAAAAATCCAAATCGGTCCAGCCATTTTCGAGTAATCGGGGAACATACATAAAAAAAAAAATAAAAAAAAAAAAAAAAAAAAAAAGGTTCCGACGAATTGAGAACCTCCTCCTTTTGGAAGTCGGTTAATGAATAAGCGCCGCCTGGTGACTTTAATGGGAAACACAATTTTTCCATACAATTTGACGTATGTCAACGTTAACGTAAACGCGATCGAGTAAGTATAAAAACTCGCACTACGGCCACTGATATGGTTTTAAATCGAGCAATCATATTACGAGTAGGTACTCGTGTTATGCAAAAGAATTGCGGTAAGTATTAAGTATATAACGATGAACTATTATGAATTTTATTCACATCGTGGAACTGTATTGGCAATATTTTAATTATATATTAATAGCTTTTGTCCGCGGCTCCGCACGCTTGGTGATCGGAAATTATCCCACGGGACCGTAGTACCGGTATAAAAAGTATTTTATGTCCTAATCCAGGTCATGGTCTACCGATGTGCCAAATTCCATCCAAATCCGTTCGGCCGTTTTAGCGGGAAAGTGTAACAAACAAACAAACTCACCTTCGCATTTATAATATTAGATATCAAGTTATGATTTACTTATGCATAGCGTAAGTCTAAAATACTGTTCCCTAATTCGTGATACTGTTTATCCCAATGACTTTTTTTTCACGGAGACGTAAACTAATAGGACACATGGTAAATCCTACTAAATATTATAAATGTGAATAGTGAAGATGTTTGGATGTTGTTACTCAATCACGCAAAAACGGCTGAACGGATTTTGATGAAATTTGGCACATAGATAGTTTATAACCTGAATTAACACATAGGATACTTTTATCCCGGCAGTAGGTTCCCGTGGGATAATTTACGGCTGTAACATTTTTACCCGAATGCGCGACAGACTTGGCTGGTTTTTTTTGTTAGAACCTAGGAAAATAACAACTCTGTAGTCTGTTCCAAAAGCAAAAGCAATTAGAAACAAACTTGGTTAAATACCTGCTTCCTGATTTGTGAAATTAAAAAATTCTTCAAGGTGATTTAAAATTAGAATTTCGGGTTAAAATATTCAGATAATCTTTGTATTAACCACGATCTCTATGGTATTAACGTTGTTCATGTTTCTGAAGATTCATTATTAATGATCATAGCCGCATACTTGCTTCACCTTCAATACAATAAGGCAACGTATCGCGGGTAGCGTCGATACATCTCTCTGATGGATGTAGGTAGGCTTGTTCCCATCATTCCCGACAAGGATTTCTCGCCTCTTTTGTTATTACTCGATTTATTCGTAATGGATTTCTGTGCTTTGTGAAATATGGAGGAAAATTATTAGTTATTTTATTGGGTTTTTCCGTTAGGAATTTTTCAGCAGCATCCCGGAGTTCAATGGTGGCAATAGGCAGTAGGCTCGCCCTCTATCACATGGACTTAATTAACTGGCACAATGAGGGTAAAACAAGAACATATAGTTCTGCTTATAGCTTTGTAAAATATAACCATGATGTGTCCATCATTCTCCTGACCCCCAATTTATTTGGGGTCGCCGCAATATTCGTCTTTTTCTCCCATACTTCTCTATTAGTCGTCATCTCGGTAGTCACCTCCTACAACCATAATGTGTTGTGTTTATTATCAGTATTAAAAGTGTTCTTTAGGACCAGCTAGTCCGGTCAATTTAGACATTCGAAGTTACATAAAGTCCCAACAAGCTGAATTTCTGTGAAATTGTTCAAAACATAATTATAAACAATGTCTAGAAGTTCCCCATCATTCCCCTGTAAGGAAAAAATTTTATTCAAGGTCAAAGGTTAAAAAAAATGAGTTTTTCGCGATTTTCAGCAAAACGGTAAGTTTTATCATAAAAGTACCTCAGACAAAAATTGTAAATCATAAAATTATCTATAAAAAATGTATTAATACTTTTTTTCTTACGAGCCACCCTTTCTGAGATATAACGATTCAAAAAGTTATAAAAGTTGTTATCGTCATAATATGCATACGTTTCCACGCCACCTATGAGGTAGTGTACTTAGCGCATTTTTTTAACGTGGTTTCCCCAGTAGGCCTACTCCACGGGTCAGTTGTGATCCTGTTTAATGTAAAACTATTGCATAATAACGGAAATTTTCAAAGATTGGGAAAGATAAAAGCGATGTAAATTAAAAAAAAGTGTTGAAGTTTATTCGTCTTATTCGTAAGTTTCAAATTCTTGTTCTTCTTCTTGATTTTCTTCTTGTTCTTCTTCTCCTGCTTCTTCTTCATCTTCATTTTGGATGCAAGTAAATTGCGTCAATAGCGATGTATCGCATGATACTTCGTCGGAGTCAAACGAATCCTCCATTGTTTGTGATTCAATATTAGAGCACGACCGGCCTTGACAATTTGTGCATGCCAAAGAACAAGACAGTCCGACTTTTTTGCAACCACATTTAGCACTGCATCCCTTTTTGCAGTTGCAAAAAATAGTGTTCAGCAGTTTTTCCGGCGCAGGTGGAAGTAAAGTTTGAACTGGCTCTAATATATTGTTGACCAACTTCCAACCCCAGTCTCAGGGTCTAGCTGATAACCAAGCCACACTTGAACTTGGTAATATACTCGAAAAAGATGTTGGTGAGCAGCAACTGAGGTTGGAGGAAGACAAGCTAATTGAACTTGTTTTTTATTTTTAGTATTTTTAACGAAACATGCATATCGATGCTTATCTAAACAGGTAGTTTTTTTAGGAGCTCCGTACATAGAAAGAAGAAAGCGGATGCCGTTGGTAATAACTTCTTGTTGAGTTGAATTACTCTTTTTAAAAACTTCAGATTCTTTTTTTTTTTTTTTTTTTTTTTTAATATAACAACTCTAGATGTATATACGTGGCGTACTCATGTATATTATGACGATAACAACTTTTATAACTTTTTGAATCGTTATATCTCAGAAACGGTGGCTCGTAAGAAAAAAAAGTATTGATACATTTTTTATAGATAATTTTATGATCTACAATTTTTGTCTGAGGTACTTTTATGATAAAACTTACCGTTTTACTGAAAATCGCGAAAAACTCTTTTTTTTTACCTTTGACCTTGAATAAAATTTTTTCCTTACAGGGGAATGATGGGGAACTTCTAGACATTGTTTATAATTATATTTTGAACAATTTCACTGAAATTCAGCTTGTTGGGACTTTATGTAACTTCACTATCATTTTTTGGTCTAAATTGACCGGACTAAGCATCCACCAAACGATTCATCAGAAATCGCACTTGATAACTGCGTCGAATTTTATACTTAAAGTCAATATGAATACAGTTATTTATTCAGTGAAATTTAAAAAGTGATCGAGCATCCGGGAGGATTTTCCGTTTGGTGGAAACTGACCCTTCACATCTTGACGGAGTTCATTTCAATTACGTCTGTCACTGATCATATTTAAATGATCTGTGTGTCTGTCAACTCATAAATCATAGTGTTAGACGTTAGACGTTCGCTGTTAGACTTAACTGAGGGACTTAACTCTCTTCTATGTCCTAAATAATCAGTAGGTACTTAGGTGGATGATTCCTTGTACAACTATTTTGTTTAATTATCGTAGAATAGATCTTTGTAATTTTGCAATAATGTAAACGATTTACTGTATCTATAGCAAAACAGTTATAGACTAATTACATTTTTGCAAAATAAAATACTTCTTGCTACTGCGTTCAATACGTTTTGTCGATAACACCGTAACGTGCGGCCTGTGGGATATTCTGTTATATTATTCATGTAAAACATAATACTCCGCCGATGTGATTTGAATGAAATAAAACCCTGGAGGCCGTTCCCTCGTGTGTACGCTGACTTATTTTATTTCTCTTTCCCCAAAGGATTGAAGATGTAAGTATTAGTTAGCGGGACTCGGTTGTTTATGAAGAGGATAGCTTAATTAAAGTAATTAGAAAGATAGGTATTGAGTTAAGTAGTTAGTTGGTATTAGGTACGTCTGAGGTCTGAGGTAGGTATGTTTGTAGAAAAAGTTTAGTCTAGGTCTGGTTTACAATATCTTTTTGCTTTTAAGGCGATTAGTGCCGCTAAATAGCGCCACCATTAAGAAAAAACCGGCCAAGTACGTGTCGGACCACGCACAATGAAGGGTTCCGTAGTTGAAAATAATTTATACCAATGACAAACTTAACATTTCAACTCAATGTTAAGTTTGTCATTGGGATAAATTATTAAAAACATCTTCTCCCATACATTGATAAACGTCACGGACAATCCTCCAACTGCATATTTAAGTTTGTATTCGCAAAAAGCTATTCTTAAACATAACATCACGCCTTGTTTCGCCGCGTTTTGCCAGAAAAAGAAAACGAAAAACTATTTTTTTTATGTGATTAAACTACAAATAATCAGAAATTATCAGACTTTTTCCTTTACTTGTGCTGTGAGACCTTGCTTCTTGCCAAATTTCATGATTCTAGGTCAAACGGAAGACCCTATAGGTCTTGATTTACTTGCGAGTATCAAAATATGTTGCATAAATGGCCGTATCATTTTATTTCGTTGACTCAGAAGCTTGATTTTTTTAGAAATCTAAGGGAACATAGACATACGTATTTGATATTAATTTCAACTTGACACCTCCACGCGTTCCTGAGAAAAAGAGTCTTGACAGACGACATACTTAAAAATATTTTTTTATGTGATAAAATGATAAATTACCAATTTTCGGACTTTTTCCATTATTTGTGCTGTAAGACCTTGCTTTTTACCACATTTCATAATTCTCAGTCAACGGGAAGTACCCTATATATTTTGATTTACTTGCGAGCATCAAAATATGTCCTTGTTTGACCTTACCTGAACCTACCTCATCTGACTATCTAAAAATGTGAGCATAGGATATTTCAAAATAGACTTATGATTTTTTTCTCAACGGTGATGCTGGTTGGCGGCACTACTCGCCTTAAGCGGTCCGGACTATAACTAAGAAGTGGGGAGTAGTTTTAATTATCTTGTACTTTAGAATAGCTTTGTTGTGCTCATAAATTATTATCTATCTATCTATCTATCTATATGTATAAATAAAAAGAGAAGTCCTGACTGACTCATCAACGTCCAGCCCAAACCCTTGAACCTAGAAAACTGAAATTTTGCACAGAGGTTCCCTTTATAATGTAGACAAGGAATAAGTAAGGATTTCCCGGTAGCATGTTCCCGTGGGATATTTTCGCGGGCGCAGCCGCGCGGGAACTAGTTACTTATAATGATAGCAGATCGTAGTCAGAATGTAAATTAAATAGAACTATATAAACTATGTCTGTATTGTCTTGAAAAAAAGCTTTGCCCAGTGTACTCAACATTAATAATGTAAGTAGTTTTTAAATGAACAGAGTTCCTTTGGTAGCTTTGATCTTTGATATACTTAAGCACTTATTTTAGAAATTAGCTTAATTTGAGTAAGTACTGCCGAAGTTAGAGGGATTACTTTGAAGCTACTCAGTCGACTTCGGTTCTTGAAAGTGTCTATTGATTAATGAAACAGTTTTTTAGGGTTTCGTACATCAAAAGAAAAAACGGAACCCTTACAGGATCTCTTTGTTGTCCGTCTGGCTGTCTGTCTGTCAATACCCCTTTTCTCAGGATGTTGGAATTAATGCCAAATACGTAGGTCCCTTGGAGCTCTAAAAAATCAAGCTTCTAAGTCATATTTTCAAATTTGCAAATAAATCGAAACCTCTTTAAGTTACTTCTCGTTGACCTCGCGTCATGAAATTTCAAGCAATGTCTCACAGCACAAGTAAAGGAAAAATTCCGAAAATTGTTAATTTGTAGAATTATCACATAAAATAAAAACCGGCCAAGTGCGTGGTCTGACACTCACTTGGCCAATTGGCAATGAAGGGTTCCGTAGTTGAAAAGAATTTGTCCCAAAAACAATCTTAACAGTTAAATTGACAATTTGCGGACTTTTTCATCTATTTGTGCTGTGAGACCTTGCTTCTTGCCAAATTTCATTATTCTAGGTCAACGGGAAGTACCCTATAGGTTTTGATTTACTTGAGAGTATCAAAATATGTCACATAAATGGCCGTATGTTTTATTGCGTTGACATAGAAGCTTGATTTTTTTAGAACTTCTAGAACCCATAGACTTACGTATTTCATATTAATTTCAACTTGATACCTACATGCGTACCTGAGAAAAAGGTCTTGACAGACTGACAACCTTTAAATTATTTTTTTATGTGATAGAATTACAAATGAACAATTTTCGGACTTTTTCCTTTATTTGTGTCATGAGACCTTGCTTCTTGCCAAATTTCATGATTCTAGGACAATGGAGAGTACCCTTTATAATGGTTTTGATTTACTTGCGAGTATCAAAAAATGTCGCATAAATGGCCGTATTTTTGTATTGCCTTGACTGAGAAGCTTGATCTTTTTAGAACTCTAAGGGAGCATAGACTTACGTATTTGATATTAATTTCAGCTTGATACCTTCACGCGTTCCTGAGAAAATGGGTCTTGACAGACAGACAGACAGACGGACAGACAGACAGACAGACGGACATACAGACAGACAGACGGACAAACAAGTGATCCTATAAGGGTTCCGTTTTTTCCTTTTGAGGTACGGAGCCCTAAAAATGGCGGTCATACTTACATTTGGAGTTGGCCGCGCGGGAAGTGCTAGTAGAGCTATAATGTACTGCGTAATATCATGATGAACGTTGATAATCATACCCGTAACAGCCGCGTTTACAATTAATTGACACGAGTCAGCTGACCACATCTAGATAAGTACCGCAGAACATGTGATAGTTCGCTGGACCAATCATTAATCAGCTGTGTCATATTTGTCATTGTTCTTAATAATCATAGTAATAGGTACAGTCGAGTTAATTAATAAACTGGCCCTTTCAGGCTTCAAATCATACGAACGTCAAAAAAGTTATAATATTGTGACAACTATCAGCATCATTAAACTGTGGTCAAGATTTAGATTCATTAATATGTGACTGCTTTTGCTGTTGCTTTTTCGACTTTTCCTTTGATTGGAACATGTTACCTACTTAGAAAAAGCAGTCACATATTAATGAATCTAAATCATGTCCACAATTTAATGATGCTGATAGTTGTCACAATATTATGAACTTTTTTGACGTTTATATATATTTTTGAAGCCTGAAAGGGGCAATATATTAATTAACTCGACTGTACTAACATAACACCTCGCCTGTAAGCTCCAAAGCGTTGAGCAGACCCACCCCAAATCCAGACTCTGGGCTGCTACTGAGAAATTCCAGATGGAAAAAGCCAATCACACTTTGGCCAACCCGGGAATCGAACCCAGGACCTCATGCTAAAGCGCTTGCGACCACTAATAGATCAACGAGGCAGTCCAGCGTCTAGATAGGTATAGCTGTACTATTACGTATTATAAGTGTTACACAGGGTGTAAGTGTAAACAGTGACAATCATTATGAACAACTTTTACTATGGGACCAAACCTGAAATCGCGAAAAAAAAACAGCTGTTTATGTTTATGTTCGCATAATTCGTCAAAATGTCGGGAACAGCTGATTCTTTTTTCGCGATTTCAGGTTTGGTCCTGTAGTAAAAGTTGTTCATAATGATGAGTACAATAACTCCTTAAAAAATTGCCACTGTTTACACTTACACCCTGTATATCATCTCTCTCAACACTCTGTAGTGTCGTGATGATCCAGTCGTCAAGACCTCGCCTCTGATGTACCTACAAGGTTGTAGGTTCAAATCCGGGCAAGTCCAATGTGACTTCTTCAATTCATATGCACTTTCTGACTTTATATTAGACATCACTTACATCGGTGAAGGAAATCATCGTGAGGAAACCTGGATTTATCTATAACTGGCTTCTGCCCGCGACTTCGTCCGCGTGTAATTTCTTGTTCCCCCGACCCACCTCGTCGCATCGCATCGCCTGACCTCTTGCTCAAGTGTGGTGATCAATACCCACGCCTTCTCTGTATGAGAAGAGCCGTTTGCTCTAGAATCGCAGCATTATGCTGAGTGTTGGCCGTTTTGTGTGGATGTGACACATTTATACCCCCACTTGTTCCTTTAATTATTTTATTTTATGTTTTTTCTTTGCGTCATGTTTACCGTATATATACGTGTTTTCTTTCTTTTCTTTCTTTCTCTGTAGTGGGACAATAATAGGCTGGTACTTTATCTCACCTCTCACGCACAAGTAAAGATGACTGTTTTTACTTGAAAGCTCTTTCCTTTCACCTAACTTTAACGACTCATTAGGCACGCGATACATTAGCTTTTACATCTCGCGTATGCTGGCGAACTTTGTATCTATAGGCTTATCTTACCATTAGATTTTTTGAGACTTTTTTCAATTCAATTCATTTATTGCATCAAATATGGTAGGTACATAAGTTCTTATTTAAAATATTTTTTAGTAACACACATTTCATTTTTTCCTTTAATGTCATTCATATACGTGATGAGGAAGATTTATAATACTACTTTTCAGAAACTAATGCCTCAAAGCAAGCTTTTGGGTAGATTTTTACAGAGCTACCTTCACTGCTACATACGGAACATATGAAACTCTATACTGTACCCTAATTGCTTAACACAGTATCGATCGGAATCTGAATCATTTTGAAGCAAACTGCCAATCCATTGCTTCATATATTTGAAAAATTTGTCTTCTCAACACTGTAAATAACGCAATGAATTTTGTTGAATTGTCAAAATAAAACCGATTCCGATTGATAGCGTGTAACGCAATTAGGGTGCTGGTGCGGCATTCGTATGGAGGACGCTCTCGCAACAAAAGAAAAACATTTGACAAACGCCCACAAAGCCCGTATGTTCTGTCATTTTTGTCTCCCCTTTCCACACTCAAAAATGTGTCCTGTGTGTACAGAAATTTATTGAGAACAAAATTGATTGTAATGATAAACACTCACCAATGTCAAAATATGACTCGTTCACAAGCAACCACAACGAAAAAAAAAACCGGTCAAGTGCGAGTCGGACTCGCGCACGAAGGGTTCCGTACCATATTATATGTTTAACAATCGCAAAGATAACTTTTTACTTATTTTATAATGATACTGTGAATTACAAGGTTATTTTTTGCAGTTGCAGAAAATCACCCATGTTTAAACAAAATACCTTATGAATCGCCGTTTTCAGTATTGTTGATTAAATACAGTATTCATGGTACCTACATGGTATAAAGAAGTTTCAAATTCCTAATTTGTTGAATTGTTACAAAAATGGTCTAAAATTTACAACTTTTGCGGCCCCCTATTTCTTAATTTTAAAAGATTAAAAAAAAATATGTTTGTACTCTACTCAATGAGTTCTAGACGATGACACCCCCACATGCTAGATTAAAAATTTTATTTTTTTTTCAAAATGAAAAACTTTTAATAATGACAAACATTATTAATTACTTATGCAAGTATTTGTGCTAAGTTTCAAGTTCATTAACCAAATTAATAAGATTTTTCATATAAACTGTATCTCTGTTTTCACGAACACAAATAAAGAATTTCAAAAATCGTCTGGTATGTTTCCATAACTTGACTCAAACATTATTTACACCAATTTTAGAGTTAATCAAGCCCCAATAAAATCCTCCGCTATAAAATTAACTTTTCACCTCTTAGGGGTAGATTTTTGGAAAACCCTGATACACGTTATTCTTAATTTTTGGTCTCAAGTATAAAAACTGAGTTTTGAGTTAATCGGACCGCGTGTTAAAGTTCTTCCATACAAACTTTGACACCCGCAATCCCTCCTTAGGGGGTAGTTTAGGAAAACTAAAAATGATAAACTTTATAATTTACTTATAGATGAATATTCGTGCTAAGTTTCAAGTCTATTAACTCAAGGGATAGGATTTTTCATACAAACTTTCATCCCCTATTTTACCCCCTTAGGGATGGAATTTCAAAAAATTCTTCCTTAGTGTATGTTTACACTATATAAGGTATCTATGTGTAAAATTTCAAGTCTCTAGGTCTATTGGTTTGGGCTGTGCGTTGATATATTAGTCAGTGACTCAGTCAGGACTTTGATTTTTTTATATATATAGATTTACCATGTTATTTTAAGACCACAGACTTCTTATAGGTTTTATATATAAGTATAGAACTATTTTCTATATTTTTTTCAAAATTTTAGGCTCAGTAGTTTCGGAGATAAGGGGGGGAATGGTCAATTTTCTTAAATAACTTTAAAACAATATATTTTACAATTATAAAAAAAATATATTTGAGACCCTCATAGTAAGCCCTTTCATTTGATATGTCACACGGTACAGTTTACAAAACTTTTTTTTTAAATTTTCTTATTTTCCCCCTAAAAGTGACTCTCATATTCAAAATTCATATATTTACTTTAGCTGTACGTGTTTGGGTCACAGAAATCCATATGTGTACCAAATTTTAACTTAATCGGTCCATTAGATTCGGAGCAAATTGGCTGTGACAGACGGACAGACGGACAGACAGAAAGACAGACAGACAGACAGACAGACAGACACACGAGTGATCCTATAAGGGTTCCGTTTTTTCCTTTTGAGGTACGGAACCCTAACAAACTTGAAAATAACGCAGATAACCCAATTACATTATTGTTCGCCTATAAACGTAATATTCATGCCAAATCCCACAGTTGTGGCGCGCTCGCTCCATATAATAACAACATTCAATAAACGTTTATACGTCGGTAATGCCACAGCATAACAGATTTGGATACTGGAACTGGATAGACTGGAATTGCACTAGGCCACAATGTACTTAGTGTACTTACCTAGCAATGCAGCCATGTTAGTCAATAAAATTAGATAATAACATTCGTAGCATAGTTGCGTAGACAAACCGGATCGTAGGCATTGCTACGCGTGCTACGTTGCTACGCAGCTACGCGCCAGGTGTTTCTAGTTTCACATACCTACTATTTTTTGTAAAATGTTGTCTTAAGTAGTTTTTTGTTTTTTTTTTATCATCTTTTATCCTACCTAAGAAAGAGCGGCGTCTTCTAACACAGGCATTATCTGCTTAAAAGGAGACGCCATTCACCAACAAAATGTTAACAATTAATGGTAATGAAATAAACATTTTTTTTTTTTTTTTTTTTTTTTTTTCTAGGAATCGTTGTAAGTAGTCCCAGCGTGTATAGTTGTTTTATGTCACGAAAGCGGGCGAGCCATACTTGTATGTGTAAATATTACATGCACATTGTCTTTGTGTGCGTAAGCTCGGGAGCGCGCTACCTGCAGGTACGCACACAAGAGCGCGTGTCTATACGCATTACATCTACAAGTATGCCTCACCCGCTTTCGTGAGATAAAACAACTGTATCAGAAATGTCTGGTCATTTATTGAAGAGGGCTGTCGCATTTTGTCACCTCTCTCGCTCACACGGCAGCAAAACAATTAGCGAACTAGTAAATAATAATATGAATTTAATAACCTGTTATTAAAAACACATTTCTATTGTGTTATCTAATAAACTCAGCTCAAAAAGTATTATCTGTTTTTGAGATGAGTTAAATAAATGCAACGAAAAGCGACTTTAATTTATAAATAAAATACCAGCTTTCGCCCGCGTGCATGTCAGAAATTATCCCACGGGAACGTCCTACCGGGATAAAAAGTATCCGCTATGTCGTAAGCCAGGTCATGTTCTACCCATGTGCCAAATTTCATCCAAATCCGTTCAGCCGTTTTAGCGTGAAAGCCTAACAAACAAACCAACTCACTTTCGCATTTATAATACTAGCTGCGCCCCGCGGCTTTACCCGCGTAAACCGGGATAAAAAGTAGCCTATGTGTTAATCCAGGGTATATGCTATCTACATAATTATCGCATTTCGTCCAAATCGGTCCAGCCGTTTGAGCGTGAAGAAAGAACAAACATACAAACACACACACACGCACAACCTTTCGCCTTTATAATATTAGTGTGATTAGTTAGGATATAGATTAAACGGATTTTATATGAACCACGAATTAGTTTCAGGTGGAAATTGCTTGCTCATTCAGCTTATAAGCTCGTAACACCTTAATCAAATATCGCAACACCTGCATAAGACGATATGGTTCCTATGCGGACTACCCGAGCGCTTTGAAACAGTAATCTCGATAGAATATGTCCCCTCTAGTCCTGAGATTAGCCGTTAGCAGCCTGTCGTTAGCAATACGCGATCCTGTGACATGATACTTAAACATTAGTGGTGAAATGTAGATGTACAGTCAGCGTCACGATGTGGTTACCCCCTTGGAAGCACCGGGGCTTGCAAGGGGGTAACCACATCGTGACGCTGACTGTACTAATAAGTGATACTGTATCTGTCCTGTGTGTCTGTACCTATGCCTTACGGTCCCCATGATAATGCAAAAATCGAGACCGATATATCTATAGTTTACTGTAATAATAATAGTGCACATATCGTCGCTAATTTAACTAACTGACGTATCTGACATTTTGGACTAAACCGATTGCAAACCTAACTATAGTAATTTGATACATTTTCCAAGTCGAATCGATCTGTCCTGTGTGTCTGTACCTATGCCTTACGGTCCCCATGATAATGCAAAAATCGAGACCGATATATCTATAGTTTACAAAAAAAAAAGAAGAAAAATAGCTTGCCCTGTAAAATGTGCTTCGAATCAGTTACGTCACTTAGATTAGCGACGATATGTCACAGTGTACTTACCTACACATAGATATGTTACAGTATATCCACAAATTTTAAGTCTAATAATATATCAATTACAGATGTTCTATGTCACGAAGTCCGTTTGGCTATGAATGTTGTCAAGCGTGCACATGCACATTGTTTTTGTGTGCGTAACCTCGAGAGCGCTCAGTGTCGAACGGTTACACACACAAGCGCGCTTGTCGGGGTACGTCACTACGTCACTACTACAATCAAAGCCGAACGGACTTCGTGAAATAGAATATCTGTACTAGCTACTCTGTGGCGCAGCGCACGTTGCACGTTTGTCTTCATTTCTCGCCTCCCGAAGTCACACACTGATTTTTATACAAATAAAAGAAGAAAATATGGCTTCGTGTATGTGAAAGTTTATTACTTCGTTGTGTCATGTGTTGGGATTAAAATTTTAAATAAGGAAGCGAGTTTTGACAATGTAACAGTGTAATTTAGCGCGCTGTTTTATTTGCGACGTAAAGCAATTATTTAAAAGCTTTATGGTTTAAGAACTTTATTATTCCTCATTAAGAATTATCAATAATTCACTTACTGAGAAACTATGTTTACATAAAAATATTTACGAGCGTACAAAAACGACGTCAAAAGTAAATTTATACAATTAATAGGAAGGTAGTTTAAAAAAAAATATCTACTAATCACCAACCAAGTAAACACGGATCTAAAGTAAAAGTAGATGTGTTACTAGATGTGGCATGCATGGCAGCGTAGGTACTCACTAATCGTTTAGTTTTGTTTTGTTAGTTTGCATGTTAGTATTTTTATATTATTACTAGCTTTTGCCCACGGCTTTGCCCGCGTGGATATTGGAAAATATCCCACGGGAATGTACTACCGAGAAATCGTTCCTTATTCCTTGTCTACATTATAAAGAGAACCCCCGTGCTAAACTTCAGCCTTCCAGTTTCAAGGGTTTGGGCTGGGCGTTGATGAGTCAGTCAGTCAGTCAGGACTTCTCTTTTTAATATATAATTGTTATTGACACATTATATACGATTTAAGTTGGTTTTTAAAACAAGACATACTTTTTGCTTCTTTTATTTCCATGGGTATTTTATTGTACATGTTAACACCTTCAAATTCAATATTTCTTCTCCCGTAATTAACTGTTCTGGGAGGACGCGTTACTAAGTAATTGGAGTTTCGTAGTTTAATTTTTTGTACTTGATGTTTTTTTGTGAAATTTAGTGTTGTATGAATATTTTTGTGTAATATTTTGCGTATTAATACAGGGTGTAAGGGACAGCCCTCCGCAAACTAACAGGGTGCATTCAGCTCCTCATTCTGAATCATATTCCACCGGAAATTTTCTCAGGAAAATTTTCATTTTTTCAAATTTTTTTTCAGTTACATTTTCATTATTTCATATTACATTTTACATTTCAAGTTACATTTCATATGTAAAATTGCATTGTGTGTTCGCAGCACTCCATTTATGTAAAAAAACTGCAAAAAAAAACCAGCAATGGATGTTGAAATACTCTAACCAACGACGCATGAAATCAGCTGTTCACTTTCTGTCTAGCTACAGAGTTCATCGAACTCACCGCATACCTATAACCTACCCCTCCCAACCAGTAATAGACGCTCCGATTTGTGCACAAAAACAAAAAAAAATCAGGTTTATTGGATTCCCTTAACGTTCCTGAAAAAATCTCATGTACCGGTCATCTTAGTATGACATACTGAATTCACCCTATCAGTTTGCGGAGGGCTGTCCCTTACACCACTTATTATACATGTATAGTACTTATATGTTTGGGAAATGTTCATTATTTTTGTATCTTGATATATTTTCTGAGTTGACGTTCGAAATTTGAAATTAAATAATATTTTGATTAATCTATTTTGTGCTGTTTGTAATACTAAAAAAGCTTTGCAAAACTAAAAAAAGTGATTAAGAAAGGGTACGTACCTCAAAAATAAAAAAGTCAGAGTATAACGTGCGATAGGGAACTTTGTTCAATTTACAAAAATACATCCAAATCTGTTCAGTTTCTTCAAACGTTCTCATTATTTGTTGGCATTTGTCAACCATCCTCATGGTTGACAATGACATGGTCAATCAATACTCCGTGGTATTAACTCACAGAAAATAATTATGTATAAGTATGGTAGTTACCCTTTCAACATGTAACGTAGTCAAAGTATGCATATTAATAACACAACATTAGGCAACAGTTAACCGGGCTAGTGTTTGCACATTCATTGGACAATGGAACACGGGAAGTCTATGGTTAGGCTTTTGGTTCAAATTCCAATAGTTACTAGCAAATAGTACCAGGTAGCTAAGTTATTGGAATTGAGTATATAAAAAGTTTCTTGACATAACAGAGAAAAAGACAAAGAAGGTTGGAAACTTGGTACAAACCAAGAGGAGAGATGCGATTATCAAATTTAAATGTATATAATGAAGTTTCTCTTCTATTACAAACATTATTTTACTATTTCTAGACTCTCAAACTCAAAGCATTTATTTCAAATAAACCAATTACAGGCACTTTGGAATTTTCAAGGGGTCAGAAAGATGAAGCTAGTCACCGATTCCTAAGCGTAGTAGGTACCTATATAAGAACGGGCAAGAAACTCCACGGACATTCTTTTAAATCAAAATATGGTTACAAATTATTGGTCACATCACTCTAGAATAGAGACAAAACATTTTGTTATATAATTAAATACAGAGTTGAAAACTTAAAAAAAAAAATATCCTTGGACATTTCACACAACGCCATCTAGTCCCAAGCTAAGCAACCTAATGCTTGTGTTATGGTAACGAGATGGCTGATAAACTACTTATATACTTATATATTTTTTTTGTAAATACATACTAGATAGAAAAACACCCACACTCGGAACAAATACTTGTAGGTCGTACAAATATTTGTTCCGTGCGGGAATCGAACCCGCGACATGCTGCGCAGCAGTCAATCGCTCAACCACTGTGCCAATCGTGTCGTCAAACTTATAATTAGGTAAATGTTGTTTCAATATTCTCCTAGTTTAGGATTAAGTACTTAGTTTAATTCCCCGTACAGTATAAATATGCATTAATGCATTAATGCATTAAAAGAGTTGGTACTAAAACGACCACAGACTACAGAGTAAATATTTATTGTATTGCATTCAGAATGAAGGTAGTTGATATATGAGCGGCTTTTTGTTAATGCTCTCTGGTGACTCAAAGCAAGCTTTTGGATACATTTTCACAGAGCTACCTACATACGGAACATTATGAAACTTGTTGCTGGATGGTTTTCGTATATGGAGGGCTATCTCGTAACAAGATAAAAACATTTGACAAACGCTCACAAAGCCTTTGTCAAATGTTTTTTTTTGATAGATATTTTTTGTCTCGTCTCAACACTGTACTTAGAAATGTGTCATTCTGTGCATACAGAAATACAATGAGCTAAAAGTTACCACACACATACCTACCTACGTTATGTTAAATCTAAATGAAAAAGAAAACTCTTTCAACCCCGTTAGCGAAATTTTCTCTCAAGTGATTTTTCCACCCGTATTGCTAATTTCTCACGAAATAGCGTTCGCAAAAATAATAATTTAATTTTTAATTTGCTAGTGGTGAGGCTAATAAAGAAGTTGCCGCGTTTCCATGGTAACTCCGGGGGCCTAAATATTCGCAGTCGGGAACGGGTGGCGTGTTGTGGGGGACGTGGGGGTCCCAAGTTGCATTTACAGGTGGGCGATTCCATTTGCCGCCGTAATGAAACTTTGATCGGGTAAATCAATTGTGTTAGAGGGTCACCTGCGGTGTGGGTCAGCCTAACATTGGAACTGGATTAGTAGGTAGAGTAGCTACCTATATTGATAATGAAATTTGCTGCTGATTTGCGGTTCGAAAGCTATATCGAGGTTGAGCACACCTGAAATAAGAACCAATCCACCTGCCAGGGGCTACCTTTACAGCAATATAAAACATCCATTCGTTAAAGCAAATATAAAACGCGGACATTAAACGAACGGTACATTTCTCAATTTATTACCTATCCATAAAGATATTGGATGTAGACAGCAGCTTTAACGCTGTTTTGTAGAACGTCAGCGGTTCTTTGTTTTTCGCTGTAACAATCACCTTTCGGCGAGGCAGCGCATGCAAGCGCTTCACTGGAAAACAAATCCTTTCTTCTGAAGGACGTTTTGACAGCCGGCCCGGCGTGGAAACGCTGCGAATAAAGACTCGCAGTATTCACAGTACAATTTTCCGTCAAAATTCAAAGATTTTATGAAAAAACTATGATAAACTGAGCTCAACTCACTTTAATAGAAGCGTTCTTTATTTAACATTTACCTAGCGCGCCAAATCCTTTAATCTATGGCGCGTCAGCGTTATTTTTTAATAAAGAGGCAAAATAATTTCGCAGGTGCTCGCTCGATGTGCAACTAAATACAGTTGCAGGTGGAGGTGGGGGGAGCGGATCGATACAGCACGCTGCACGACCCCTTATGTTCACCAATTGTTCGAATTTCAGTATGCGCTCATTGAAATATTGTGTAACCTGTGGAGCCACTGAGCCAGTGATTTATTCATTAGTCCTATTTATGGCGGTAGTGCTCCAATGCCTTGCATTCCGGCTAAATCCTTTGTTCATTGTGCCACAATGGCAAAGGGAATAAATAAATGTCGTGCTTAATGGCCCCGATTAAGAAATCGCGCCGTACGGAAAAGTCAGGTGGGCGTTAACTTCGTCCAGAATATTAACTACCTTTCTAGAACTATTTCTACATTCAATTGTCTCTGCAGAGCCACTTTCTACATTAGCTGCTTTTCTTTGCCTTTTTTTCTTTTAAAAATATAGTCAGTTGTGGAACAGAATTGCTTTTTTCGCATTCTGGACATGCCCGCGGGACGTCGCGTGGACGCTGTACTAAGACAGGATTGAAAATCAAGATCCTTTTCTAAGCGGATTTATTTTATGATACCAAACAAAATGTTTAAAGTAGATATAATAATATATTACGGGCCGGCTATCATATTGAAATGTCCTACATATCTGAGGAATATTTCTAGACAGCCAGCGGCAATCTGTGCCCCAACAGTGACGGCGATATATATCTGTTTGCACATCACCAACAGTGATAAATGGCTGTAGCACTGAAATGTCTTCAGTTACCAAAACATACGGAGTTTCGGAGCAAGGCTTTGTGCTAACTAGTGGGAAACTTGACGAGACCTTTGTTGTAGAAGTTAACATCCTGGCGAATCAGGCGTATTCTGGGGCCTTGAGAAGTCTAGGGACTGACACTCACGATCGACTTTTAATCGCTTGAGTTTCGTCGAGTACATTATACTTAGTTCAACTTGGTACTTTAAAACTTTTGTGCGGAAACATGAAGGAACTTAGGCAATCATCCATTCCATAAAACGCAAAAATACCCTTGTTGTTCAAAACATATACTAGAAACTTGTTAGCCGCGTTTCGTAGATATACCCGAAAAATCCTAGTTACATGATAATATTGTCTTTACCCGCCACCGAATCATGAACACATGCCTAACCCTAATATTTACTTATCCCAGACAAAGATCTTGCGTCCAATTTTCATGGGTGACTCTTTGTTTATGTATTGGAAAATGTTTCTACGGAAAATGAGAAAAACGTATGTTATCGAGGGTAACTCGAAATTATTTTTGCTTTTGTTCATCGAATTATCCTTTTTATGTTCGTAGGTATTTGTTTATTATAATGCCCAATGTGGCACTGTAATTCGGCGAAGTAGAGCGAGATATTTACCAGAACAATTAGGTGAATAATATAAGGAAATAATTTCGTGACAATGCGTTGTTTTGCTATTAAACTACTCGTATTACGAGGGTTCATGCAGCACTCTAATATGAGTTTAAATAAGTTCATGTTTGTGTGTAGCTTGTCGTTTGCACTCTGGCTGCAGCGCTTGCATGAGCCCAGTTTAAGCTTAATTTGGGTGAAACGTACATATTCAACTGTAATGAATAACGTTAACGAGGGCCTGCGACTCCTGCGAGCGCGAGAGCGGTGACGCGCGCCTTCATTAACTATCTAAATTACGTGGCGACCGACTCACGGTCTCACGTAATAATAAGATTGCACGTTATATTTATACGTTTGCGACGATTTCGTCGTCTGCTGCAGCCGTGTAATTTACTGCAGCGTTAATGCACGAATAGGTATTGCTGAATTTCTGCATTTTGTGCAATGAAATCGTCCGCCCGACCCACGATCGTCTTATTTGATTCGATTGCGCGAGTAAGCAATATTTCACGGAGGACTTGCCTTCCGCTGCATTTCGAATTTATAAAATGCGAAAAAGTGCATAATTTTAAATGTACAATCTTGGTTTTTTGTTATTTTCATAGAACTTAACGCTTCGTTTGTTCACGATTTTGCCGCGAAATAAATTGGTAAAAAACTTATGTTTATTTTTCACTGAGCACTTTCAGTAATAGTACCAGCAGAAGTAGTGTGCAATTAACGAAGTTTCCCAATTAAAATGTTTTCTATCGCGTAAAGTGTCGTGTTTATTTTGACGGATAATTAAAAGTTTCGGTTTGTGTAGTCTCGTGGGTTGTCGTGAGAACCTTAAGCATGTGAAAATAGTGGCAGTGTTGGACTTAATGTGGGAGGAGCGTGGGCATACATTGACTTGGGAACTTAGAATAGCAGTACCTACTATGCAACCTGAAAATGGTATCAACATACCGTATAGGTACCTACGGGATACGGTAACAGAATAAATGAGAAGCTGACACACAACAAGACACTTCGTATAAAATAAAGCAGATCCTGAGAAAGTTTTCAATTCATTCAATAAACAGACGATGGTGTCAGTTTCGTCCATGGCTAATTATGTTATATCTTCAAGGGACTGGAAGTTCTTAATTGCTCTTAATACATTTTCAATGTAAAACGAACAAACTTTATCTTTTTGCTTGAGTTTCGGCGCGGCGTGACGCGGCTCTCGGCTGCTCCGGGCTCTCGTGACGCCTTCCTTGTTTCCTTGTCGACGAGGGTAGCATGAGATCTTTTGTCCTTGTTTAGCGATAGCGAGTGATTTCACATTTTCACTCGCATTGAATTTTTAATATAAAAAATTACTCCGCCGTCAGCGGCAGGGCTTGAGTGACGTTTAATCTATTCCCACGAAAAAACTTAATTTCAGTGCTTCAAGCGGTCTGTAACGTGTACTTTTTAACCGACTCCTAAAAAAGGAGGAGGTTCTCAATTCGGATGTTTGTATTTTTTTTTTTTTTTTATGTTTGTTCGCGCATAACTTCGTCGCTTGCCAACCGATTTGAAAAATTATTTTTTTGTTGGAAAGGGTATACTTCCCAAATGGTCCCATTTTTGTCAAAATCCAGTTCTGATGATAGGATCCTGGAGAAATCGAAGGGACTCTTCAAATATTATAGGCACACCTATAGCGATGTGGGTATTTTTTTATAGTAGCTCGTGCATTTGCTCTCGGAAAGCACCACTTGGTGAAGTGGAACTGATGATGAAGACCACAGATGGCTACCGGAACTACTCAATGATAAATATTTCACGGGTTGCGATTCGATTACTTTAATATGGTTGCTAAGCAATTTCCGCTCGTCACACAATGCGTGTGGTGAGTGGTTGTTGAGGAGTTCTCCTGGTTCTTACCAGCAGAACTCCTCAACAATTAACGTCCCAGCATCGGGAAAAGCAATATTTTGTAACATGTGATGAGCAATTGACATTAGACTATTGTAACTTATACAAATTATAAACAGACCCACTAAAAAGCGAGTAATAAAAACTTTTTAACAAAAATACAAAACCGACTTCCAAAAATCACTACAAAGTGAAAAATAACTTTGATTTCGGAAGTCGGTGGCAAAAAAAAAAGAAAGTAAATAAAAAACGAAAGACACCGACTTCCGAAATCAAAGTTATTTTTCACTTTGTAGTGATTTTTGGAAGTCGGTTTTGTTTTTTTGTTAAAAAGTTTTTATTACAGTACATTTGTCGAGCACCGAAGATTTATTATGATGCTTAGTAAATTTGCATGCTATCTAAAGGAATTTGTGTGTAATTTGTCTTTCTTTACCGCGGCAAATTACAACGAAGCGAAACGAATTAATGTTGTTTATTACATTGTAAGTACAACAAAGACAAACGGATCGAATGAAATACTTGAACGATAAATAAACTTTAGATGTAAAGAGAAAAGTATTTCGAAGTAAAACAGTTTGCCTAACGTTTTATTGAGTAAACAAGAACGTCTGTATCTCTGCTAATAAAGTCTATAAAGAAGAAAAAGGGTGTAGAGTTGTAGATTCCCTACTTCTATTGATTTGTTCTCGTATAAAATAGGAATGAAGACTAAATATATATATTTTTTTTTTAATATTGGACATTATTTATATTTACTTTTTTGAAGTAATCAAAAGATTACGGCGAAACATTGAGTTAAAATGTGGCATGACGTCACTCCTTGCTAGATTTAGATTTCTAGATTTAGTTATGACGTAGCGAGCCCCCTCTCCTCAACTTTTCTTTGCTTCATTTACAAAGCAAGAAATACATGTCTAATTTGTTTTTATTAAATATCTGGTTGACGGACTAAATATAATTTATTTATTTTATCCTTAAAGCATCCATGTTACGATGCAGTAGGCGAGATGTTCCCACGGTGTAGAGTATGGAGCGATATGTGCAGCCGCGAACTTACTCTAAACAAATAATAATAAACTCGGCCATTAGCTCAGCTCGCCTCGGCCCGCCCACTTCAAACACTACGTAGTCGAGACACTTCGTGCACAGTGCGACCGAGATGTTATGTGCCTACACGACTCGTCTCTACTCTTCATTTTACATACTTAATTAAGTTTACTCGAGTACGAGCATCTTTACAAGGCTTTATAATGTTATTATAATTTCAGCTTTAATGAAGTCAATGTTGTACGTAGGTTTTTTTTAAAATTTATTATTATTCAACATAAAACTTGATTCAAAAAAATTGTGTAGAAACAAGCTAGATTACAAAACCATTTTTCTTTATAATAAAGTAGGTGGTTATGTAAAGTAGCTGTGCCTGTCTAGGAATAAATTCTAAGGTCCGAAGTGGGGTAACTCGTCTTTTGTTTGTAGGCTTTAATTAAAGGAGGTTTTGTTTCAATTAATTAAATTTAGTTTCATTTGGACGACGAAGCAAGAAAAAGTTCTTAATTGGCGGGAACCAAACACTTTTAGCCGTTGATTGCTTTGAACATAGCTGGCGATAGATTGCCTACATATTTAGGAAATTAGTTTACATCAAATTTATTTTATTTTATTTAGTGGCCGCTGTTAGTTTCTCATTCGATATCCGTGGTTGCCCCAGTGGTAACGGCCCCAGACTTACGAGTTGTAGGTCGTGGGAACATATAGCCTTCACTACATAGTATAAAACAAAGTCGCTTCCCGCTGTCTGTCCCTATGTATGCTTAGATCTTTAAAACTATGCAACAGATTTTGATGCGGTTTTTTTAAATAGATAGAGTGATTCAAGAGGAAGGTTTATATACATGCGCGGGCGAAGCTGCGGGCAAAAGCTAGTATTATATATGTTACGTTATTATATGTTGTGTGATTTGGTATTCTTCGTGTCGCTGGCGCAACAGATAATCAAATGCTGACCATCTTGGTGAAAGTATGAAATTCACAATTTCACATCTACAGAACATTAGTTGTTTAATAATTTGTTTTCATTTTATTGGATGAGTATGGTTTTGTTCGTTAATGAAAGTTAAGACCAAGCGTGATGATTTTATGTTAATAACGTCTCAAACATGAATAAATTTTCTATGAGCACGACCGTTGATTACACAGCTCACAGGTCGAATAGGAGAGTACCTAATCAGACAGCTGTGCTGTTGGGGAGTTTGTTGCGTCACTTCTTCTTCCCAGCTAAAGCACTAGGAAGTGGTGAAGGGCGGACGTTTTGTGGGGACTGTCTTATGTAATTTTGATATTCGAAAAGAGCTGATTCTCAGTGTGATTTGAATAAATTACTTTTGAATAATCTGCAGTAGACTTTTAAGATTTAAGCAATAACTACTAGAGCAACGTTACATATGCTAATATAACCCATTTTGGGAAGCTGCAATTGCTGCAAACTTTAGTTAAATTTACATAAATTGTTTTCTCATTATTCCACGTTCACGTAGCAAATACATAGGTAACGGGCAAGGAATTCCATTCCAACCTTTCTGTTCGTAATTACTGCAATTAGTAGACAGCCGCACGATATTTGTGTTTGCATATGAAATAATCATACGATTGAAGTTGTACCTATTCACCAAATTTTCAGCCTTATTACCTTAATTATAGGGTTGAAAAGTGATTCACCGCAAATGTCAGTGATGAGTTCCATTTGATGTTTTTAAAAGAGTAAACTATTTAGTTTCCATTCTTCTCCATCATACGAAACTACCTTTTGGAATCTAGAATCAATTTTATTTTATTGTAAACTAGCCGTTGGCCGCGACTTCGTAATGCGATCCAGTGTATGAAAAGCAGCCCTATGTCGTTACCCAGGTCATGGTCTATCTGTATGCCAAATTTCATCGAAATCCGTTCAGCCGTTTTAGCGTGAAAGCGTAACAAACAAACTTATTTCCGCATAATAAGTATTAAAGTTAGGATTAGGATATTAGGATATTGACGTTCAAAAGTGCCTTTTCTTTGAATGACCTACTTGAAATAAATGATTTGACTTGTTGCACATGAATTTTTAGTTAAAGACTGGACAGCTCTGTCAAAGTTTTTTATCTCATAGAATTACAGAAGCGAACATTGAGTGAGAAGGACGAAGTAATAATGCAGTAACATGCAGTAAGTCAACGTTCGCACAGACGTAAAAACATCGCGGCGATTTTGTTTCGTGCACTGGATTTTCAACGCTCTGCTTAGCGCCGAGAGTTGAAAATCCAACAGTTTATTTTTTCGACGCGCTAGAATGCACTCTGTTATTGTTAGGTTGGATTCTCAATGCTCGGCTCAACAATGAGACTTGAAAATCCATGCGCGATGAAATCCCGCCGCGATATTTTTACGTCCGTACGAAAGTGGGCTTATAGTTGTGAAGTATGGGTCAGTAGTACACTCAAGTATAATGGAACAGGAAGGAAAAATACATATACTGTACCTGTACCTGTACCTGTGTCTGTATTGATTCCTATTCTAAGGTAACATGATAATATGCGAGATAATGTTTGTAAACAAGACATCGAAAAAAAAATCCGACGCAATGTTTCAAAACAAAATTAATATTGATGTGTTTGTTGGACTTTTTATTCAACGTTTGTCAAATCAAACACGACACTAATAAGCCAAGAATGAACCGAATGTGTGTACATGTCTCAGGAATCTTCTGGCAGCTGGTTTGCCAATTATGCCATAGAACATTGTTCTACAATGCGGGTCGAAACCACGAGTTGACACAGAAGATTACAATCATCAATTATTCACACTAATTGCGTCTATTATGAAACTTTAATGACTGTATGAATGAATGAATAAGCACTTCCTAGCTACTCTACTATGGATAGGATAGCGGTAGGCGTTCATTTCCCGGTCTCTATAATCATTGTTCTTTGACAGTTTGGTAGGAGGATCAAGTTTTTATAGGTAATATTAATGATTATGGACTGACACGAAACGAGACATGACACCACGTAAGTACCACATACACATAAGAGTTGAGAGTACTTACCTATTATTTTTGTGCGTCTAAACCTTGAAGGTAACGATATTTCTCCGCACTTGGATCTCACATGTCTTACTACCTCAAATGGCTTGGCATGATCCTCCGTTGTGGCGAAAATACTGCAGCATTAATTTTAAAATAAATATATGGTAAAGTTGAGCATTAATGTAAGTAGGTACCTACTATGTTTGACGAAAACACGATTCCATAAAATTTTCTCGATAGAAAAAAAATACAAAGTTACCTAAAACCGAACAATAAACCGCTGCTTTTAAAAATATTTCAAATTAGATAATGAAACTTTGCATATTAACTGAACTAACGATCTATAGGTCTTATGTTTTTTATTTTTTTCAAATTACCATTATTTTCACCGTAATAGTACATTATGATATAAGTGCGGTAAGTTGAAAATTACAACCGAGGCGATATTGCTAGCCCGAGCCGTAGGCGAGGGCTACAAGAAAGCAGAGGCTGTAATTATCAAAGCGCACGTATGTCATACGACGTTTTATAACATATTTGCGAGGAAATAAATAAAACTCGGACTTTCTTAAACGAATAAATCTTTAAAAACACACTTTCTGCAAATGAATTTGGATCTTTGCTTGTTTTCCATAAGATAAAATTTTGATACGCTTGTAAGTATCTATCTGTCGATTTTTCAGGCATAGAGGCTTAGAGAAGCCTTTTTCGCTGCCTATGAGACTTCTGGCGGTGTCGAATTAATAAATTCATCATTACTTGACGACATTTTCAGATAAAAACAATACAGCGAAAAGAAAAAGCGCGCCGAATAATTTTTACTTGTTCACAAATTAGGCGCTTTTTTTTTTTATTGCAAAGGCACAAAAACAGCCAGTATTACTAATAAAGTAAATTTATATTTTTTTTGTTTTTGTTGTTGCAATTTATTGTCAAAATTAATTAAATTAAAGAATTAATTCTTTAATTTAATTAATGTTTATTTTTTATATTTTATCTCCCAAAGTTAATTTTATTCATAAAATGTTGACCACTTTTCTAACATAAAAACTCTTTGCTAAGATTTAAAAAGTACCGTTCGTTTTAGACGGAGCATCTTGATAAACCTTACGTTTTACCTTATTAAAAAGAAACCCGTGCGTTTTACATTACAATTACGCACAAGTACGTAATGACATACATTACGATATTGAAATTTGTGAAATAAGACCCCCTTTACGAGCAGCAATTACCTAAACTGTATACCTACATAAAGGCGCCCAGCACCGCACACAGTTTCGCTCTCACTCAGTCCACGAGCAGTATCGTGCGAGCGAGACAAAAAGCTGAGGTAGTATGTGCTCTTAATTCTATTGGTTAGAAAATTACACTCTTATAAATTGAAGTGCAAAATTTTAAAACATATTATTATATCTTTTGAATAAAATAAAACACATATACCTTTTGAATGAATTTGACGACAAAAATCAAATACTTTTATAAAACCGTTAGTAAAGCGATCCGTTTGTTGACATAGGACCTGCAACTCTTGCAAGTCGTGCAAACAGTATCTTAGGTGTAGCAACAACAAACACTTTAGTAATTGGTTTACAAAACCTACAAAGCGGTGTCCACAAAACTGGCATGGAATCGAAAGAAATACAAAGCGGAACACCGAATAACAAACGGGGCAGAATTTCAACTAGCAAACACGAGGGTATGTAGGTAACTTGTTCGACGGAAATGTAGATGAGAACAAACTATGTTTTCATTGGTTTTATATTTCATACGAAAATATTTTTTCATGTCCAAATGATTCGCGGCGGGATTTTCGAGAAATTCCGCAGTTAAGCCTTGTCCTCCCAAAATACGGCGAAACTAAGTAACTTTGTGTCCATCTTTTACAGTAACTATAACATATTTTTTACTAAGGAAAAAAAAAACTAAATCCAGGTCTATTTCTGTCTATTTTTTCGAGTTTTTACCATATTACTCCTACAGTTTTCATTAAGTGTTCATAAATTTATACAGTTCTTTACAAAATAATAAGGAATGATTTCATGTGATTACTTTTTTAGTCCAATCAATAATTTTTTTGTAAATCGATAATTACTTCATATTTTGCAAGCGTTGTGTCATCGCGCTTCTCTTTCTTTTCTATGCAGTCTGACAGTGACCGCGCTTTTTACGGCGGACAAGCCTTAACGTATTTTATGTTATTGAAAAACATACGTGTTACATATATTATGTAGGTATGTGATTTTAACATGAATCAGTCACAGCATAGCCACTGAAAAATGTAAATTCTGCAATGTGTGATCCATATTTTAAATTAAATAAATATAAATAATAATTATCCTTGGACATTTCACACAACGCCATCTAGTCCCAAGCTAAGCAACCTAATGCTTGTGTTATGGTAACGAGATGGCTGATAAACTACTTATATACATTTTTTTTTTGTAAATACATACATATTATAGATAGAAAAACACCCAGACTCGGAACAAATAATTGTAGGTCGTACAAATATTTGTTCCGTGCGGGAATCGAACCCGCGACATGCTGCGCAGCAGTCAATCGCTCAACCACTGCGCCAACCGTGTCGTCAAATTGGACAATCGTTGCCATAAGAATAATAAATGAGTGCTACGCAGGTGCTACGTCGTAGCCGTTTGCTCTACGATTTATAGTTCTACAGATTTCCGGAAAATTTTATTCGGATTTCGACCTATATTATTGTTTTTATATATTTCATCAACTACTGCACTCAACCAACTAATCCTTTCAGTGCTTGCTTTTCATTTTACTTGACTATTTTGGTATATATTGTGTGTGCATTATTTTTTACCTAGCGTCCATCCTAGGATAGAAGTGTTATAAATTTACTAAGTGCCTATGTATTTTAAAATCAACTATAGCAGATAATTTGTACTATCACAAGTCCCACGCACCCTTACAACAGTTACAACTACAACCGTAAGAACGTACCTAAAGCAGGGCAAACACTTAACCTAAATTATTTGTCGTGATAAATATTTGATGTCGATTCATTTGGAGGAGGTTCATGTTAATTCCGACAGGTGGTGTGTTGCTGTTGTTGAAGCTCAGTAATAAGTGCTGTATTTATTACTAAATTTTGAGTATGAAAATTTCTCATTTCTTCACAACTCTATAATATAAAAAAACTTGAGAGGTGTCAAGGGACACCCGGATGGAACGAAGTTCCTTTCGATTAATTAGTGAAGGAATTGTAACAAAATTTTATTTTTATACTTATCATCATCATCATCATCATCACCATCATCATCATCATCATCATCACCATCACCATCATCATCATCATCACCATCACCATCATCATCATCATCATCACCATCATCATCATCACCATCATCATCACCATCATCATCATCATCATCATCATCATCATCATCATCATCATCATCATCATCATCATCATCATCATCATCATCATCATCATCATCATCATCATCGCGACACCACACTGTTCAATGCGAAATAGAAATGAAAATATCTGGCTTGCTTTCTATAAGAGAGAGAGAGAGAGAGACAGACAGAGAAACATGCGCACGCCGCACGGCTTACAATAGCTACCTATAGCAAAAAGTGTCGTGACAACTTTTCGTGAGACTTTTTTCCGTCTAGCCCCCTTTCACAACGCGCGATAAGGAACTTCGTTCCAATAACTTTATTATCTTGTCGTCTCCTGTTACCGTTCATTAAGACTGTCTACAAGATTTCCTTTGCATTCATGAACAGCTTACTCTTCCCAAGAGAGTCGGAACAACTCACTTACAACGTATTTTTCCATTAGCTATGATTTAAAAGTATCCGGACAGCATTTTTGCAAAGACTTGTGGCAGCTCATTTCCCGTCAACGTTGTTGATTTGATTGAATCTTATCCGTAACCCAGTAAGATATCTATCAGATACCAACAGTCGCATTGCTCGACAAATTGCGAATATAGGCTTATCTTGAACGGAAATTCTATTTTATTTTAGAAAGACTTAATTTATTTTTTATTTAAGAGAATTTATTTCAAAATCACGTTATCGTTCGTGTATGACCACATGTATGAACGTAGACGAGGCAAAAGGAGTATGTAAGGATCATAACAGGTGGCGTTCTGTTGTTTCTGCCTACCCCCGTGGGGAGAAGGCGTGAGATTATGTATGTATGTTATCACAAACTGGGGTGACTATTGCGATGACGGCTCTAATAGGGTCCCGTTCTTTAATTAAGTGAGGCGATTTTGGGGATTTTTCGAGCCCCCCCCCCCCTTCCCCCTTGGTGAGATGTCGTGAGATTTGACTCGACCCCCTCCCCCCAATCTCACGTGAGATTTTTAAAAATTCGCAAATTCGGAGTAGCGTTTCTTGTAGCGTGCAGTGGAGCGTTTAAGGGTATACATCGATAAATTTTGTGTTTTAAAAATTCTTATAAAACCAAATTGATTTCCATATTCATTTGGTTTTATAGGTATTTTAAAAACACAAAATTTATCGATGTATCCCTTTTAAACGTTCCACTGCACGCTGCAAGAAACGCTGCCGCGCTGCTCCGAACTTGCGGCCCTATAGATAGTGCAATCCAATTTTATCTAAAGTCAATTTTACGATTTACACAGAGTTGTGAATTTCATAGAGTAAAATTGAACTAGGCGCATGGTAGTGGGCCAGCCAAGTTCACACAATACTTGCGTTCAGTGTTACGATATTTCCAAAATCCAATAAGTATAAACATCTTAAAACCTTATACATTTTTAGAATCTTGTTCACAATACATACATAGGTACCTAATAGTAGAAATTATTTTACCGTGATAGTGAGACCCGTTACACTTTATTATTTACTTTATTATTATTCAATAACAGATAATTTGTTACTTCGTTTTGGCAACATCATTTGAAAATTATCTATCTATGTATATGGTAATATTTACATCTTTAAGATACTTATCTAAACTATTAAGCCTTTTAACATTAGCTAGGAATTAATTAGCATAAATAGTAGGTATAGATAGTGCAATCCACGAAGACGCGCCCCACTACTAGCCTCTCCTAACCGTTGCACAGATATACTATAAACGGTTAGGAGGAGTAGTGGGGTGCGTCTTCGTGGATTGCACTATCTATAATGTAAATATACGTTAATCTGTGCGTGTAAAAAAAAAAACGTGATATTTGCCGAGACCCACGTGAGATTCGGCTCGACGCCCTCCCACCCTAAACGCCTCACATAATTAATGAACCCCATGGTAGAAGAAGGCATGGTGGGTGCACCGTCCCATAATAAATCGGATAAGGATGATGACGTCATCACAAACGATCTCAAATCCGCTCGCAGCGCGGAGATAGATCTTCTGTTTGTTCGTCAATTTCCAATTCGCAAATAGACTATTAGAACTTTTATTTGTATCGAGAAGTTTAGTCAATTATCTGTCAAAATAAATGGAAAGTGTAAAGAATGACAAGGTGTTTAGCAATCGTAGGGCGGTAATAACTCTCGGCGGAACATTGAATCTTTAATGTAGGCCAGAAGGCGCATTACTCACAACTGTTTGACGACAGGGATGACTGTTATTAATATTCAAGAAACGGACGGATTTTTATTAAGTGCTCTCTTCATTTGAGCAGCTGTTAAGGAAAACGTGTTTGGAAAAACAGCTGTTCCTTAGTTCCTACTTTACCAACGTTTTATCGCGTGAGTTTGCTGTGAAGGATCGCTTTAAAAAGTTTATTTTCTTCTCCCTCTCTCGTATCTTATAAATGACGACAATACGATATTAAGTGAAAACACTGGCAATAGGTACTAGTCAATAGTAGTATTTTAAAACCATCAAATACAAAATAAACAAATATCACTACATGTGACTACATATTATAAAACAAAATCTCTTTCCGCTGTCTGTAGGACCCTATGTATGCTTAGCTCTTTCAAACTACGCAACGAATTTTGATGCGGTTTTTTTAATAGATAGAGTGATTCAACAGGAAGGTTTATATGTATAATAATAAGCGCGGGCGAAGCCGCGGACAAATGCTAGTCGAAAATAAAATAAAAAACTTTTTTAATCACTAATTGGATGACATGTATTTGACTGAATTTTTGTTTGTAGTCTGGGAACGTCATTACAGTAAGTACATTATGTATAAGTATACGAAGTTTAATTTATATTGTACTAGCTTCTGCTCGCGACTTCGTCTGCGTGAGCTTCAGAATTGAAAGGTATCCATGTGTTAATCCAGGTTATAAACTATCTGTGGGCTAAATTTTTGCGTAATTAAGTAAAAAACATACAAACATACTTACAAACTTTCACGTTTATAAATAGTAAAAAGGATAGGATAGGATTGACGACCCCACAACCCCACCTCATATCATACAAATAAATGTATGCCTGGTAAAATATTGTCCATAGACCAAGGAAGATACAAGGTTGAAAGGCCAGTTTAACCCAGAGTATACGCCTCGTGAAGGCTATTTAGCTTTTTGTTTGCTCTCTTTAGGATTTCTGTTCGTGACACCACCGTCTTATGTGCTGTTGTTGCAATGTGGGTACATAATTGGGTTTCACGAAACGCATTTCAGTGCACTGTCAGTGAGTGTGTCTGTGAATGTCGACATAATGCCTGCATTAGGTAAACAGTACTATTTGTGGATCGTCTAAAAAGTAGTCTATTCATTATTTACTATAGACTCACCATATACATAGGCTCACGTTTAGACAACGTACAAAGGTTCAATCGTTTGTCTTCGGAAAAACCAAAATATAGCGAATAAAATGTTACCAATAGAAGATTATTTAATATACCACCTAAATTACTATAGATTGACGCACTAATTCTACGGGCCTAAAACGGCCACATTAAGCAATTCCTCTAAAAGCTATTCATTTCCTGAATTCCAACCAATTGTGCTAATTGACGTATTTGACATTAAACTTCAATAAAGCAATTCATAATTTGTGGACCATTTTACGAATCTCCATACAAAACTGTCAAACAGATGAATTGTGTGCTATTAATTGTACGAAGTTAAATTATGAATTGTCAGTTTGTGACCGTTTTACGATTTCAAATATGATTCATACTACCTATAATCCTATTATGATTCTGCCAAAGTGGCCGTTTTAGCCCACCTGTCCTCTTATTGCACCATTTACATTTAATTCGGCAAAGTTCGGTTTTTCCCAAAATAAACGATGTAACTTTAGAACGTTGTCAAACTGTACTTTCGCGATTACTTTTGTAATCACTTAACATGTAAGAAAGTGGCTAGACGCGAGCATATCGTATATTAAAAAGAGGACCTAAGTTATGTGACATCTCTCCCATCTTGTTTACTCACACAGTTACTCACATGTCACTCTCCAAAAGAAAGTGACATCTGAGTAACTAAGACAACAAATTCCTAGAATTTATAACAAATTGTGTTACTTACTCCTATTTTTTTTTTATTTCCATACGTTTCACTGGCGTCCAAATGGAAAATATGCACATATTAATGCGTGATATACTTTTATATTTATGTAACTGCATATATATTTATTAAAAGTAGGTATATCACAACAATGGAATTGCGTATAGCAAATAGCTTTTCACGATATCGCATCAAACAATATGAATATCGTTAAAAATAATGGCGTTCGCTCGTCAATTGTAGTTTGTTGTGACGTCATAAATGTGGTAATTACACTGCGGTGTGTGCAAGGGGGTGGAAGGGGGAGACGTCCTTGCACCCCAAACATGCAAAAATTGCACGCTGTTGTTGTAGCTAGCCCAGAAACGACAAACTACGCCGAAGGCTCTGACAAAGTGACAACCAACAGTTGGCTTAGTTGATAAGCTGACTGATCTACCATTCCAGTTAAAGGAGGAAGCATGACTTTTTTTGAACAGCGTTTAATATATTTTTCATATTAGGCTGTTTATCGGCTTTATACCTTTGCTTCTCCTTCAACCTGGCGAAAGCAAAGCGCGAAGAAAATAGTAGATTATTAACCAAGGGGATAAAGCAGCGTCTTCTGTCGCGGGTGACGATTTAAATCGCGAGCGTAACGAAGGATTCGAGGTTTACTCCCGAGAGTAGCGAGGGTGTTAAAAAGTTAAATCACGAGCGAAGCTAGGGATTTAAGACGAGTCCTGAGTGTAGCGAGGGATTTAAGTTCACCCAAAACTAAGACAGCTTTATCACAGAGAAAAATACTCTACTATTCGTACCATTTGCGAAAAAATTAACACAATAATAATATGAGATAAGCATTTATTAAAAATAATGACAATTAAAAGTAAAATAAACTTAACGTTTATGTATTTGAAGAAAACAGAAACGCGGCAAATTCCTAGACTAATATTTTTTTGTCGGAAAAGCAAAGGCATCAAGCTCATACGGCCTCGTCGGTTTTCGGTTTTCGTAATTTTATTTAATAATCATAACTGCATAATAAATGCGTATTCGTTTTTCAAAAAGATGTATAATGCTTTATATACAAACTCAATGGTGTAAACACAGATGTAGTTCAGTATAAATTTCGGTAAGTATTCCAAATTTAAATCACATTCTCCCCCTAGAGGATGAATGAAATTCAGTACAATTTTCTTTCGCTGTTTTTAACAGAAAAATGACTATTGTTATGTTCGCTTTTTGTGGCATAGAATGTAACTTTTTTGAGCAAGTGGTACGAAAAGAAAATTTAAATCATAGTTTCCTAATAATTCATGACAAAATATTTATCGTTATTTTATTTTATTTCTTCAAAAGTGTATTGAAAAACGTCGTTTGATACACGTGGACATTTGTTATTGCAGGTCTCGGCTCAAAAACAACCTCGCCTACGCTACGGCTGGGGTGTTAATTCCGCCTCGAATCCGCCTCCTACTGCAATAACTAACATTCTCCACTAGTATCAAAATGTATTATTGTGATGTGATCAACAAACCACGCATCCAGTGTGATGGCAACTATTGTCATCACACTTTAGTCACCGGAGGTCACCGGCATAAATTCCGTGACTTTACTTCAAAAAAAGGAGGAGGTTGTCCATTCGACTGTGTTTTTCTTTTTTTTTGTATGTTTGTTACGCGCAATTATTCCGCCAATTGTGAATTCAGTTGGATGATTCTTTTTTTGTTTGGTAGGTTAGACTCCAGAGATGGTCCCATATATTTGTATTAACTTTGCTGGGGTAGTTTTTGAGTTAGCTTCGATAATACGTATTTAATCCATTTTGTTTATATTGATGTTGTTCTAATAGTTCCTGTCTAACCGCTCGTTACAGTCCTGTTATCTAGCTTTCATAAAAACATTAGATTCTAACAAGAATCTAAGTAACTTCTAAGTCTAATTAGATTCTAAGTAAACACGGGCGTGTCACGCCTGCTGACGTCATCGGAGCGTGAGCGTTCGTGTTTTTTTTTTTGGTGACGTCGGGATCGCACCAGCGGCTAATAGTTTCTGTTACTGTTGTTTACATAACAAGTATCTAGTGGTAGGTATACGAATTAGTGTGGGGTATAGGTACCACAGCTAAAAGTGAGAAATAAAAAACTTTTTTACAAAAAAAAAAAACAACAGTTATTTTTCACTTTGTTGTTTTTTTTTGGAAGTCGGTTCCAAAAAAAAACTACAAAGTGAAAAATAACTTTCATTTCGGAAGTCGGTGGCAAAAAATTAAAATACAGATCCAAAGACACCGAATTCCGAAATTAAAGATATTTTTCAATTTTGTAGGTAGTGTTTTTTTTGGAAGTCAATTGTTTTACTTGTAAAAAAGGTTTTTTTTTGAGAAATAAACCGTGGAAGTTTCTACAACACTAGCTTCCCCCGTGACTTCATCAGCGTAATACGGCAATACCTGTACCTGTACCTACCATCCCCTACATCAACTGAAGGAACACGGGTGGGTTTTAGTCAGTAAAAGTCCGACACGACCTTCCGCTCCACCCAGAGCGGGAGAAGTCATTTGATGATTTCCCATCCAGAAAAAAAAGGCCCCTACTTACAAACTCACAAATTGTAGTAGGTACTTCTATGTAGATTGTTTACATTCTTCTTTTGTGAAAGCTTAATTTGGACTTTGATAAGTGCATATTATTAATATCGAAAGCTAATAAATGTGACCCAAATCGTAGTCGCCAACTCGACAGCCTGCCGGCTCGCTCACTTAATAATTCAGTGACACGATGCTAATGAACACACCTAATTATTTATTAATATCTACATTTTTAAAAATAAGTCTGTTTTAAAGCCGAAACTCTGAGATTTCTTCCATTTAGTAAATTACTTGGTCGACTAACAGTCTCTAGGAATTCACTTTATCGCGTCGCCGACGGCCCTTGTAATCTTATAGCGTCTACCCACTGAAAGGAACCCTGTCTAGATGTTGTAAAGGTCAGATGATGTCATAAAGCCTCTGAAGAACCAACAAGACACATGCTCTTCTTTGTCGCTTTTCAAAATTAGAATGGAATTGTTTTTCTGAATAAGCGCCGCATCAAAAATGGTTGTCGAGCTGCCAATGGTTTCCAATTTCGAAACGTTGACATTACTGACAGAAATAATCCCGAGATAACGAGTAGCCAGTATGTAAATCTGCCGTTTTATATTATTTTATATTTTCGACTAAACTTAACTCTGTTATTTATGCTTTTTCATCGGGATATTTTCCAAGTGAAATGTTAAATTATTAACTTAATGCTAATAAACGTTGAGCTTTCATAGTTTCTTATGAAAGCATACAACGGTCACACAGTAACGGCTGTCCTAATACCGAGCATTTGTCTCTACTGTCAATGTCAAATACTGGCGAATATAACAATTTTTCATGATTTATTTTTTATTTTTTATTACATGACGGAACAGCATTCCAAGGAAACCATAGCTTAAAGCTGCCTGTCCACCGGAGCGGAGCGAGGCAACGGAGCGGAGAAACAGAAGCGCGAGCGGACGGCGGAGTGGAGCGGAGTTAAGATTCTATTGGATAATATTTCTCCGTTTTTCCACTCCGCAACCTCGCTCCCACAGGGAGCGGGAAGCCTAAGGGTGCATTTCCACTGACGCAGAGCTGGACGAAGTGGAGAGGAGCGGACCGTGAATTGACCAATCACAGTGCTCGAAATTTCCACTCCGCGTCAGTGGAAACACAGTAACTGGAGCGGAGCGGACTTCCAAATAAAATATATGAACACGCAGCCCCGAGCCTGACAGAACGGAGACGAGCAGGGCGGCCCCGACCAATCACAGTGCTCGAAATTTCCACTCCGCTCCGTTCCGCTTCTATGGAAACACCACTTGTCACTTTCACTGCCTGAGGCAACACAATTTACCAAAACATGGTCCGTAGAATAATTAAGGCACACTGACATATTTATGTACAAAGAATGTTTTCTTTATTCAGAATTAATTAAAAACTTCTCGTTAGAATCCCCACGTGTTGAAGATGGTCGACCATAAACAAGGCAGGCTGTGATTATTTTTCTCCGTCATGTGCCCCACATGTGCCGGTATCATAAGCCGTTAAAACAACTGCAGACTTCTAGGAACTCTATTTGTTTATGAACTAACCGCGGATAAAGTTTCAAGTGCGGTGGTGTTTTATGTCAAGAGCAGCTTGACGCCTCGTTGATGACTTTAACCATTGATCTATATACACTAGATTAGCAATTACCGCGCCAAGGCGTTACCACTGGACATACGGCCACGGCCGTATGCGTAGCTAACGTCAGTTCAGTGCTCTGTGTGACGGCAGCCGAAGTGAACCGAGTGACGCGCGACAAAAAATATCGCCAAAATGGGTAAATGCGTAATGAAAGAATGCGATTCAAGATCACAAAAACTACCGGAATTGCTTTCCACACGTAAGTATGTTGTTTCTGTGTTTATGTCAACGTAAAAACGCAGTAAAATAAATAAAATGTAGATTTTTTTTAAATATGATCAGTGTTACAACTAAAAACTATGTTTTAGTTTCCCACATTTGTGGGAGTTTTTAATTTATGGAATAGGCGATTTTAAATATTTTTGAATAATAATTAACAATGTTCCAGAGTACCTAAAGATGCAATCAATCTTCTCAATCAATAATCCGATTGCTGGGAAAAGAGACTGACTGGCTACCTACTAAATCTACTGTCATTTGATCGAAGCAGTTCCGTGATCAACATAAAATAGCCCCAAAATGCGAATGTGGCCGTGTTTATTTGTCCAATCAAGCAATTCTAATGCTTAGTTTAAGTAATGATTTTATGCGGTAATTAATATTATCAAATTATAGGTAATGCCAACAAAAAATGCCTTCTCATTGAACTCCCACAGCAACAAATTAGTTTATATCGACTCAAACTACATTGTGTACTGAATGTTTTTTTCAACTTAGCTTTTAGATTGTAAAGAGCTGTTTTGCCTACAATAAATTGTATATTTTTCATGACAACTGTTATTCTAAAGAGCAGGTGGAACTTTCAGAAGAAGAAAATATGGATGTGGATAACAGGTGGAGCTTTTAGAAGAAGAAAATATGGATGTGGATGCTGCGGAAACCGACGAAGAGATAGACAAAATAGCTGAAACGCCCCGAAAGCCCAAAATGAGGAAAATAATTCACCGTTTGAAAAATTTATCGGCTAGAAGACCGAAAAAGGAAAAAAATATATCACAAAAAAATAAAAGACTAGAAATAAAAAAATAAACGATGTTATAGAGGAACTGAAAAAAAAACGTATGTTGAGCAAAGAAGACGAAATGCAGCTAAATGTAAATGATGAAACAGTGCAATTCATGGAAGAATTAAAAAAACCTCCAAAAAGAAAAGGACTTACAGAAAACTGACTCTTTGGGGAAACCGAAGGTTTTGTCTTTGCGATTATGCACGAAGTTATGATGACGAACAACTACCGGAAATATATTGTGAAGGACGGCACGGTTGACATCTGTCGGGCATTCCACCGTCAGGGGGAATCAATCCGTCACATTATTTCTGACTGTTCTCGTCTGGCTAACGGAGACTACTTGCATAGGCACAACCTTGTAGCCAGGATTATCCACCAGCAACTTGCTCTTTAAATACAGTCTTGTGGAATTGGAAGTACCGTACTGTAGGTGTGCCCGACCCAGTTCTCGAAAATGGCAATATTACGTTGTATTGGGATCGATCTATCATCACATCACTGACAGGACTATTGTTGCCAATAAGACAGACATAGTAGTGATAGATTGATTAGAGCGTCGTACAATGATTATTGATATAGCGGTCCCGCACGACGAGAACCTCGTGAAAGCTGAAAAAGATAAGCAGATTAAGTATATTGACCTGGCTCGCGATGTTGTTGACATGTGGGATGTGGATACAGCAATCGTTGTGCCGATAGTCGTGACGGCCAATGGCATAATAGCCAAGAGCCTCGATCAACACCTGAAGAGGCTCTCGTTAGGCAGCTGGATTAAGGAAGATTGCTTCAGAAAGCGATACTTCTGGACACCGCGCGTATCGTTAGGAGGTTCCTGTCTAAGCAGCCCTGACCACCGGTAGCTTGGACCCTGTTCCCGATACCGGTGGGCTACTATTTTTTTATATTTTGTAATGTTTTTATATTTTGATGTTTAAAAATGTAAATTATATGTATGAAAATTAACTAAAGGAAATAAAAAATGTTCAAAAAGAAAATGCCTTGATTATTTTCATTACATATAACCTTCTAATACACATGTAATAAGAAATACATAATTCACATACTTAAAAAATAATTTAACGTTTACCGTTTAAACGTTACGTTTTTTTTAACGTTTAAAAAGTTGGGTAAAATTTCGCATGGGTAGGCAACCCCATCCCGCCTTTGCATGTTTATATTGCGGTCTTTGTCTAATCTAAGCGACAGTATTGGTCTTGCGACTTGTGTAAGTGAGACAGATATATGTTTACTTTTAAATGTTTAGTGGTTTCAAAGCTACGTCGTCGCATTTAAATAGTGGTTATACTTTTTTTACACATTTTAATGAGGTTTGCTTCTCTAGTTATATAACTCAATGACTTTAACACAATCTTCTAAACAAACAAGTGAATTTCCAGTCCTAGATGAGATACTTAGATAAATAGATAGTGTACAGATTATTATGTCAATCAATCTGCCTAGCCTTTTCCCAAGTATGTTGGGGTCGGCTTCCAGTCTAACCGTATGCAGCTGAATACCAGTATTTTATATGAAGTGACTGCCTATCTGACCTCCACAACCCAGTTGCTGGGTAATACGATACCCCTTGGTAAGACTGGTTGTCAGACTTTCGGGTTTGTGACGACCCGTAACGACTGTCAACGATCCACGAATGACAGCCGGGACCAACGGCGGCACGGAGGAGTCCGGTATGTAAAGATGGTCACCCATCCACGGACAACCCCGGCAAGCGTAGCTTAACATGATGGATCGATCCGTGCGGCTGTTATTACTTAGCCACGAGCTCCTCATTATTATGTACAGCATAAAAGTCTATATAAATAAAAATGAATGGCTAAATGTTTTGCTAAGTGCAAAACTCGAGAACGGCTGGACCAATTCGGCTAATATTTTTTTTCATTTATTTGTTGAAGTCCGAGGAAGGTTCTTATGAAGAGAAAAATTGTAATAGTGGCCGGGAAAATTTAAAAATTCGGAAAAAATTAAAGTGAATTTTCTATTGGAATTTTGTATGAATTATTTAAATTTGGACAGGACAACGTCTGTCGGGTCAGCTAGTTACAGTTATAAATGTAGATATTTTACATGGGGATAGATAAGAAAGAAGAGTAATCACACTATCACGCTAATATTATAAAGGCGAAAGTTTGTGAGTGTGTTCAAGTGTTTGTTACTCCTTCACGCTAAACGGCTGGACTGATTTGGATCAAATGTGGTATGTAGATAGCCTAATCCCTGGATTATCACATAGGCTACTTTTTATCCGGGTCTACGCGGGTGATACCGCGGGGCGCAGCTAGTATGCAGCTAAAACAAAAGATCCGTCGATCCACTCATTTAAGAATTCGGCAACAGGAAATATTTACAAGAAAAATAATGCTGGCGTTGTACGTCGCTTGTTATTAGTAGAAAAACATAGGTACGTGGACAGGAAAACTCGCACACCTAATAAAGGGCGATACAATATTCAGTGAACTGTAAACAAAAGAAGCTCACGCATGATTACCCTAAATACAAGGATATGTTAGGGCTCCATAACACTTGATCGTTAGCGGCTCCGGCGAACGCGAATCAAATAAATACGGACCACCCGAAATGTCGTTTACATTCGGTCATTAAGTCCTTTCTGTTACCGAATGTGATGCCACTAATGTCTGACCAATTACAATTGTTCCCAAATTAGGCCTTTACGGTACGTACAAATTACTATGTTCTTTCGTATAATAGCTGACGATCCAAATAGTTTGAAAGCTTAGTAAAAAGGTTGCTGCCCAAGCTAGTGACTTTACCTCGTCTCATTTGTGGCAAGCCAGCACAATTTTATAAATTACTCGGAGTTCGAGAATTTGATCCGTGGCTTGCTCAGGTAACCGCATTAATTAGCCGAGGTTCGCCAGCTCACTACTAGATCAAAGTGAAACTATTCGGCCACTTTCAAAGATATAGTTTGGTGTATTTGCAAATCGCACCTTCATTTCGAAGCCGTTACTAAACAAAATTTTCACGAAAATGAGATAATAACGCCATCTTACTTATATCGGCAAAATATACAAAATATACACCATAAAAAGAAACCAATAATTTAACAAATAATTCCAGAAATATCTCATAAGTGTTCATTACTATTTTATTAAGAGGTAAATATTCATGCAAAAATCGTAAATTTGCTCTCCCGTAAACTTTAGTTTTTTGTTTAGTAACAGTTTCGAAATGAAGGTGCGAAATGCTTCGATCAATAATAGCAATTATTGATCGAAGGCGAAATGTCATCTATAATCTATATGTACGGGTTGTAGTAGTTAACACCGTACACCGATTTGTCGTGAAGTTTTTTAAGTTCAGTTGTATAGAGAAACACGTTCCACCAAAATGCACTAAGTTTAAGTAGGAGTAAGTAACAGTTTTAGAGTGGAAGTGGTGCATTGATGTATAAATAAGGTAGATATGGTTCGCGCTCCTCGTACGTGGACCGCATAAATTGTGTTACGCACACAATTGACATTAGTCACAATCGAACTGGCGTTCGGTGCATGTAGTCGTGCGCCGAGTCCAGGTTTAGTGATTGCGATGTTAGCGCGTAACATATCTACCTCTAATATATCAATGGTGGAAGGCGATTATTTCTCTCAGTTGTTGATAGCTACACAGTTATAGGTTCACTATATTTAAATTCGTTAGTCATGTTATTTTATAATGCTAAATTATAACGCGCATCGTTGGCCTAGAGTACGTTACAGAGTAAGCAGAAAAATGTGTTGCGATGAGACCGTACACTATACTTACTTAGATTTTAATCTACATCAATATATCTCGTAAATAAAACGTGTTACGCCGACCCCAAATAACATGGGACAAGGGCAGGAAGATGTTGATCATGATTTCGTATCTATAAAATTTCAGTAAGTTTCTGAGTTACCAACATTGGACCAACAAGTTATTGACGAACCCAACGGAGCGAGATTTTCTTTGTGAATGAAACTCCGAAAGCGGGTAAAAATGTTTTTCATAACATACATTATTGCTTGAGGTTTCCATTGTGAAAGAAGAGGAATGAGGAACTGAAAAGAATAATAACATAATTTTTCATTATGGCCGTGATGATGGGAAGGGTGTGGTTTCAAAACGATTTTTTGGGGGTAAAGTAGACCGAATAAAATGAATAAAAGTTGTGTGAAAATGTGCTGACCGGGCTGCTGTGCTCGGGGCCCGGGAGGCGGAACCACGCGGTTATCTGCCTCACTGCGTCGCAAATTGTTACAGCTTCACAACAAAACATGGGTTGAGAGGAACCACTATGTCGTGCGTGCTAAGTAGTATCACAGACGAAATGTACTGAAACGAATGTTGAAGGAAATGCAAACTTCGTGTCGACCTCGGCAACCAACAGGTCCAATTTATTGTAGGAGTTGTAGGTAAATGGTGACCGAATTAAATTGGACGCTCTAGCATCGTCATCCATTTGTTGTGAGGAGGCACAAAATTTTATGCACATTGTAAGTGATGTAGGTAAAGGAAGGTGAATGAGGAGCTCACGGCTAAGTAATAACAGCCGCACTGGTCGATCCATCAGGTTAAGCTTTGTTTCGCACCCATCCACTGACCAACCCCGGCGGGGTGACCGATGGGTGACCATCTTTACATACCTCCGTGCCTCGGAAAGCACGTTAAGCCGTTGGTCCCGGCTGTCATTGTGGATCTTTGACAGTCGTTACGGGTCGTCAGAAAAAAAAGTCTGACAACCAGTCTTACCAAGGGTTGTCGTATTAACCAGTTACTGGGTTGTGGAAGTCAGATAGGCAGTCGCTCCATGTAAAATACTGGTATTCAGCTGCACCCGGTTAGACTGGTAGCCGACCCCAACGTAGTTGCGAAAAGGGTAGGCAGATTGATTGTAAAGCAAGGTGATTTATAACTTCGAGGTTTTAACTTCGATAGTCTTCAAACCCTTTCAGCTTGGACCCAAAACGAATGTATATACTAAAAATTCTTAAAAAATATTGTTATATCTTTTCTAACTAACTGTACCAAACGTTGATAAAGTTTAAAGTTCCACACAAAAAGAAACGTGGGACGACTTGCAGAATGAAAATATTATTTATTTTGATTTTCGTCAAGTCGTCCCAAATGGGCCGTAAACATGTGGGACGAGTTGATGAATTACTCAAAACTAAGCCTTCTGTGCATTTTGTTTTGCATTCACTATTTTAAACTTTTTTCAGTCAATATGCCTATACCTAACCGTTTTTCCAATTCACGTTGCGTTAGTTTTTGGTTATATTGTCCTCGTAGGTTTTTTTGTTAGCTCAGTTTGGAGGTGGATCGACAGCTGAAAATGGATGAAAACTTGTTGTGTTTGAAACAAAAATATGTGTTTTTTAAACATTTTTGAAGCATAGCGGAGATTTTGTAACTTCGCTACTGAATTTTCGAAATATCTCGTAATTTTGACACTTTTGTCATGATTTAACAAAATTCTAATAAAACATAATAACAATCACGCCTGTACCTAATCCCCGAAGGGTTAGGCAGAGGTGTTAATTAATTTTAAGGGGCTCATAATTATAAACAAATTTACTATGGGAACAACCTGAAATCGCGAAAAAAAAATCAGCTGTTCCCTACATTTTGACGAATTATGCGATAGCTGATTTTTTGACCCCTTATAGTATTGCTACTGTTTACACTTACATCCTGTATAGTAACAAACATCCACATTTCGGTAGCTACCTTAGGGTAGCTAAAAACATATTTCGTCCGTGAACTTCTGATACCTCCTAACTAGCATTTTTGCGCAAAATTTTATTTTAATGCCATCTTTTGGCAAAGGTCACCACTTGAATGCAATAATTTCCTAAATGCTATAACTTCTTGTTGGGTTACAATCCGCGCGTAGAAATACCTTCTAAAATTTACCGCCTATTTTTACTAATTAATTAATTAGTTTTATGTTCCTCCTGTAAAATTTGTTTGTAGGTAGATAGAAGATCTCAGAAGTTCACGGACGATTTGTCTCTTAGGACCTGTTTCACGATGTCACTATTAGGTACTTACCGAATAAATTCAAAAATGGAACAGATTTTGTATGAAATTATCTACCGAGTAAGTTAATAGGAACTTAATTCTATATGGTAAAACTGGACCTTAGAAACAAGTACTTATACTCCTCTGAACTATGCTCTTCTTCTCGTTAATTAATTAAAGTGTGTGTGTGAACTGCGAACTACATCTAAACAATGCGAGAAGACGTTTGTGGTGGCCTGACTAAACATCTTACGAGAAAAGGGCTCCATTAATGAACTTTGATGCAGCTAAGTAGACCCTTGGGCAATTGTCACTATGCGCAAGTAATAAGGAGTAGTTTAACTTTAAACACGCGGTATAAATTGTAGTTTTGGTAATAATTGTTACTACAACTTTTGATGTCTTGAAGATTATCATGGAAGTCAAAATGTAGTGAAGTTTCAGGAATCAATGAAAGCGTTATACGTGCGTATAACGCTTTCATTGATTCCTGAAACTTATTATTGTAAGGCAGTTGATCAAACACCTTTGTTATCGAATGCTGCCCTAAGCTGGGGACACCGCTAACTTACTGTGCGACGAAAAAGTGCCCAAGTAAAAATACAGTGTATAGTGAAGTGTATAAAAAAAAGACTTACACAAACTTGTCTTATAGAAACATCTTGCAAAAACAAATCGCAAAAAAGGAGACGAAACAACTTTTTCGTCTCCTTTTCCATGCTCAGTATTTTGAGCGACAACTATTCATTTTTTTGTAACTATAAAAAAGGAATTTTAATCAACTACTTAGACAGGTTTGTAAAAAAGTTTTAACTTATAAAGTGCGAAATAACGCTCATATTAGCGGACTCGTGTCCGCCAATATGAGCGTTATTTCGCACTTTTCAACTAAAATCAAACGCATCGCCATTTTCAACCATATTTGTATACCTTTACGATTTACTACCTAACCTTGAAGATTTGCGTCTTCCCGCGTCAAGTCGTACAGATCTACTCTTGAATAGCTGTAGTTTGCACACTACTGCTACATCTTTGTTACCTTGGGATCGTATTGAAATTATGATCATCAATTCATCATGATTGATGTTGTCTTGTCTATATAGTTACAGAATAAAAAAGCACCAAAGATTTTTAATACTTGTGCACTACCTAATACTTACTTCTGTTTGACATTGGTGTTTAATGCTTCGTTATAGTTTCAAAGTTAATTAATTAACTGCGGCTGCAAGCTCGGTGATCAACATAAGACTTGTTGTTATAATTGCGAACATCTGTTTTGTGCACGTTTAACTACAAAATACAATGTAAATATTTAGAATGAAATTCTAATTTGCGGGTATTATTTTGTAAAAAAGTTTTAATTTTTCCCTTGTTAGTTGTGGTACCTACCCCATACTTTAATACCATTACCTGCAAAAGAAATAAGAACATCGTCCACATAAAAAGTTGGGAAAAAATACGTATTATTGAAGCATTGAAGCTAACTCAAAAACTGCCTAAGCAATGTTAATAAATTTTATAACACATTTGCTCGTAAAGGGCCTCTTATTTCACCAATTTCAATATCGTAATGTATGTCATTACGTACTTGTGCGTAATCGTAAAGTAAAACGCACGAGTTTCTTTCTAATAAGGTAACACGTACGGTTTATCATGCTCCGTCTAAAACCAACGGTACTTTTTTAACTCTTAAGAAAAAAAAAGCAAAGAAAGCAAATCAAAAAATTTTTATGTCAGAAAAGTGGTCAATATTTTATGAATAAAATTAACTTTGGGAGATAAAATATAAAAAATAAACATTTAATTCTTTAATTTAATTCATTTTGACAGTAAATTACATCTGTAACAGAAACAAAAAAATATTAATTTACTTTATTAGTAATACTGGCTGTTTTTGTACCGTTGCCTTAAAAAAAAAAAGCACTGATGCCCGCGCATCGCTAATTTGTGAACAAATAAAAATTATTCCGCGCGCTTTTTCTTTTCGCTGTATTGTTTTTATTTGAAAATGTCGTCAAGTAATGATGAATTTATTAATTCGACACCGCCAGATGTCTCAGAGGCCGCGAAAAAGGCTACTCTAAGCCTATTGCCCGAAAAATCGACCGATAGATACTTACAAGCGTATCAAAATTTCATGTTATGGAAAACAAGCAAAGATTCATTTTCAGAAAGTGTGTTTTTAGCCTATTTCATGGAACTTTCACAAAAATATAAGTCAAGCTCATTGTGGTGCTACTATTCAATGCTAAAAAGCACTGTGAAAACAAAACATGGTATTGATATCAAGTCATATTCCACTTGCTGGCATTTCTAAAAAGACGCTCAAGTGGCCATGTGAGTAAAAAGTCGAAAGTATTTTCGGCTGACAATGTCAAGAAGTTCCTAAAAGAAGCTCCAGATTGCCGATATTTGGCAACAAAGGTCAGTTGAAACTAAATTATTGTTATTAACTTCTTTCACTTTCGTATTTCTTTACAATATAGGTGTTTTGTACGCTGTTTTTATCTCTTTTCAGGTTGTTTTAATATTCGGCATAAATGGCGCAAGTAGACGTCAAGAGTTGGCAAACATCACAACTAATGATGTCGAGAACCATGGGCGGGTTCTTCTTGTCCAGGTCAAAAACACAAAAAATAAAATTCCAAGGTCATTCACAATACAGGGGCCTTTTCACGACATAGTGAAGAAATACGAAGCGCTTCGTTCAACAAAAGCGATGTCTAACAGATTTTTTCAAAATTACCAAAATGGAAAATGCACTAGCCAAGCCAATCAATCAATCTGCCTAGCCTTTTCGCAACTATGTTGGGGTCGGCTTCCAGTCTAACCGGATGCAGCTGAATACCAGTATTTTACATGGAGCGACTGCCTATCTGACCTCCACAACCCAGTAACTGGGTAATACGATACCCCTTGGTAAGACTGGTTGTCAGACTTTCGGGCTTCTGACGACCCGTAACGACTGTCAAAGATCCACGAATAACAGCCGGGACCAACGGCTTAACGTGCTTTCCGAGGCACGGAGGAATCTCGATATGTAAAGATGGTCACCCATCCACTGACCAACCCCGGCAAGCGTAGCTTAACCTGACGGATCGACCCGTGCGGCTGTTATTACTTAGCCACGAGCTCCTCACTAGCCAAGCCATTGGCATAAATAAATTTGGAGCAATTCCGAAACAAATTGCCACTTTCTTAAATTTGGATGATCCACATGAATACACAGGGCACAGTTTTAGAAGGTCCTCGGCTACATTGCTCGCCGATTCAGGTGCGAACTTATTGACACTAAAACGCCACGGAGGGTGGCGGTCGAACAGTGTAGCCGAGGGCTACATAGATGACTCGATGAGAAATAAAGAAGAAATTAGCTCCCGCATTACAAGGAATATAAATTTGGAGCCAAGTGTTGACTCTCGACCATCAACGAGCACACACGCGTACATTCCACCATCGTCGCCGCCGCCGCAGCCGCCTCCGTCGCCGCCACCGACTGCAGAACTCTGTGGTCTCGTTTCTCCTACTTTCACTCAAGAGAGTGAGAGAGAGACTGGTGAAATTGTAACTAATAATAATAACTTGACAACATTAAAAATGCCAACTGGCAACGTAATAATCAATTTCACAAATTGTTCAAATTTTTCTGACTGCTTTAACAAGTGATTAAAGATTTATTCGTTTAAGAAAGTCCGAGTTTTATTTATTTCCTCGCAAATGTGTTATAAAACGTCGTATGACATACGTGCGCTTTGATAATTACAGCCTCTGCTTTCTTGTAGCCCTCGCCTACGGCTCGGGCTAGCAATATCGCCTCGGCTGTAATTTTTAACTTACCGCACTTATATCATAATGTACTATTATAGGACCAACTTTGAAATACTTCAAAGTTGGTCCTATTAATTTTATTTTTTTTTGTAAGATTCGAGAAGGTATGCACCTTCTCGAATCTTACAAAGACAAAGACAAAGATAAAGACATTTATTCCTCGGATATGGTACAACAAAGCTGGTATTTATAATTTTGGTTCAGGACACATCCGCCGCTAAAAGCGGCATACGAATATTTACAATAGGTGCACATAGGCATAAAACCTAACTTATATAATACATACCTATACCTACTCTAAAAAACAATACAAAACACTTAAAATTATAGATTAGACACATTAATTATTATACTTTGGTATAATCTACATTATAAAATAAACAATAAAACCTAATAAACCTATACTCTAAAAAACAATACAACACTTAAAATTATAGACAGACACATTAATTATTATATTTTGGTTTAATCTACATTATAAAATAAACAATAAAAACACAACAATAACTTAGACAAACAATTTAACAACAATAGAAATCTAAATAAATCTAATTTAACCCTTAAAATAAAAAAAATCTTTTAATGTATAAAAGTTATTTTGTAAGCCATGTTTTTAGTTCGTTTTTGTAAGAATGAAATGGCAGTTCTCTAATTAATTTTGGAATGTGGTTGTAAATTTTTATGGACATAAGGTAGCTGTTTCTGTAGTGGAGAGTGCTGTTACAAAATTGGTTTTTTAACTTGGTGGGGTCTCTTTTTGTAAATCTATTGTTTTCGGCTACTGTGGAGAAGAAGTGTGAATTTTTCCTAACAAATATGGCTATTTCTAAAATGTAAATAGAAGCTAGCGTTAAAACCTTTAGCTTTTTAAAAATTGGTCTACAGCTCTCATATGGAGGCGCCCCAGTTATTGCTCTCAAGCATTTTTTTTGCGCTATGAAAGCTCTTTGGATGTGTGACGAGTTACCCCATAGAAGTACGCCATACCTCAATACAGACGCTACGTAGCCGTGATAGGCGTTGAGTGCAGCTTCTTCATTCGCTGTTTTGCGTAGCTCTCTTAATGCGTATACAAATCTGTTTATTTTTTTAGAAACATTTTCAATATGTATTCCCCAGTTACAATTTTCATCTAGTGTTAGGCCTAAAAATTTAATACTATTTTCTTTGGTAATTATTTCGTTACTGTGGATTAAATTAATTTTTGAGGGATTTTGTTTGTAGTTTGCAAATTGAATGAATTTTGTTTTAGATAGATTTACTTTTAAGTTGTTTTCATTTAGCCAATTTATTATATTGTTGATAGTTTCATTTACTTCTTGTTGATGTAATGTTTTATTATTTTCCGGTATTATTACTGACACATCATCTGCAAATAGTACGCACTTATGGTTTGTTACATTTGGTAAGTCGTTAATATATAGAAGGAAAAGAAGAGGCCCAAGGATGCTTCCTTGGGGTACTCCTGACCCATTGTGTCTAAATAAAGATTTGTATGAGATTGCAACAAGTTTATCATTAATACGAGATACTTCAACACATTGTTGTCTATTGCTGAGATAACTTTTCAGCCATTCTAACGCTGGACCTCTGATGCCGTATCGCTCACATTTATCTAGAAGTGTATTGTGGTTAACGAGATCAAAAGCAAAAAGAATTAAAATCGAACTACTAAAGAGATACTGAGATAACATCTCTACTGTGCACTATAGATAGATAGTATTTTTCAAGATCGTACAAAGGACACTTGTGAGTCGCAAACTGTCATACAGTGTGCAATCCACCAATCGTCTGCTGTAGGTACACTTGCACTGGCTCTCTCAATTACCGTTACACTTACAATGAGAATGCACTTAATGATGTTCTCAATTTGAAGATAAGATTGTCGGTAATCAAACTACCATTCTTTGCCACAAAGGCATTCAAGAAAATTATTCTGTAGACTTTGTACACATTATATACTTCCCTTAAGAAAAATTAGGTACCTACGGGCTGGTTCTGCTGAGCTTGTAAAAGAAAAAAACCGCAGGACTCAAAGACCTTTGACATCCAAAGATAAATCAGATTAAACGCGGATACCGACTTAAAATGCAAGGGAGCGGAGTCGGAGCTTCTTCTAAATGTCAGTGAGATTAACTGAGGCTTAGCTGAGGCTGATCGAGCGATTCTTACGCTCGTTACTGTTGGGGAGATAGGATCTTCTGTGTTTTCTGTTTCCCTGGTAGTATTTTTTAAGCAGGAAGTTATTCGGTGTCATTTCCGAAAAAAAAATCAGTATGAAGTTTTAATGGGGAATAGATTAAAAGAAATGCGTTTAAAATCAAAAACAAAAATAAATAATGCATCGTATGTCGTGAAGTATTCACTACCTTTAAGTAATTTTAAAATATAATCTATATTAAGTAACCAAAACTGAGTCATTTTTAATAAAAAAAAATAAATCAGTATGAAGTTTTAATGGGGAATAGAGAAAAAGTTTTGCGTTTAAAATTAAAAACAAAAACAAATAATGCATCGTATGTCGTTACGTATTCACTACCTTTAAGTAATTTTATCTACACCCATGCTATAAATCCTCTATAAAAGTTTCTGAAACAGTTAGCTTATTAAAACAACCAGTGTCATAGTAACCATAATATCATTCAAACGGGTGTTATATAATGTTGTACTGAATTTCATAATGCAACTCGTTTTCAAAAAAAAAACCGGTCAAGTGCGAGTCGGACTCGCGCACGAAGGGTTCCGTACCATATTATATGTTTAACAATCGCAAAGATAACTTTTTACTTATTTTATAATGATACTGTGAATTACAAGGTTATTTTTTGCAGTTGCAGAAAATCACCCATGTTTAAACAAAATACCTTATGAATCGCCGATTTCAGTATTGTTGATTAAATACAGTATTCATGGTACTTACATGGTATAAAGAAGTTTCAAATTCCTAATTTGTTGAATTGTTGCGCTAGAGCTCGTACAAAAATGGTCTAAAATTTACAACTTTTACGGCCCGCTATTTCTTAATTTTAAAAGATAAAAAAAATATGTTTGTACTCTACTCAATGAGTTCTAGACGATGACACCCCACATAACACATAATCAGCCTATAATGTTCCCACTGCTGGGACACAGGCCTCCTCTCGGTGAGAGGGAGTGGGCCGTAATCCACCACGCGGGCCCAGTGCGGGTTGGTAGATGTCACATGTCTTCGAATTTTTGGTTCTAGGACATGCCGGTTTCCTCACGATGTTTTCCTTCACCGTTTTGAGAGCAGCGGTGATGAAATAATGACATGACACCCCACATGCTAGATTAAAATTTTTATTTTTTTTTTCAAAATGAAAAGTTTATTGTATGGGGACCGACCCCTTAAATTTTTAACTTTGCTTTATTTTTATTATTTGTTGTTATAGCCGTAATAGACAGCGGAGGCTTAGTAAGTTTGTACTGGGCTGTACGTGGTTGTCTGATTTCATGGATTTTAATTTTCTTGCGCGGAACCCTAATTACTTTTTCTAAAATAAAAATAGCCTAAGTTACTCCTTAAAACATCAGCTATATGCCGTCAAAATCGGTGAAAATTCGTTTGGCAAGTTTCCTAACTTGACTCAAAGTACCATTTTTTTAATCGGACTGCGCTTTAAAATTCTTCTATACAAACTTTAACATCCCTAAACCTCATTTGAGGCGTAGTTTTGAAAAACTAATAATGACAAACATTATTACTTACTTATGCAAGTATTTGTGCTAAGTTTCAGGTTCATTAACCAAATTAATATGATTTTTCATATAAACCGTATCTCTGTTTTCACGAACACAGATACCTAAAGAATTTCAAAAATCGTCTGGTATGTTTCCATAACTTGACTCAAACATTATTTACACTAATTTTAGAGTTAATCAAGCCCCCAATAAAATCCTCCGCTATAAAATTAACTTTTCACCCGTTAGGGGTACATTTTTGGAAAACCCTAATACACGTTAGTCTTAATTTTTGGTCTCAAGTATAAAAACTGAGTTTTGAGTTAATCGGACCACGTGTTAAAGTTTCTCCATACAAACTTTGACACCGCCAATCCCTCCTTAGGGGGTAGTTTAGGAAAACTAAAAATGATAAACTTTATAATTTACTTAGATGAATATTCGTGCTAAGTTTCAAGTCTATTAACTCAAGGGATAGTATTTTTCATACAACTTTCATCCCCTGTTTCACCCCCTTAGGGATGAAATTTTCAAAAATCCTTCGTTAGTGGATGTTTACACTATATAAGGTATCTATGTGCAAAATTTCAAGTCTCTAGGTTCATTGGTTTGGGCTGTGCGTTGGTATATTAGTCAGTGACTCAGTCAGGACTTTGATTTTTTTATATATATAGATTTACCATGTTATTTTAAGACCGCAGACTTCTTATAGGTTTTCCTGTAATCTAAAGGTATAGAACTATTTTCTATATTTTTTTCAAAATTTTAGGCTCAGTAGTTTCGGAGATAAGGGGGGGGAATGATCAATTTTCGTCTATTTTCTTAAATAACTTTAAAACAATAAGTTTTGAAACTATAAAAAAAAATATATTTGAGACCCTCATAGTAAGTCCTTTCATTTGATATGTCACTCGGTACAGTTTACAAAACTTTTTTTTTTAATTTTCTTATTTTCCCCCTAAAAGTGACTCTCATATTCAAAATTCATATATTTACTTTAGCTGTACGTATTTGGGTCACAGAAATCCATATGTGTACCAAATTTTAACTTAATCGGTCCATTAGATTCGGAGCAAATTGGCTGTGACAGACGGACAGACAGACAGACACACGAGTGATACTATAAGGGTTCCGTTTTTTCCTTTTGAGGTACGGAACCCTAAAAAGAACATTGTAATGCACGCGCGTTTCACAGACAACAGCACCGTAATTTAAAAAAAGAACTTATTCGAATTCACGTCGTATACTATGACGCCGGCCGCCATGTTCAATACGAGTATTATAGTATAGTTAAAATCTCGCTGCAGACTTGGTCATAAATCATAATCGGAGTAGGGATGTGCGCTAGCTGCGCGCGCTCAAGGCCATTATCGATAACGATTCATGTTTTAATTTTCTATTTTTAGTTTTATATATACGTTATTTTGTTTATATATTGAATATGCTTTGTAGTAAATTTGGTAATAAAATAAAAAAATGTGTATTTATTTCTATCACCCATTTATAAATATATAAAACTATCGATATCACTCATCGACTGCAGTAATGCACAGGACTGCAAGTGGGCGTGGCCTGCCCATAAAGCCCGTGAGTGGGAAAGAGAGCGAAACACTCGAATGATTTATGACCGAGTCTGCAGCGAGATTTTAACTATACTATAGTATTGCAAAAAACTGTTTCAGAACCTTTTATAGAGGATTCATAACATGGATGTAGATAAAGTCTTGTATGCAACTGTACAGAACTAGGTATTAAAACACTCATGTGATACTATTATCACAAACCCACATTCGTGTTTTAATAACCCTTATTATACATCAGTTGCATAAATAACTATTAAAATATAATCTACATTAAGTAACTAACTGAGTAATTTTTAATTTTCAGCTGCTTGAAAGGATTTATGAGTACCTAGGTGTGTTAATTATTCATTCATGAATCCTTTTAGCGCAGTAGTTATAAGTTCTTCAAAAGCAACTTCACAGGAAGTAATGAAGAACCACGTTCAACTTTACAACACCATTATACACCTAACTATTTCTGAAAGTGCAAATATCAGAACATATTTTAACAGCTGATACATCCTACGACTTCGTACTTGCACAAGTAAAAGCTTAGGTATAATAACTCTCTAGCGAACTCCTAGCGAACTCTTGGGTAACGCTCTTGAAGGTAATAAAAACAAAGTTTCCCTCTATTTGCACGTTTGAGTGAAGCGGTTATAAAAGTGCTCGATAGAATGCTAAGAGCTCACAGTGAAGTGGGCCAGAACAAATTGAGCGAAGGCGACCCTGACCAACTTTTAATTAAATTAGAAATTACTCTAATTAAAAACGTTAATGGCCCCTTTCAATGATTCCGTTTCAATAATGTCCAGTAGGTACGTCTGATTTATTGAACCGGAGTTGAGTAAGAAATTCTAATTTCAGTTAAGTATTCCAAACGTTCAAATATTTTATTACAATTCATATTGGAAAAGCGCTGTGATGAATTTTTCGCCTTCTGCGTCTGCAGTCGGTTGTCGGCTTCAAATTAATGATCTGCAAATATTTATTTTAACTCGGATGTTGGTATATTTTATTTTTTTATGTGCAGAAATTGTATTTGGTACATACTTATTACTTGTGTTATACTTACTATTATGCTGTAAAATAATACTTGTCCGGAGAAAAATGTGTTATTTTTATTCATCCTTCAATTTACATATTTCAAAACAAAAACGTTCTTTTACTCATTTCAGTTTGTAGTGCAAAACCATTCAAAACCGTATCCAAATTCAAAACAGCCTATATCATTAACGGTGCATTCTAATTTTGAATAGGTACCTACTTACTGTATTTTTTTTTACTTTTCCGGCGGCGACTGGCACAAATATATGTCATTCTGGCAGCGCGGCCGAGGAACTAGGATACGTCGGGCTTGTCGCCGTCCTTTCAGCCAACATTCACCGCGCGCGCTATTCACGCGGCCCCAGGCCACCTCATTTAGGACACATTTTTACTCGTTACGTATTTATATATTTTTTATAATGCTGATTACCTAACGAAATGTTTCACAACAACCAGAACTTTGCTGACTAGGTAATGGTGTGTTTTGAATTAACGACATTTCTTCATTCCCGTCTTTTTGTAATGTCTGAATAATTCACTGTTTAAGTAGTTACCAAAGAAAGATGGAGGGACTTCGAATCGATGGCTAAGTTTGAAATCCATTGATGTTAAATTTGAATTCTAGAAGTTTAGTTTCCGAGTCTAAATTGAACTGATTTCAATAAAACGGCACTTAATTAGAATAACGCCTCTGCGAATTAATTAGTTTTAATTACGATGTCATAATAATTACCATTTAACTACTGCAAATTGCCCAAAATATTCGTTCATTTGCATCGCGTCCATAATGTTAGGTTTATGCTTCGCGCAGAACTCTCACGCTCTCTACGCTTGCCACAGTTGGTCCGTAGATGGGTGACCATCATCACATACCAAGACCCCTCCGTGCCTCGGAAAGCACGTTAAGCCGTTGGTCCCGGCTGTCATTCGAGGATCTTTGACAGTCGTTACGGGTCGTCAGAATCCCGAAAGTCAACCAGTCTTACCAAGGGGTATCGTATTACCCAGTTACTGAGTTGTGGAGGTCAGATATAGGCAGTCGCTTCATGTAAAATACTGGTATTCAGCTGCATCCGGTTAGACTCGAAGCCGACCTGAACATAGTTGGGAAAAGGCTGGGCAGATTGTGATCTCATTGGTTTTGATTCAAACCATAAGCATCTCGTAAAAGAGGTCATAATACATCCTAGGAGACAGCTCAGTTTATCTAATGATGATACCTTAATAAGTTCAGTCGTACCAGGTTGTTAGTTTCAACCATGTTTCAACCAAATAAGTAGTAATTACCTGACTTACTTGGCACTTCGGCTTTTAATTAACATAACTTTACGCAACGAAAATTAAAAGGCGGCTGTCATCGCAGGCTTTTCGGCGGTGACGGAGGCTTCGCACTTGTTATTTCTCGTCTGTAGCTCCTGCCAAGATATTGCCAAGCTTTTATCTTAACGAAAAATAAGTGAATAGCATAATAATTATTGACACTTAATTATTCCGCACTGCGACACTCTTAAAATGTTCCCGTCTTTAGTCTGGTTTATCTGAAAATAAAAGATTTTCATCAAAGATTTGTGAGTGAGTGTGGGGACATACTTTAGACCCAAAATGAAGTGCTTAAAAGAATATTTAGTTTTGTTTCCGCAATAACAAAATCCAGATTTGGATGCAGAATGAGCACCGCCCTCCTGCCCGCAGAGCAAATGCAGAAGATGGGGTTATCATGATACAGCCAATGCAACCCAAACCTTTAGGTACTAAAGGAGTACTTACTTATGGGTTCTTCTTCTTCTTTCTCCTGACTATTATACCAATTTATATGGTCAGTACTTACCTTCTAGTACTTTTGTGTCAGATACGTTTGACAGAATTTTGAGATAAATCTCGTAAAATAAAACTTTTAGCTCCAAGCGTCAGATGTTTGATAAATATCTTTTGTTTCGCCACATCCAAGTCAAAGCTTTTAGTACCTTCGAAACTAACTTGGGAATTAATGTTCAATTAATCCTTTCAAGTTTGTATACTTTCTTAGTTCAGTTTTTGAACAAAATGCTTGATAGACCTAAGCTCCCCACAGGCACGTTATTATCGGTCGATAATATCCGATGCGTTATTGCGATAATGCGACCCGATTCCTTGCCACATAGCTGCACGCTTAGCACGACGACGTTTTGTCGACGGAAGAATAGACAAAACTACACATTGCCATGCTTAGACGCGTAGAGTGAAATATTTCTATGATCTTCCATTTTGTCTATTCTTCCGTCGACAAAACCCGTTTCTATGGCGGTCATGCTAAGCGTGCTGCGTTTTTATCGTCTGATATTTCTAGCGTGTGAGTAAACCAAATTATTGAGGTACTTACTACTACGACGGAGGAACGCAAGTGTCCAGTTCTACTGCGTCGTTATTATCGCAATAGTCTATCTGCCTAGCCTTTTCCCAACTATGTTGGGGTCGGCTTCCAGTCTAACCGGATGCTTATCGCAATAGTGTGTAGAATCAAATCTCTGTAACAAACATGATAAATTAAATGAAAGGAAAACCATAACCTCTTTTATCTGATGTTCTGTATTAGTATCCCCTGACCTATGTGGCCTTTGCTGGTACTGGTTTCCTGGGACACCCTGTATAGGTAGGTACAGACTGCCAAGGACACGCTAAGAAATAAAAAAAACTGGTCAAGAGCGAGTCGGACTCGCGCACCGAGGGCGAGGGTTCCGTTCCGATTTCTGAAAAAGTGTGCTATTTAGAGACATCGTTCTATTTTTCCTGTAATCTTTACATAAACTTCTATCACATAGAATAATTTCAGATTTTTCTCTTTGCAAACTTCGGAGATAAGGGGGGGGGGGGGGGACGGTGACGGTATTTTTTTTTACATTTTTCATCAGAAGTCGAAAACTATGCAGCCTAAAAAAAAGAAAAAACATATTTTTGAGAATGTGAAAACAGCGTTCTTTCATATGATACCCCACATGCCCTAGTAGCCCCACTTTGATTTTTTAAGACCACCTTCCAGTCCCCGTTGCAAAAAAAAAAAAAAAATTTTAATTTCTTTCTTATTTGCAAAATAGTTGGGTCAACGTCACCTAAAACTATTCTAAATTTCAAGTTGATAGCATTAGTAGTTCTTGAGATATCCAGCTGTGACAGACAGACAGACAGACAGACAGACAGACAGACTGAGTGACACCATAAGGGTTCCTTTTTTACCATTTTGGTACGGAACCCTAAAAATGCTTTAGTTTACAAAAACAGGATTTAGTGTTTGGAGCCTCCTTTTAATCAAACAATGCCTGTGCTAGGAGAGTCCACTCTTCCATAGTACAACTTACAAAACCGTAGGTTATTAATTTAATATATCAAATAATAACAATACAAGAAGAAGATGTCTTTTATTATTACTTTACCGGGTCAAGAATGTATCGATACTCCGATTTATTCCTGAAGACCGACTTTGGACCTTCCCTAGAATTTGTCTCATTTCCAGACGTGTAGGTAAACAGCTCGAGAAAATATGTGCGGGAAATATGTGACATAGATTTATTCATAACATACAGGGTGTAAGGGACAGCCCTCCGCAAACTCACAGGGTGCATTCAGCTCCTCATTTTGAATCATATTCCACCGGAAATTTTCTCAGGAAAATTTTCATTTTTTCAATTTTTTTTTCAGTTACATTTTCATTATTTCAATGTAAAATTGCATTGTGTGTTCGCAGCACTCCATTTATGTAAAAAAAACTGCAAAAAAAAACAGCAAAAAAGAAAAACCAGCAATGGATGTTGAAATACTCTAACCAATGACGCGTGAAATCAGCTGTTCACTTTCTGTCTAGCTACAGAGTTCATCGAACTCACCGCATACCTATTACCTACCCCTCCCAACCAGTAATAGACGCTCCAATTTGTGCACAAAAACACAAACAAATCAGGTTTATTGGATTCCCTTAACGTTCCTGAAAAAATTTCATGTACCGGTCATCTTAGTATGACATACTGAATTCACCCTATCAGTTTGCGGAGGGCTGTCCCTTACACCCTGTATAAATTACGTGTGATGAAGGCTTGATAAGGCAACGGTGCGGTTTAAAAGAAGATGGAGTGACAAAAATTTAAAAGAGTATGCTTAGATGGTCATGTTGAGAGAATTAATGAAAGGGGACTAACAAAAGATATTTACAAGGCAGATCAATCTGCCTAGCCTTTTCCCAACTATGTTGGGGTCGGCTTCCTGTCTAACCGGATGCAGCTGAATACCAGTACTTATGTTATATGGAGCGACTGCCTATCTGACCTCCTCAACACAGTAACTGGGTAATACGATACCCCTTGGTAAGACTGGTTGTCAGACTTTCGGGCTTCTGACAACCCGTAACGACTGTCAAAGATCCACGAATGACAGCCGGGACGAAGGGCTTAACGTGCTTTCCGAGGTACTGAGGAGTCTCGGTATGTAAAGATGGTCACCCATCCACGGACCAACCCCAGCAAGCGTAGCTTAACCTGATGGATCGACCGGTGCGGCTGTTATTACTTATCCACGAGCTCCTCCTATATAAACAAGGCAGATGAGAGTGGAAAATCCGGAAGGGGAGCCTAGGAAGAAATAGTGACCTTATTGGTGATGTTCTTCAGAAAGGTCAGATGCGTAGTACTCGCAACCGGCGTGCGTGATGTCATGTACGAACGCAAACGAGGCAAAAGGATCGTAGCAGGTGGCGTTCGAATAGCAAGACCTGGAAAAGAAATGAGAACATTATCGACATAAAAGTAGGAAAAATGAAGCTAACTCAAAAACTACCCAACCAATGTTAATAAATTTTACGTGGGACTAACTTCGAGGTATACCTTAACGAATAAAACAAGAATCTTTCAAATCGGACAACTCTGTAAAAAGTTATGAGTGGTTATACAAAAAAAAAAATGTACAGGGTGTAAGTGTAAACAGTGGCAATTTTTTAAGGGGTCATTGTACTCATCATTATGAACAACTTTTGCTATGGGACCAAACCTGAAATCGCGAAAAAAAAATCAGCTGTTCCCAACATTTTGACAAATTATGCGAACATAAATGTATTAAACAGCTGATTTTTTTTTCGCGATTTCAGGTTTTGTCGGTTAAAAAGTAGAGAAGAAAACATAACGTAATAATGTATTCGGTGATTTCCAGTGGGTGCGCTATATACCTAAGTAAAAACAGTGAGGTAAAGTAATTCAGTCCCGCATTATATAATCTGTGGCAAGCGAAGCGCATGGGGTGCTGGGCGCGCTCGTATCAGGGGCGCGATAACCCGCGCTCGCTGTTGTTCCACCTCTCCTTTATTTTTATCATTGTTACGATTAGGGAGACACGGCCATGTCACTGACACGCCACTTTCAACCATTTGTTACAGAGGGAAACGATTACTTAACTGTACACACAGCAGCAGGTCAAGTTACTACAAACTGTCAAATTTTCTCATTCGATTTTGAACGTAACCGTCAACATTTCAAGGTTTAATATCATTTGGAGAAATTTGACAGTTTGGTATAACCTGATGTGCTGTTGTCTGTACATTGGAGAACTTTCTTTTTCTCAAAGCACTTAATATAGAAAAGTTAAAAGTATACCTTTTTCATAGGTGTATAATTAGGATGATAAATGTAATCCAGATAATAGTAAGTTCCTACCATGGAATATAAAACTTGGACGATCTTGCCATAATTTATCTGTGCTATTTACCTATACATATTATATTTCCTACCATACCTAAGACAGGAGCGCCAGGATAGCCCAGTAATTAAAATTTTCTTACGTTTTTTGCAATTTTTTATTTTAATTAAGTATCATACATCCTGACCTGTTAATTGCAAAAAACATGTGATTTTAACTTCGCGGGCTAACTTAACGCATCCCCCTTAATGACAGCTTAAGCCTAATTTCTATGAAAACTTCATGAAAATTGTTCTACCAGAGTCGTGTCTGTCTGCGGGATCCTTAACCCGTCGCATGGCGAGGCACATGCTATAGCCACGAGGCATATTCTCCATAATATCCGCACTTGCACGCAGCTGTGCCTCACTATGATACATGGCGGTTCCGTGTGCTGGCGAGCGCTCGCTTGTCACCCACGAATATTACCAGAATTCGATTTCCTTTACGAAAATAGCATTGAAATATTCACAAAAAGTATTCATATTTGGGTTTAGGTAGGTGACGCTTGAGGGTTTAAGCGTCACTTTCACAACCGTGTGTGCATAAGGAAAAACCTTTACATAAGTAATAGGTACGTAAGCTTATATCACAAAAAACGTAAAAAAACATCATCCGATGGAAAACCAATCATCATCAGTAGTTGTGAACCTATGGGGTTCGCAACTAACACCCCCCGCCCCCACCCCCCGGGGTTTTTGGGTTTATAAATTAGTACATTGTTTACAGCCTAAGGGTTAACAGCTTACGTAATACTAACTCATTTTAATTTAGATATTATTATACTTAATTATAAAATTAAATAAGGTTAGCTCTTGGCGTTCAATTTTATTTTATTTAAGGGCATAACTTATAAGCCGAAAGTACCTAAGTACTGTTGTTTCCTCTCGTGGGCTGCAAAGCGGCGTCCTTCCGCTTAAAATTACCCAGCTTCAATCAAGTCATATTAGGCACACAGTTTTTGCTTTAAAGCTTTCTAAATTTAGTAACGACGTGGAATGTTGGGAAGAGGTCATCAGCTGCTAGCGTCGACAAAAAAATGCAAAAAATGTAGAGGGTGAGTTGTACCCTTATTAGGAATTTAGAAATAAAGAATGTTGTTTTCGGGTATTATTTTGAACTGTAATTTGTATATTTTGGACGTAAATACGGTCAAGAATGTAACTGTGTATAGTATAACTGACAAGACTGCAGGTGGTTATTCTTGTAAAAGTTTGGAAGCAGGTGTTATAAATTTACCACATCACTCCGAAGGCATTTATACGATTTTGCTACGTCGTCGTCGTCGTCGGCTTACATAATAATAAATACTTAATATTGAAATAAACTGGTAACAAGAAACTTGTCAAATATAAGGTAAAAGTTGGATTGTGTTCAGCAGATACCTTTTAGCCAAATACCAGTGAACCACAACAAAAGTTTCGAAGTTTCATATTGTGGTTTCATTTAGAGATTCTCTGCATACACGTAATCTAATGTAACATGTTAGCGTTTCTCTAACGTTAGACAAAGGAAGATTGCGGTGCTTCGGCATAAAATATGCAGAGCCCTTAAAAGTCTGTCGCCTGAGACGCAGAGAGCACAACGGGACAATACGTCAACGACTTACAAGTGTTCACGAGCATAATAATTACCTTATTCACTCACACAAGATTCACAGCGATCTTTTAAAATTGTATGGTGTTACGAATGATAATATTTTCCAAACCATGCTATTATGTAAGTTATTTCTCAAAGTTGCAATTGTTATTTCACGAAAAAATCGGTTTTGAATTTTGCGTAAGTGTGTACGTTGTACAGTCGAAAACCACAATGCTTTGTGCTCTCTTTGTGCAAAAGAAACAGTAATAGTCAAGTCGTTCTCCAATAATAATTCCTACGATCGTGGCGTCGAAATAAGTGAGAAGCCAACAAGGAACTCTCCTTAGGTGAGCCCGTGAGCTGATCACCTTCGCGGAAGGAGAATAGATGGCCTGACTCCAGGGTTATCATGTCTGGGGTCGCGGATTGTCCGAAGGGGTTACCGCGGCCCTGGCATAGGCAACTGAAGGAACACGGGTGGGTTTTAGTCAGTAAAAGTCTGACACGCCCTTCCGCTCCACCCAGAGCGGGAGAAGTTATTTGATGATTTCCCACCCTCAAAAAAAAAAAAAAAAAAAAAAAAAAAAAAAAAAAAAAAAAAAAAAAAAAAGGGTTATCATGTCCTTCCTTCTGCCTTCGGACTTCAGATATAACCTTAGTACATGCCAGTTAATGCGCTCTAACTCTACCTCAAGTTCGGTACGGTGATGGTCCAGCCTCATCGATCGTTCATACGAATGGTCATCAGATCCTAGCCATCAGATGAAATCGTCGTTGGTAGCACACCTCCGTCCCGCCGTTACCGTAACCGCTACCTTGACCAGGAATACCGGGATCACCGGGAACAGGGGGCCGTGTTATTAGGTCGGGGAAAAAGTTCCTTCGTATTTTCAAGACATTTTTTTTTCATAGTTTATTATTTAGTTATGTGTCATTTGCCAAATGGGTCAAAACTGTTTTCTGGTCAATTCCCAGCTCTTCAGCTACGTCGTTAACTACTGATATGCCGATTTTGCTCCACTTTTTCACCAGAGCGACATCAAAATTTCCGGATTGAAAACGCTTAAACCTTTGTGCTACTCTCACAGACACTGCACTAGGTCCATAAACATAGCAAATTTTTTTCGCGGCTTGCGTTGCATTTCTACCTTTTTTGTAGTAAAATTTTAAAATGTATCGAATTTCTTCATTAGATTCACTCATCTTGACAGTACGAAAAACAAATGAAAATCACACATTTTCCTAATTTGAATTTGGAATTATGTTCTTTAAAATTTAAACTTTCAATGATACCAAAACCAGCCAGATACAAATAGTATCTTAGCCAAAGAGATTTTATTACAAGTTCATACATACTATAATACGAAAAAACTTTTTCCCCGACGGATTTTGCTCATTTTGGGAGGTTTAATGCCCATAGTCTGTCACTGGGCTGCGGGTTGGTGATCGCTGGGCCAATCCTTTCGCAAAGATGACGCTGCTGCCCGTCATCACTCTGGAGAATTTAGGTTGGCTTGTTGGATGGGTACCGCCATCGGTTGGTCGCCAGCGCCTCGTCCGTCAGGGGCAGGTAACGCGCGCAGGTGAGGTTGATATTTGGGGAGTCTGGTTGTTGTGTGCTCCTCCGTACACCCCACGCTTGCTCTACCTATTTCACTCTTTAGTCGCCCTTCATATCGTACTTCTGAATGTGATCGTCATCACCACAAATATCCAGTAATCTGTAATCTACCAGTGGTATTTTGATTGAACATACAGATAGCAAAATTAACATTAGGTAATAGTTAGGCTCAATTAAACCCCTATTTACTTACAACAGCACACACTCGAAACATCAATATTAACGTATTCATATTTCATAGTAAATTGGTTATACCAGCCTATTGAATTTACGAAAGTCAAACAAACAAACTAGTATTATAGCGTGGGCCGTCTGCAAACTATTTGAATTAATAATGCATACATCCAAACAATAGCAATATGTGGGGAAAGTTTTGATGCCCGTCATAACTGTATTAGTTCTCGGGTCTCGGTGCTAACTACAGGAGCTAATACGGCCCGAATACGTCACTCGCATCACAACTTACTGTACAACTTACGTAGAACGCTTGCAGATTGGATTAAGATCTCTGACATGATGCTGTTTGTCGCATTGTTTTGACGTTTTGACTAAGTGATTTGATTCCTAGCAGGAACTTTCCTGCTACCAAACTTGGCAACAACCAAGTGTGTTTACAACTGTATAAAGTTCTCACTTAATCTTGATGAAAATCTTTGTGGTTTGAAATTAGCAACATGCAGAGAGTCTTCTCTCTGCATGTTGCTAATTTCAAACAATATTTCATCCAAATCGTGAAGAAGTAACAACATACAAAATTACAAACACACACACTCACTCAATAACTTTTGCCTTTATAATAGTAGTGTGTGTGTGCCTTTATAATAAAGTTTGGATGGTGGATGTTTGTTACTCAATCACACCAGAACGGCTGAACGGATCTGGATGAAATTTGGCACAGAGATAGATGACGGTTCCCGTGGGATAATTTCCGACATCCACGCGGGCGAAGCTGCTGGCAAAAGCTAGTAATTGTATAAGCCAGTCAGCTTATCACCCTAGCGACAAACGCTATGCGTTTCCAATTTAGAAACAATTTTGCTTGCAAGCTGCAATATTGTACATATACAAAGTAAAACAAAGGACCATAGGGGTTTTTTCAATAAATCAGTGTATTCAAAAAGCCACTTTAAGGTGTAATGGCGTCCGTTTTGTCGATAGTACGTAGGTACTACGTATTACCTTTTATTAAGTATTCTGCACAGCCAGTACAATAAAGTCTTAATAATCAATTGTTTGAAGCTCCACTTTGTAAACTTTGCAGAATTCATCAAATTGAAGTAGGTAGGTACAATAGAAAGTAGCTACAATCGTTTTGTGTCTATTTAATTTCCATATTTCCAAACTCAATTTATAAAAGACTAGCTTTTGCCCGCGGCTTCGCTCGCATGGAGGTCGGAAATTATACGGCTACTCCCGTGGGATAAAAAGTATCCTATGCCCTAAAACAGTTCAGGGTCTACCCCTGTGGCAAATTTCATTCAAATCCGTTCAGCCGTTTTAGCGTGAAAGTATAATAAACAAACAAACTCATTTTCGCATTTATAATATTAGCACAGTCTTAGAAATTACAGCTTATTCTGTTGTTCTCTGAGTGAATTCACAAGGAATGCATTATTTATAATTAGTTATAGATGTTAACTTAGATTAGTTAGGATAAGCGTATTTACCGCATTGGGTTATATCCTGTAATTGTAAATGTAAGTAGATAAATAAATAAATTTAAAAAAAATATAAAGTTCGGCGAACTTCGTATGCTGCAGCTCGGACTTCGTCGGACGACTGTATGATGTACTAGACTTTGATATTAGTTACGATAGGACTGGCGACAGTAGCGACCCGCCATGCTTTGCGCGGGAGCATGCAATCATACAACTAGGGAATGCAATCTCGTCTCGCCGAGATCCCGATCTCGCGAGATCCCGGCCATATTTTACGAGATTGTATCTCGTCAAATTTCGTACGAGATCTCGCGATATAACGAGATCGACAAATGCAGCGTGACGACGTGTATTTCATAGCGCGGCTGCGCGCGAACTTTCAGTGTAGTATAATGTACATACTCTGTGGCGCGAACTGAATCCTGGCCGGCCGTGCGGCCGCGCCTGGGCGCGGGCACAGGACAAGAGGGGTAGGCGGGCTTGCGGGGGAACGAGGTCGAGGACGACATAAACAAATGTTATCAGAGTTAGAGACAAAATAATAAGTACTCTGTTGATTTTTAAAATAAAACTTACATTATTTTTATAACTAAGCAACGCAGTTTCTATTTAATTACATATCATGTCAATTACTAGTTCTTAAAACAAGCATTTGCATATGTTTTAATTGCGATTCTCCCAATCTCGCGAGATCCCGTAATTTGCGAGATCTCGCGAGACTGGGTTTTGAGTCTCGCGAGATCTCGCTAGGCGCGAATCTCGTACGAGATTGCATTCCCTACATACAACATGCGGCGACACATTAAAACATTCAGATTTCTGTACTATATATTCAGGTTCTCGTGGCTAAGTAATAACAGCCGCACCAGTCGATCGATCAGGTTAAGCTACGGTTGCCGCGGTTGGTCTGTGGATGGGTGACCATCTTTACATACCGAGACTCCTTCGTGCCTCGGAAAGCACTTCCTGGATCTTTGACAGTCGTTACGGGTCGTCAGAAGCCGGAACGTCTGACAACCAGCCTTACCTTGTGGTATCGTATTGCTCAGTAATTGGGCTGTGGAGGTCAGATCGCTCCATGTAAAATACTGGTATCCAGCTGCATCCGATTAGACGGGAAGCCGACCCCAACATATAGTTGGGAAAGGCTAGGCAGATGATAGATGTTAAAGTTTCCAGAAGAAATACATAGGTACTCTAAATCAAAATTCGTTGCGTCTTTTACAAGAAACACGATCACACAAACAGACACGAAAAGCGACTGATTTATAATCTCACTAATATTATAGGCGAAAGTTTGCGAGTGTGTGTGTTTGTATGTTTGTTACTTCTTCACGCACAAACGGCTGGTCCAATTTTGATAAAATTTGGTATGGAGGTAGCTGACACCCTGAATTTTCACATAGGCTATTATTTATACCGATATTCTTACGGGTTCTAGACTTACGCGGGTAAAACCGCGAGGCACTGCTAGTACTTTATAAATTAGATAACTTTGAAGTCGGACACCAATTTGGCCAAAGTATATTATTATAAAGTAGCTCGAAATTGTGCACGATAACACTTTTCAGCCACTTTTATGATAAAATATCTGCTCAGCAGTTTTGTCGGACGTTGACGACGGTCAGGGGATTCTTTGTAGATTGTATTCAACCGCACTTTTGTCAGTACCTATTTGATACTGTATTTGGCAGAAATTGGCTTAACAAATCATACGTACTCTAATAATAGATGCTGATTTAATATTGTGTCTGGTTTAGAAAAGGCAGACCCTACTCATCGGTTGAGCTGGTGTCGTGAATGGCGTCTGAAAGTTTGTCAGGACTCAAGAGGGACGTATAGGTACCAGTGTCCAGTCCCTATAAAATGGTTGAGCTGGATGGTGCTGCTACACGCGTCATGTTCGTGAACGGGCGCCAATATTTTTAATCTTATACAGGGTGTAGGTAAGTGTAAACAGTGGCAATATTTTAAGGGGTCATTGTACTCATCATTATGAACCACTTTTTTACTATGGGACCAAACCTGAAATCGTGAAAAAAATCAGCTGTTCCCTATATTTTGCCGAATTATGCGAACATAAAATGTAATGAACAGTTGATTTTTTTTCGCGATTTCATGTTTGGTCCCTTAGTAAAAGTTGTTTATAATTATGAGTACAATGACCCCTTAAAAGATTGCCACTGTTTACATTTACACCCCGTATTTTAAAATACTTTCTTACATGTAGAAGCAACAAGAATAATGTACCCAGGATTTTGTAATACTTATCTCGATTTAAAAGAGTGTCCGTGGAATTTTTTGTCCGTTCTTCTCCATAAAGATCTAGGTTTTGGAATTGGGCAACTAGCTTCAACTTTCTGACTAACTGACCGACTCTTTGACAATTCAAAAATGATTGAAATAAATGTTTTGAGTTTGTGCTTGAGTAGGTACTCCTTTGCTTTCAGCACCGCACCTTAATAAATCAATCACATAGTACAAGGAAACGAATATTCCAGATTTCATCATCATTCAGAAACGACCTTCTGTACTTAATATAAACCTCCATCATTTTATGTACACTAACCCGACAAACGTTGTCCTGACCAAACAATAATTCATACAAAAATCCCATAGGTTCCGGGAAACTTTTAAAATTTTCCTTTCCATGAAAACCAAAATAGCCAAATCGGTCCAGCCGTTCTCTAGTGATGCGCTTACCAATGAACAGCATTTCATTTTTGTTTATCAGGGTGTCTCAAACGTAGTGGTCCAAAGGTAAATGGGGTAAAGCGGAGGTGGCCATCTATCAGTTAGAAAATTAAAAGTTGGAATATTCTCAACAATTCAGTTTTCGCAAATTTAATAATTTTCAAGATCTTTTACACTTTTACTTGGATTTTGCGACTCTGTAAACAAAATTTTCGACATAGCGAGTTTAAAACTGGCTGGAAGATGCTTTGATAGTGAATAGGTACCTACCTACAAGATTATATTCCTATTTACGTCCAGTGTGGCTCTGCAACGCGTCAGATTTTATTTACTTGTCTTCTCTAACTTTATCGACAAAAATTTTTGAGAATATTCGCTATACCCTGTTTGTCTTTGAACAGCCACGTTTGAGACACCATGTACAATATATGTAGGATAAGTCAACTCAACTTCAACTTTAAGTCATTCGTGGTGCGAATTCCAACACACAACATCTGAAAACCTGCTTCAAAGAGTACTTTTGGCCAAAAGGTGTCATATTTCGACGTTTCCGAGGACGGTTACGCAACTCCGTGACTGAAACACGACGCTGACAACAATACGTGTATAATTGTAGTTATATAGTAATATGTATTAGTTTAATATTGTTGTTTATATTATTTTGTGTATTTTTTCTATGGGCTCTATGGGCTTTATGGGTTGCCTGAAAATAAAATGATTGATTGATTGAGATATCATCCGCCTGCTGTCATCATGCCCTATCCGCTAAACATCGCGAAATATGAACACGATAGAGTACCTACTGTCGTGCTCATATTTCGCACTGTTTATAACTCGCGACCCTGAATAACATAATTTATCTTCTACATCCTTTAATATTCCATTGAGTTCGTTACAGCTCCGCTCCTTGCTTTAATATCGGGCATCCGGTCCAACTCATCTTTATTATGTCCGTCTCAATTGGATGTTTTTCAATACGTTTGAATACCGTTTATTATTGTGAATGTATGGATGTATGATTTTGATTGCAGATTCATTTAATACTTAGTAGTACCTAGTCAGATGCTTAGGTAGATTATAGCACCAACTGTGTGTAACCATTCTATGAAGCGTCTGGAAAAACTTTACTAGGACTTACCAAGTGAAATTAAAATAAATAAAATAAATTCTATTTCACCAAAAAAGCCTCTAACAATATCTTTATGACCTAAGTACACCTAGTTTAGGAGTCAGAGTATTTACTTAAATGTATTCATTTAAATACTCTGACTCCTAAAGTAGGTGTATGTTCCTGTGACATAAGAGTCAGTTATTTTCCGTTAGTTATTAAAGCCATAAAATTTGAGTAATTTGGAAAATTTTAACAATTATTATTATTGGTGGAAAACAGAATTATTATTTCTATATAGAATAGAATAGAATAGAATATCTTTATTTTGCATAAAATATGGTCTTAAATATAAAATGAGTTCCACATATTTTGCTTACTTATTTCAGCATTCTTATTTAGAAAATAAAGAAAAAATATTTATGCGTATGATGAAGCGTGTGTTTAGTGTAGGTGTGTGAGGGTGTGTATAGTTTGTATGTACTTATGTAAAACTTCCGTGGTAAACTACCGGCAGTTCAGATGAAGTTCTGCTAACATCGATAGATAGTTATGATCTGGAAGTTCCCAGATTTCCTGGTGAATGTCCTGTATACTTACTGTAAGCGACGCAGCTCGCATAGGTACTTTTTGTGAAAAACTTTTTGAAAATACTTTTGGTTTTCTTTTTAGCCGTCAAATTGATGTGCACTTTTTTATTGTTGTTCTGTCATCGTCGTCGATATAAAACCATTGTATTTTCCTTGTATTTTCTCTGTTATTTTTTCTAATTAAATTTCTGATCGTTTATTTACATCTCCGCTATTTTCTTGTACATTGATCCCGGGGACCATTACAGTTGGTCATTCAAGCCGGATAATGTTCCATACTCCACCAAAAATGACCCCTAGAGGTGCTTCAAAGAAGCTAGCGGAACAACAGGCGAAGTCTTCGGCCCAAGAGATTCCACCGTCACTACTAGCGAGCGAGGAACAAGTAAGTGTGAAAGACTTACAGCGTCAAAGTGACAAAACCCTCGTCGAAAGTGTACTGGAAAAGGAACTACAGCCGCTATCCGCTGTGGATATGTTGCCGTCTTCAACGTATCACGTCTGCAATCCAAAGTCGAAGAGGTCTTCATCTTCCTCTGTGCTTGCACGCAAAAAAAGGCTAGAGTTAGAGGCTGCAGAGGCGCGGGCGAGGATAGAGTTAGACTTAATAAATAAACGATTAGAGGCAAGCTTAGCAGAGATCGACGACGAACGTAGTATACCGTCAGATCACACTAACAAGGATGTAGAAGAGTGGCTAGAGCGCAGCAATCGAGAACTGGAGGTACAGCCCGTCCACGATAATGGTCATACATCGGACGTGGCTTGCCCGCCGACCACACAGAATGTCGGCACTGATGTGACAGTTCACCTGCTGGCCAGCGCACTAAAGGATCTTGCAGCCGCTTCTACCAACAACGGACTTAACGGAAACCTGTTAAGTAGAATTTGCACACCAAGAGGATTACCATTGTTTTCTGGTGACCCCATGGAGTGGCTTCACTTTAGACAGGCTTATGAAGAATCGTCTAAAGTATGTAATTTCAATGATAACGAAAATTTGTGGCGCCTTAGGAAATGTCTGAAAGGATCAGCTCGCGAAGCTGTCTCAGCCTTGTTGATAAGTGCAACCTCGCCTGATACAGTAATGTCCACACTCGAGCTACAGTTTGGGAATCCTGACATCATTTTGTCACGCATTATGGTCGATATCAAGAAATTACATCCAGTTTCACAAGAATATTATAAAGATATTGTGCCCTTCTCAGTCAAAGTGAGAAATTGTGTAGCCGCTGTCAAAGTGATTGGGCATGATGAATACCTGAATGGTATAGGCATAACTACATGCATATTATCGAAGTTGCCACCAGTTCTGCTCTCAAAGTGGGCAGATTTCAGCTACACCTTCATCAAACAAGGTAAAAAGCCAACATGGTTCGATATATCGGAATTTTTAAATGAAGAAGCTTTGAAAGTCTCGTCTATGGTTCTATTGAACAATAAAAACGCTGCAAAATACACAGAAGGTACAGTGTTATTAAATAAATGTAGCGACAATAATGAGAAATGCAAGTTCTGTCGCATATCGAAGCATAAATTACAGGACTGTAAGAAGTTTCGCAAAGCATTACGTAGAGATCGCTGGAGTTTTGTGAAGCGAAACCGGATTTGCTTCAAATGCATGGATGCAGATCACGATCGAGCAACCTGTCCGGCCGCAGCATGTGACGTCGAGAACTGTGGTCAACCACACCACAAGTTATTGCACTACAAAGTACCTCAAGCACTGAACAGTGATAACAACACTGCATCTGAAACATTGTCGCCGCCTCCACCGGTGGCACCTGAAACAGTCACTCATATCAAGAACAGCGAGTGTAAAGTATTGCTGAAAGTTGTGCCCGTAACTGTGCATGGACCTAACGGAATTTTCAATACGAGTGCATTATTAGACGATGGATCTACTGTAACTCTGATCAGTGCAGAGCTGGCGTCACGCGCCGGGCTGCGCGGGCGCCGCGAGACGCTGCGCGTGCATGGCGCGTGGGACAACAGCGCGCTGGTGTGCGACGCCGACGTGATGAGTGTTTGTATAGCGAACCATAATGGTGAGAGATTTAAACTTTCTGCTCGCAGTTTCCAGAACTTTAGTGTACCTGTACAAAATATTGATTTAGTTAATTTTAAAAACTATGCACATTTAAGTAGTATAAAAGATTTGTTTTGCTACTCTTATACTAAACCTGAAATTCTGATAGGTCAGGATAATTATAATTTACTGTTACCGTTAGATGTTAGAGTTGGCAAATGTAACGAACCTTGTGCCACTCGTACTCCGCTGGGATGGTGCGTCCACGGGCTGGTGCCTGTCTCTCTCTCGACACGCGGGTGTTTCTCCACGCTGCACGTCACCGAGGTACAATCAGGGTTGGCAAACACTTCTTTCGAAGACCTGCACGAGATGGTAAGAAAGCCATTTACTATCGAATCTATGGGAATATCCGGGAAACCACGCCAGAACGCTGATGATCTGCGCGCTTTGGAACACCTGGAACGAACGGCAAAATTAATTGATAGTCGATGGCACGTAGGTCTGCCATGGAAGGATGCCAGTTGTAAGATGCCTGATTCTGAACGTACGGCACTGTCTAGGCTGCATAATTTGGAGAAGAAACCATACGCACAAAGGTACCGAGATCGTGTTAAGCATTTGTTAGACAATGATTTTGCTACGGTAATTTCAGACTTATCGAAACCAATAAAAACTTGGTACTTACCTCTTTTTAGGGTAGACAACCCAAACAAAAAGAAACTTCGTTTTGTTTTTAATGCGTCGGCTAAAACGCGTGACTTATCAGTCTTATCACTCAATTCCTATTTATTACCGGGTCCCGATTTATTGGTATTATTGCTAGGCATCTGTAGCATTCGAATACCGCGATGTTATCGGAGAGTGATCATGCCGTCGTCGCCTCACGTTGCAGCAGGAGCGGGTAACACTGACAAAGCACAGGTGAGCGCTGCTTTCAATGACGTAGCTTCGCATACACAAACACCGACCGACCAAATGAGCGGCAAAACAGCATACAATACAGTCCACACATTATTCACTGTTAGAGCAATTCATTTGGAGATAGTGTCGGCGCTCAGTGCCGATTCATTAATTATGGCTCTTCGGAGGATGGCTTCTAGGCGCGGATGGCCTGCACAACTGTATTCTGATGATAACGGTACAAATTTGAGAGGTGCAAACGCAGAACTCAAGAAGTCCGCTACGGAACTTGATGAGCAGCTCCTGCAGACCACTGCTGCTATTCACGGCACCCAATGGACCTTCATACCACCGGCTAGCCCTCGCTGGGGAAGAGCATGGGAGCGCCTAATCCGTAGTGTGAAGGTTGCACTGAAGGTCGTCCTCAAAGAAAGAGCGCCTAAAGAGGAGGTGCTGAACACGCTGCTGGCTGAGGTAAAAGCCATGGTGAATGGGCGTCCACTTAGCCACGTCTCGGTAGACGTTAACAGCAAAGAGTCTTTGACGCCTAACCATTTCTTGATCGGTTCGTCTTCTACTTCACCGCAGCTAGGCAACTTTCAAGATTCTGACCTGTACCGGCGTCGACAATGGCGAGTAGCACAACGGTTGTCTGATATGTTTTGGAAAAGATGGGTCACCGAAGTGCTGCCTGCGATGATACCACGGCAAAAGTGGACCGAAGACGGGCAGCAGAAGCCTCTTCAAGTCGGAGACTTAGTGTTTATCGCCGACCCTGATGCGCCACGAAACGTGTGGCCGCGAAGCATCATAGAGGAGGTTTTTCCCGGAAAGGACGGCAGAGTGCGAGTGGTACAAGTTCGAACGCAGTTAGGTAGCCTGAAAAGATCTGTGGCTCGCGTCGCTAAGATCTCCTTGGAATAGCAAGTGCTGCGCCAGCAGCACTAGGGTGGGGCTATGTAAGCGACGCAGCTCACATAGGTACTTTTTGTGTAAAACTTTTTAAAAATACTTTTGGTTTTCTTTGTAGCCGTCAAATTGATGTGCACTTTATTATTGTTGTTCTGTCATCGTCGTCGATATAAAACCATTGTATTTTCCTTGTATTTTCTCTGTTATTTTTTCTAATTAAATTTTTCTGATCGTTTATTTACATCTCCGCTATTTTCTTGTACATTGGACCATTACACTTACCTCATCCCATTCAAATCCGTTGAACTGTAAAGTCGCGATTACCTAAGTTTGAAACATGCACCTGACCTCACCTGACCATCAAAACATCCAATATTTCGCAGACCTGTATAAAACCATTGTGAGACAGCAAAATGTATGTTCGTTAGTATTAACAAACACGGTGTCCTGAACAACGCAGTAACTCCATTATTTTCGTGTGCATCACCAGACGTAATCCGGTTTGAACCGAAGCGAATTCGCTTATGCGGTTATATCCGCATTTAACTAGTTATGCAACGCACCGATAAAATTCGGCTGCGCGTTAAGGCAAATACGACTTTATTTAGTTTGAAACTAGACGAATTTGATCATAGATGAAATAGGGCTTTAGCAATCAACGCTTTATAGAATTAGTTATAAGGAAAACGTATTATAGAACTCAAATGGAGTTGGGCATGACACCTGGCAAGGCGCAGAGATGACTGGTGGAGTAAGGCTGTGACCGAATGACGTCCAAGGACTGGCAGACGAGACTGTTGCCATCGCAGGCAAAACCTGGATGAGGCTGGCACAGGAGCGTGGGGATTGGCACAATAAAAGGCCTATGCCCAGCTGTGTCTGAAGTCGGGCTGTGGATGACGATGATGAGGTTCCTATTTTGCTGACGCCTAAAGCCTTTTTTGTGAGATTCCTAAAAGCGGTAGATTAAAGAAGTGTATATTTAATTTTCACGAGCGACATTTGCTTTGTTTTGTTCCTCTCGAGCACAAAAGATTAAAAATTTAAATACTTCAGCTCCATTTACAATTAAAATTCAAACAAAACATTGCGGCGCATGTTTCAGCGTATACCAGGAAATCTCGGCGCAAATTCGTTCTTATTTTTTTATTTCACAAATTAGGAAGGTGCCTTAATAACAAAGTATATTTGTGCGCGATTCTGGCCTGACTTCAATTACCACAAGTACTGGTGAATTTTTAAAGCAAATTGTCTTAAAAAGGTAGATGCACAGTTTGTTGGAGGCTCCGAGACAAAAGCGGGAAGTTATGTACCGTGATATTTATTCAACGACGCTCCTGCGATGTTGGGGAAACTTCTAAACTTTACAATTTACAGGGAAAAATTCTTTTAAGTCTCATTTATAGTGTAGGAGGACTGGTGTCCCTTTACACTCGAGATAAATGAAGATACCCAGCCGTTCTTGAAGTTTACGTTTTGCTTTTTATGACTTCTTATCAGCGACCTCGTTCTGAAGTTTGGCGCAATTTGTAATTTAGCTGGCATGATACGTAATGACGTCGTTTTTCTTCCGTAATAACAAGAAATCCTTCATCTACCTAACTTATTGACGACTTCTGTTGAACATGGATCTCACCACCTTCGGCCCGTGGGGAATCGTATTATATCACTATTGTTGATGTTTATGGTGCCCTGGTGTTTATGGTGTTTATTACCACTGAAATAAGGTTCAGATTATTTAAAACAAAATTATGATGATATAAATACGTGCATAAAATTAAAGAAGAATAACGGATACAAAGTACCCGTCAAGACTTTACAACTAAATAATGAACCATGCTGACAAAGAAGCAGATCTCGGGCTCGGAACACATGCCTCATACATTCGCCATTATGAAGTGGGACTACTTACAACATAAGTAATGTGTATGAGTGTTCCATGCATCACATTATGCTTGTGAAATTACGAAATGAAATAAATGACGCGCCCCACTGTAACGTACTACTACGGTAAGTACGGTAGACCTACATCACGACGGCAACGGCAAAATTAAAGAAGACATTAGCGACCAAGTGCGAGTTGACTCGCACTATGAAGGGTTCCATACCACTACAGTACAGTACAGTATTTAAGGACGCTGTTACAAATTGGTAGTCAAATCATTACTTTTTTACACAAAAGTATGTTTATTACATAAAATGCTTTGCATTCTTGAAATGTTTTTTTGTCCGACAGTTTCTCAATAAATAAATGTACCTATCTAAAATTATATTTATAGTTCATTTGGCAATGCTTTTTAACTTTTGTGTAAAAAAGTAATGATTTGACTACCCTCTTGTGACCGTGTCCTTAACACTACATTTTTTAAAATACCACGTCTTAATAATAGGTAATTCCACAAACAGAGAAGCCGCTTTCAAAGCGCAAAAAAGGTCCATAAGAGCCATGTTTGGACTACAAGTAACGGACAGTTGTGAACCATACTTTAAAAGATACAAAATTCTGACACTACCGGCTTTGTATATTTATGAAACTGCCTTATTTGTTAAGCTGAATGCACACTTGTTTCCCCACCTATCAGACACTGTTAAACGTAACAGGCGGAATGATATGTTACGCGGACGGAGGGCTAAAACAGCCTTAATGTGGAAAAGCATATTCTGCATAGCCCCTCAAGTATATAACAAAATACCTAAATCTATCAAAGAGTTAAATTTAAATGGATTTAAAAAGAAACTCAAAGAGTTCTTATGTAATAAATGTTATTATAATTTAAACGACTACCTAAATGATACTTTGACATCCTAATTGAATTCTAATCTTTTAAACTTTGAAATCTTGCTCTTTGATACTAAATATGACATATATAAATACTTTGACATCCATTTGACATTATATAAATACTTTGACATCCTAAATAAAATGTTTGTTTTATGTTTAAATTCAATCTAGAATTATTATTTTCTTTTTTTTTTCTTTTTACACGCACGTTTTCTCATAACACATCTGACATTGGCAGAATTGTCGACGGCGGCACCATTGCCATAGTGAAAAATAGAATAGAATAGTGTTTATGACATTATTTCTAACTGGCATACCTCAAATTTTAATTTTAATGTCTAATATGCAATCAATAATGTTAATATAATCAAATAAATTAATAATAATAAATAAATAATATATTATGTCCTGTAATAAATGTATGTACCTACCTAATATTTGCACGCCACACTTGGCAGAATGTGACGATACCTGTGACTAACCTTAAGACCATTTAATGTACCATGTTCTGACAAATAAATAAATGATTATGATTATGATTATTATGGTCTTAATATCGTTTCTCCTTAATTTTTTACTTTATTTTATTTTTATCATTTGTTGTTATACGGCCATCATACTATTAGGTATTACACACTCTGTGAAGATTTCAAGTATCTATACGTGTTACCTACGGTTTAAATTATACAGCCCTGTGACAGAAGGACGGACGGACAGCGGAGCCTTAGTAATAAGGTCCCATTGGCCGGCCGTTTGGATACGTAACCCTAAAAATTACTTTAGCAATAGATCTACTTAAAAAGCTGACAAAAAGGTCAGCGATCAACTTCCTTGTTCCAACCATAAAAAGGTGCCACCGAATTCCGCCCTCAGTTGACGTCTAACAAGCAATCATAAACGAAAACCTCGTCCGTCTGCCGACATGGAATAAATTGTCACAAAGGATCAGCTTACTATGCAATATGTCCACACCTGATTTACGAGAAACATACGGTTCGTTTAAGGATGCTGGAGGAAAGATCGCATAAAGCGTCCTGTACAATGGTATATAGAGCAGTTTGTTGGTAACCAGGAAATACTCTTTTCTTGAGAAAGACGGAGTCCTTTCTTACCCGCAGAGGTAGGAAGGAGGTTAAGAAATGAGTGGAAACCTGAACAATGAACGATGGCAACAGAGAATTTTCCCATTCAACAACCACGCACCAAAACCTTGGCGATTTCAGACTCAACTCCAAGGGAACGTCTAGTCGCCACAGGGGACAGAGCGGGACTCTCTTGCTTGAGACGCTACCATTGAGTTGTGTGCTACATTTAATTGTATATCACATCCCTTTATTTTTATATGTTACTTCGATTTTAAGTACATTACAATATTTAGCATTAAGACTAGTATACAATACAGTATTTAGCTTCTGTTACAATAAATTGGTAGCAACACGTCATCCTGAAAGGTTTTGACAAACTAATTTAGTACTCCCTTAATTTGTTTAGTTGAGTTGAGGGGCTCGTGGCTAAGTTATAACAGCCGCACGGGTCGATCGATCAGGTTAAGCTATGGGTATAATTTAGATACCGAGACCACTCGGAAAGCACATTAAGACATTGGCTGTCATTGGTAGATCTTTGACAGTCGTTACGGGTAGTCAGAAGCCCGAAACGAAAGTCTGATAAGCAGTCTTACCAAGCGGTATCGTGTTACCGAGTAACTGGGTTGCGGCCGTTGTGGAGGTCAAAATAGGCAGTCGCTCCATGTAAAATACTGGTACTCAGCTGCATCCGGTTAGACTGGAAGCCGATTCCAACATAATTTGGAAAAGGCTTGGCAGATGATGAATTTAGTACCTACTTATAAACTTACCCATAAATTCTGTATCAATGACAAACATAGCAACCACTCCAAAATTTTAAGTTTCTGGATTAAAATTCCCAACATTGGATTAGGTACCGACAGTAATTTTATAGTAATGATTTACGAGAAATGGGGACACGGTCGGCAGCTTGTCCTACCTTGCCTTTGACCGGATAACGAAGTATTGAAATAACGATGTATCAAAAATCCGCGATATCGAAAATTATATTCATTGGATATGGACGCTGGAGCTGAAATTTTTAATTCCACTGCGAGAATATTCAGACTATTGGATTTAAAACTCGTAATATTGAATCAGGTTCCAGGGGCTAGTGTGACTCTTTGGGTTCATTCGAGCAATCGAGTCTGGTCAAACCACGCTGGGGTCCACGTTTCATTAATTAATTCATAGGTTTGTTGAAACAATGAATAAAGGCTAAAGAGCTTGCTCATAAGCTGCTTGGTAGAATACATCCCACTATTATTACCGCTTTCGGCCAGGCGAGATCGATACCCACCCATAATGCTCTATGGAATAGATGATGTCCATGAGCTTTCGAAGTTAATTGAAACTGTCATCAACCCAACTTGCTTCAAATTTAAAATAATTAATAAGAATCTGCTTCGGGTTATGATAGACGTGACGGAAGACTACAAAAAAGTTATTGATCTAATAAGACAAAAGGGTCTGATTGGTCACACATTTACAAGGAAAGACACGAAAAGCTACCGAATCGTCATAAAAAATCTCCACCACACCACTCCGCATGATGCCATTGTTGAAGAAATTGAAAAAACAGGCAATAAAATAAGAGGTGAAATCATCAATTGCAGATATGGTCCTGACAAAAAACCCACATCAACATTTTTCATAAATCTAGAGCCTAGTATATGCAATAAATCAATCAAAGATATGCAGTACATCTATCACCAACGTGTTAAAGTCGAGGATCCACGTAAATCTAGATCAATAGTGCAATGCCAGAGATGTCAGCAATATGGTCATTCAAAAAATAATTGTATGCGGCCATTCCGTTGTGTTAAATGTGGCGAAGGCCACAAAACAGCAGAGTGTCCAAAAAAAGACCGCAACACCCCTGCTAAGTGTGCTTTGTGTTCATGCGATCATCCCGCAAACTACAAAGGGTGCCAGGTCTACAAAGAGATCTTGGCTAAAAAAACCACCCGACCAGGTCCCAATCACACGGCAAACAGAGTGCACAAAAATACAATATCCCCTCTTGAATTTGAAATCAACAACAGACCAGAAAAACCCGTATCAACAAACATATGTGATAACAGATCATACTCTAATGTTACATCCAATCGTAAAACTGATGATCGAGCAGATGATCTGGATCCTCTACTTTCTCAACAATCTTCAATCGAGGCTATTTTGACAAAACAATCTGAGAAGATAGACTCACTCCTTCAACAAATAGGAACATTGATAAACCTATTGACAACCGTAATTTCAAAAATGAACTCAAAATGACATCCTTGCGCATTGCAACTTGGAACATAAACGGATTGTCACCCAACACATTAGAACTTGAAGCAATCCTTTACAAAAATAAACTAGATATAATGCTTATATCAGAATCTCATGCAACAACAAGAAGTTCGTTTCGAATAAGGGGCTATAACATATATGCTACACCCCATCCCGATGGTGGCGCTCACGCAGGAACAGCACTCGTTATAAAATCTAACATAAAGCACTCCATATTGGAAGCACACTCAACGGCTTATCTACAAGCCACCACAATCAGGTTAGAGGATCGAGCTGGACCAATCATTGTGTCGGCAGTTTACTGTCCCCCAAAGCATAAAATAAGCGAAGAAATGTTCTCAAATTTTTTCCAAACTCTTGGACATCGGTTTATTGCTGGGAGTGATTGGAACGCCAAGCACACATTTTGGGGTTCGCGATGTACGGTAACCAGAGGCCGAGCACTGAAAAACTCAGTGGATAGAAACAATCTGAAATCCTGGTCAGATGGTAATCCCACCTACTGGCCTTCTGATCCAAAGAAAGTTCCTGATCTTTTGGACTTTTTTATTTCTAGTGGAATGAGTAATCAGTACTTGTTTGTTGAGTCATGTTTGGACGGATCATCGGATCACACTCCCGTGGTACTTAACATTAGCAGCAACATTATCACCACAGAGAAACCTGAATCCTTGTATAACTTCAAAACAGACTGGGAAGGTTTTAGAGGTTACCTTGAAGACAACTTAAACCTAAAAATGGCACTTAAGTCACCAGAAGACATTGAGGAGGCATGCAAATATATCACCAATTTAATCCAAGTGGCCTGTTGGATCAATACACCTGAGCTAAAAATGTCCTGCAAACTTCCTTCACAACCTCTTGACATTAAACGTAAAATCGAAGAAAAACGTCACCTCAGAAGAGCTTGGCACCTTTCTCATCATCCGTCGGACAAAACTAAATTCAACCGTGCCACAAAAGAATTGAAAGTCATGCTAAAGGATACCGCAAACATTTCACTGCAAAAGCAAATTTCAATGTTGTCTGCTTCGGATCAAGGCGAACATTCCTTGTGGAAGGCCGTTAAAAATCTCGACATGTCACAAAGCCACAATCCGCCCATCAGGTCACGCTCATCTTTGGCCAGAACAGACAAAGAAAAGGCTGAGGCGTTTGGCTTACATTTGGCAAGCGTCTTCAAACCCAATGAGGGGCTAAATCAACAAGAAGTTGAAGATATACTGAAGCAGGACTTTCAAATGTGTTTGCCTATTAGACCAACATCACCCAAAGAAATTGCGATGGAAATCGGATTGTTGAATCCAAAGAAGGCCCCTGGGTTTGATTTAATCACGCCTAGAGTTCTTAAGGAGCTACCCAAAAAAGCAGTTATATTCCTGGCTAGTCTGTTTAATGGTATATTCAGAATGGGCTATGTTCCCAAACTATGGAAAATCTCCTTAATAATTATGCTCCATAAACCTGGCAAACCAGTACACGAAGTCACATCATATCGTCCTATAAGCCTCACACCGGTGTTGTCTAAACTCTGGGAAAGAATTTTCTTGTCCAGACTCAAAGTATTTATGGATGAGTGTGACCTTATCCCCGTTCATCAGTTTGGATTTAGAAAGTCACATTCAACTACCGAACAGGTCCACCGAGTCTACCATGCAATACGCCAGGGTTTTGAGAAGATGGAATACACCTCTGCGGCATTTCTAGACGTACAACAGGCCTTTGATCGTGTCTGGCACAAGGGTTTACTGTGCAAAGTAAAGGAAAAGCTTCCCCATTCAGTGTTTCCCATCATAGCCTCGTATCTAGATGGCAGACAATTCCAAGTAAAACAAGGAGACGAAAGATCTAGTCTGTATAATATCGAAGCTGGAGTTCCTCAAGGATCGGTTCTGGGACCCGTTTTATATAATATTTTCACATCTGATCTTCCAACTGCAGAAGATGTAACGGTAGCGACATACGCAGATGACGTTGCTTACCTGGCGAGCGCTAAAGAACCGGATATCGCCAGTAACAAATTACAAATAGTACTGGATAAAATGAATACTTGGTTGCAAAAGTGGCGTATCTGCGCCAGTGCTCAAAAATCAAGTCACATTACCTTCACCTTGAGAAGAGGCGACTGTCCCGCAGTGACTTTGGGGGATACTACTCTGCCACACACAGATTGTGTTAAGTATCTCGGATTTTACCTGGATAAAAGGCTCACCTGGAAGACGCATATAAAACAAAAAAGAGAACAACTAAATGCCAAATATAAAAACTTGTACTGGTTGATGGGTCGTAACTCAGTCCTAACTTTGGACAACAAACTCCTGCTGTACAATTCTCTATTAAAACCCATATGGTCCTACGGCATCCAACTATGGGCAGTGGCTAGCCATAGTAACATAATGTGTCTGCAAAGAGCTCAAAACGCCATCTTGAGGAATATTGTTAATGCACCATGGTTCACACGGAATGAAGAAATCCATGATTATCTCAACACTCCTACAATTTTTGAGGAAATTAAGAAACATAAAAAGCGTTATGCTGACCGTCTAGCCAACCACCCAAATCCCCTGGCTATTAAATTGCTGGACATCAGCGAATCTGTCAATCGACTTAAGAGAGGTCAAGTACTCTGAGGAGGTAGCAGGGGCAATGGCCCCTGTACCTGAAACGCCAACTGTCTCACGCAACAAAACTGATAATAGTCCAGAAAGGACTGATGGCAGTTAAGAAAGGAAAAAAAAAAAAAAAAAAAAAAAAAAAAAAATTACCGCTTTCGGCCAGGCGAGATCGAGGTCGAGACATTTAAAAAAAATGTAAAAAAAAAGTTTGGATGTTTGTTACTCAATCGCGCAAAAACGGCTGAAAAGATTTGGATGAAATTTGGTACACAAGATAGTGCATAACCCAGGAATAACACAGAATACTTTTATCCCGGTTAACGCAGACGAAGGTTCGGGCAGAAGGTAGTAAGGTAGTAATAATTTCGAGTTATATTGCCGGCACGAGTCGTGAGCACAAATTCCATCTTAACCTTAACTGCCCTCGTCAGCGTTCTCTTGTATTCTGTTTTCTATCTATTTAGAAAGATGCTTGATCATATATTAATTTAATTGCTCCCACCCGTGTCTCCTTAGCCGTGATAGGAAATAAGATTCGTTAGGTTTAAGATTAAAGTTTGTGCTCACGACTCGCCAACTATACGATAATAACAATATTAGTTGGTTGAAAACGACCCCAAACATTTCAAATAGGTATGTAAGTTTTGCACGTGTAATGTATACAAAATAGAGGGCTTTATGGCTTTTCTAAGTCCCACGAAGAATGTCTTTATTGTCCCATATTATGTAACCCTTATCATTCTAGGGACGTTTCCCATGAAGATATGTGTAAGTTCAAATAATAATATCGTAAATACGAGTAGTATACCTACAGCTTTACAAAATTGGAAATACCGACACAATCATTTTATTCAGTTCATTACGTCTCATCAGCACGACGACGTTTTGTAGACGGAAAAAAAACCGGCCAAGTGCGTGTCGGACGACGCACAATGAAGGGTTCCGTAGTTGGATGTTTTAATTTATCCCAAGAACAAACTTAACATTGTAGTTTAAAAACATGTTCTCCCATACATTCCAACTGTAAATGTAAGTTTGTACTCACAATATTTAGAGATTTACCATGTTATTTTAAGACCACAGACTTCTTATAGGTTTTCCTGTAATCTACAGATAAAGAACTATTTTCTGTATTTTTTTCCAAAATTTTAGACTCAGTAGTTTCGGAGATAAGGGGAGGGGAATGGCCAATTTTCGTCTATTTTCTTAAATAACTTTAAAACAATTTATTTTAAAATAATGATTAAAAAAAAGTTTGGGTCACAGAAGCTCATATGTGTACCAAAGAACTTAATTGGTCCATTAGATTCGGAGCAAACTGGCTGTGACAGAGGGACAGACAGACACATGAGTGATCATAAGAGTTCCGTTTTTAGGGTTCCGTACCTTAAAAGGAAAAAACGGAACCCTTATAGGATCACTCGTGTGTCTGTCTGTCTGTCACACATACACACATTTCACAATACACACATACACATATCATATCATATCTATACATATCTATTCTTCCGTCGACAAAACCCGTTTCTATTATGGTCATCTACGCGTGCAGATCCGTTCTAACTCTACTGTGGGTATGTATCGAAACATAGCAGCAATAAAATTTTCTTTAATTCGTATTTTAAACCAGTCGATAGAGCTCATAATTCTGAATCCGATGAGATATACTGTACTCCAAAAAAATTAGTCAAAATGTCCCCTAAGCCAATTGAAAGAACAAGGGGCAATTCTCGTATTTTTAACAACGTTCGCAATCTCATCTCAGTCTCAATCTGTCAAAATTTGTATAGCGTTTACCTACATTTTTGACATTTGATTGACGCTGGCATGAGATTGTGAACGTTTTTAGGTACGAGAATTGGCCATCAGAGGGGCAATTCGCGTAATTTTAACAACGTTCGCAATATCATCTCAAGACTCAATCTTTCAAAAATTGTATAGCGTTTAATACAATTTTTGACAGATTGAGTCTTGAGATGATATTGCGAACGCTGTTAAAAATACGGGAATTGCCCCTCTGAGGGCAATTCCCGTATTTAAGAAGAAGCCGTAAGAATTTTAATGAGTGCTACGCAGGTGCTACGAATGCTACGACCGTAGCGATTTTTGGCTACGATTTACAATCGTTCGGATTTCCGATTTCTACTTATTTTGCAATGAAATAGAGATGTCGATTAATTTGCATCCTCGTCAAATTAAAGAGTGTGGTATAGACCATCAAACCGAACAACTTTCTCCATGGCATCATGCCACATTTTAACTCAATGTATCGCCGTAATATTTTGATTACTTACTTACGTAAAAAAAGAAAAAACATGTGTTAAATATTTTTTTAATAATCTATATATTCTACAACGTGTCGTTTTGCATCCTCGTCAAACAGGGTGTGATAAAAAACATCAAACCGAACAACTTTCTCCATGACACCAACATCGTAATTGCGAAAAAAATATCAAACGTCCCATACATTTGCGTCGAGTATTTGTTCATTTTGGCATTGAAGTTTTCTATGGGACAGTTGAAAATTTTTTCACGGTTCGACTTTTGATGAAAAATGTAAAAAAAATACCGTTCCTCCCCCCCTATCTCCGAAGTTTGCAAAGAGAAAAATCTGAAATTATTCTATGTGATAGAAGTTTAAAATGTAAAGATTACAGGAAAAATAAAACGATGTCTCTAAATAGCACACTTTTTCAGAAATCGGAACGGAGCCCTCGGTGCGCGAGTCCGACTCGCTCTTGACCGGTTTTTTTTTTACCCAGGAGACATCCCTATTGCAGAATAAGTCGCAGAATACCTACGTACATAAATTACTTAAATATAACTCCGCTTGTCCCCAACTGAAGGTTGCTATTGATTGTCCTGATGACATTTTTATCTACTATTCTTCCTCGTACTCAGTTATAACTTAACATTTAAGAGGATTGTCAAGTGCCGATATAGTTCGCGTCACGTAAAAAGAACGCTGGCCGGTGGACAACTGTGACTTTATATAGATCGTGTCACGTAATAAGAGCGCTGGCCACCCGCACAACCATACCATAGCATTTTCACGTGACGTGAACTAATACAACGTATGGCCAGCGCGCTTTTTACGTGACACGGTCTATACAATGTTACATTTGTGCGGTTGGGCAGCGTTCTTTTTACGTGACGCTAACAATACGTGGAGCGAGTAGGTTTTTTTCAAAAATGCTATCTGTTTCATACTGCTTGCTCTGCCTCCCTCCGGGCGTGATAGAGTTGCAAATCTTGTAGATAAAAAAACCTACATTTCCTTTTTGAAATATTAACCTTCACCTTTACGAAATTGAATATATATTAGATTCAGTACACCTTAACCTGTCTTTTTTTTTCTCTGTCTGTACTTTTTTTTTAGTAAGTACTTTATTCAGTTTAGTTTAATTTAATTAAAAAAAATAAAAACACTCCAGGAAGTTTTTAGTTTTTTTAAAAATATTTAGATGTTAATAACTCTTATTCTTATCGTACGCAATATTTCTTTTACGGACCTAGTTTTTCATTATATCTAAGTACATTTCCAAAAATGAAGAGAATTAGACTATGTTAACGGGGGAAAAAACGTTATTGCTTTTTGTATGATAATTTACAGCTTCACAATGCTCTTAAACGTTATGAACTTCATTATGGTTACCATGGTTACTATGACACTGGCTGTTTTAATGTTGGCAATAAGCTAACTGTTTCAGAAACTTTTATAGAGAATTTATAGCATGGGTGTAGATAATAGTACATTATGATATAAGTGCGGTATGTTGAAAATTACAGCCGAGGCGATATTGCTAGCCCGAGCCGTAGGCGAGGGCTACAAGAAAGCAGAGGCTGTAATTATCAAAGCGCACGTATGTCATACGACGTTTTATAACATATTTGCGAGGAAATAAATAAAACTCGGACTTTCAAGGAATAAATCTTTCAAAACACACTTTCTGAAAATTAATTTGCATCTTTGCTTGTTTTCCATACGATGAAATTTTGATACGCTTGCTTGTAAGTATCTATCGGTCGATTTTTCGGGCAAGAGGCTTAGAGTAGCCTATTTCGCTGCCTCTGAGACTTCTGGCGGTGTCGAATGAATAAATTCATCATTACTTGACAACATTTTCAAATAAAAACAATACAGCGAAAAGAAAAAGCGCGCGGAGTAATTTTTACTTGTTCACAAATTAGCGATGCGCACGCATCAGCGCTTTTTTTTTAAGGCAAAGGCACAAAAACAGCCAGTATTATTAAAGTAAATTAATATTTTTTGTTTTTGTTACAGATGGTGTAATTAAAACAATGGTTGTAATTTATTGTCAAAATTAATTAAATTAAAGAATTAAATGTTTAACATTTAATTCTTTAATTTCATTTTATCCCAAAGTTAATTTTATTCATAAAATGCTGACCACTTTTCTGACATAAAAACTCTTTGCTAAGATTTAAAAAAGTACCGTTCGTTTTAGACGGAGCATCATGATAAACCGTACGGGCTACCTTATTAAAGAAACTCGTGCGTTTTACTTTACGATAACGCACAAGTACGTAATGACATACATTACGATATTGAAATTGGTGAAATAAGAGACCCTTTACGAGCAAATGTGTTATAAAATAATTTAAATGCAATGAAATACGTAATCCCCAAAGATTTAAAACAAACAGCATTCAGCTGGGTTGCATTCAGTCAAGTAATAATTGATTTTAAATTAACGTTCATTTGCTTTGACCCTTAGGTTTAACAGGATATTTCAATTACGAGTAAGCTCGAATATTTCATTTGTCTGTTCCCATGCGGGTTGGAACCGACTTTAAATAATAAGGAGACTGTTATCGCTATAAATTAATTCTGGGTTCACGAACACCAATGGCCCGCGGTTGAAATGTTATTAAAATCCAATCGTTACGAATACCACTGATTTAAAGATCCATTAATTTTGGTGTGCTTCATATTATAATTGAATAGGTACACTTTTTGTTGTTGCACGAGGTAAACTGAAACTTGTCAAGATATATACAGGGTGTTTCTCTGTTTCTTTTAAGGTGTCAAGCCAGTGCGAGCTGATAGCAGAGTACCATACCTATCGATTTAACCCCATGTATGTTCTACGATTTTTTGTAGTTTTCGAGTTACTTATAATTTTTTTTTGATATTTTTCAACGAGTTGATGTCTTTAAAAAATTATATCTTTTTTTTGCGTCAACTTTGAACAAGAATTTACTAAATAGGGCATTATTTGCTGAAATTGGTCGTTGAAAGTGGTGTATCTGAAATCTTGTGATTTTCATATTTTATAATTTATAATTATTGTCTTTGCATATTTTTGTCAATCCTGATATTTACTATTCCCCTACGTTTAAGCAGAGCTCAGTTGATAATAAAAACATAAATGGTATACCTATTACTATCCTTAACCACTACCATTGTTATGAAAAGAGCGATCCAAATAACTCGAAAACAACAAAAAATACTAGAACGTACATGGGGTTTAAATCGATAGGTATGGTACTCTGCTATCAGCTCGCACTGGCTTGAACACCTTAAAAGAAACATTCAACATCATAATGAAACATTCAGCGGGCGTAAAATTCTACAGGATGTGTCAGAGAGGTGTGGTCAAAATTAAGGGTCTTTAAGGGTGTCATACAGACCATCAAACTGAACAAATTTCTCCATGGGACTACATAATCGAGAAAAAAATATTATCTGTCCCGTACAAAGCTTCAATACCTACTCGACCCAAATGTACCAGCTGGTAATTTTTCTCTATTACGATCTTGTCCCATGGAGAAATTTGTTCAGTTTGATGGTCTGTATGACACCCTTAAAGACCACAACTTTCTTATAGTACACCCTGTACATTTCAAAACGACGACGATCGAAAATATGAGGAGCTACCTAGTCATAAATTTATTACAGGTAACATCCTGGTGCACGGTTTTATGACCTAATATACTCCTAGCGGGATGGTGATCGTAGCATAATATCGTTACTCCTCAGGTGGACACTGCTGGTTAACCGCTCGATATAATCCCTCATTACTCATTTATTAATCACTTCCTAGAGCAGTAGTGGCTCACTGATAACGGCCCCGACTTACGAAATCTAGGCCGTGCGTTCGAACCCAGGTAGGCGCTTTACTTTGTGTAAATAATTTAATCACAACTGCTCACAAAACAGTGAAGGAAAACATCGTGAGCAAAATGTCCTAGAACCAAAAAATTCCAAGACATGTGACATCTACCAACCCGCACTGGGACCGCGTGGTAGATTACAGCCCGCTCCCTCTCGAAGAGAGGAGGCCTGTGTTCCAGCAGTGGGAACTTTATAGGCTGATTATGTAATCACTTCCTAAGAAACACTTACCTTTGCTATGATGTTCTATGGATCCTGACTGGGTTAGTTACCAACTGGACACGAGAGACTGGACACTACGTGTGTCCAGTTGGTGAAACACAAAATTAGTATCACTTATCGTAGCTGGACACGCCAAGATTTTTACGCGTGTCCACACAGTGAAACTTAAATAAAATCACTTTTGTTATCGCCAACATGACACACCCAGTTTTTTGCAAAAAAAGGGTACAGTCAGGTTAATAATCGCCTCGTTCATGAACGAAGCGATTTCATGAAAAAGCTGCCTCACTTTTTTGCTTGAAAAACCTTATTAGCTTCTATTTAAGGCCGAACTATACGCCAATGACCTTGAGTGGTTAGCTTGCGCATTCTGGCCTGAGCAAACGCAACGCGTCGTACGTCCAGCCAGTAATAGGACTCGCCCATCAAGGAGCGCTGTCCCAAATTAGACGCATTTTTAATTTATTAAAAAAAGTAACAAAACCAAATCATTTTCGTTTGTATTGCAAAGTAGTAGATATTTTTTTTATATTCTTTTGATAAAAAATGAAGGAGTAAAATGGTTTCGTCTTAACGATTTGGAGGTGATTTGGGGTTTTTTGTTCTTATTATGTGATACCGATAGAAAAATTATGGCTAAACCAAATTACGATTCATATCATGTAGATTACTAACAATTTTTTTCAGATGTAATTTCTCTGTAGGTTCCGGCGAAAAACTGCTTCATCTGCACGCTGTTTTTAAGCTTTTTTCGAAAGATTAGCCTTAAGACAAATTTTCTTATACCATAAGGTAAATAAGTAAAAGATGAAAATTATGTGGCATTATTAAATCTGTGGCATTACAAACGACATGTGATATATTTACGATGAGTAGGTATATAGCTACTTATTATTATAGACCAAGCAAATATATAAAGGAATTGTAAAATATTATGTAGTGATTGATTTAAATAAAGCATGATTGTATAATAAAGGTATTTTAAAATAGTACAAGAGACTAAGTTCCTATAGATTTTTCAAACGTCATGGCAGTAGGTATAATACTCTGGATCTGTATGTAAAAGAAAATATAATATCAATATTTTTATCTACACCCATGCCATAAATCCTCCATAAAAGTCTCTGAAACATTTGGTTTTTGCCAACAGTAAAACAGCCAGTGTCATAGTAACCATGGTAACCATAATAGCCTCCAAACGGGTGCTTTAATGTTGTACTGAATTTCATAATGCAACTCGTTTTCAAAAAAAGAACATTGTAATGCACGCGCGTTTCACTACAACAGCGCCGTAATTTAGAAAAAAGATCTTATTCGAATTCACGTCGTATACTATGACGCCGGCCGCCATGTTCGATACGAGTATTAGTATTGCAAAAAACTGTTTCAGAACCTTTTTTATCGGATTGATAACATGAATGTAGATAAAGTCTTGTATGCAACTGTACATAATTAGGTATTAAAACACTCATGTGGTACTATTATCACACTCGGCTTCGCCTCGTGTGATAAACCCGCATTCGTGTTTTAATACCCCTTATTATACGTCAGTTGCATAAATAACTAATGTAGTGATTGATTTAAATAAAGCATGATTGTATACTATAGGTATTTTAAAATAGTACAAGAGACTAAGTACCTATAGATTTTTCAAACGTCATAGCAGTAGGTATAATACGCTGGATCTGTATGTAAAAAAAATATAATATCAATAATTTTATAATACCAACATAATTAAAGAAGGAAGGGTTAAATCCCCCACATGCAACACAACAACAGACAATCGATCTGTGACTCTGGCAGCCGTAAATTGATGTATCACAGTTAGGTATTACGAGTTCAATGCAGTTTACACTAGATATTATTTACTGATACATATTACATTACTAGCTTTCGCCAGCGGCTTCACCCGCATAGGTAAGTCAAAAAAGGCTAAACCCAGGTCTATTTATGTCTATTTTTTCGAGTTTTTACCGTATTACTCCTACAGTTTTCATTAAAAGTGTTCATAAATTTATACAGTTCTTTACAAAATAATAAGGAATGATTTCATGTGATTACTTTTTTAGTCCAATCCCTAGATTTTTTGTAAATCGGTAATTATGTCATCGCGCTTCTACTTCTTTTCTATGCAGTCCGACAGTGGCCACGCTTTTTACGGCGGACAAGCCTTAATCAGGCCGCTAGGTGAACGGCGCGGCGCCCGGCTAATTAAATCCGTTGGCTGCGACAATAACCAAACCAACATAATAAAACTAGCAACTTTCTCAGTCTCCTCGCTTTTCAGAAAATTTTAAAACCATGACTTACCTTCAAAAACGTTGGTAAGCACTTCGCCTCGATACTAAATTTTCATTAATGTCACAAGTTATCGACTAAGAGGATTTGAGTGTACGCTGTGTGAAGAGCTAACAATACGCTCGCTGGGAATAACTTACACTCCCGTAAATCGTGTACGGAATGGATGTGACAATGTGCCGAGCCTCGGCACGCAGAGGACATTTTGTTTTCCCTTCAGGGGTTTATTTTCACTGCAAGTTAGTTTAAATGAATAATAATATACAAGAGGTGATGGTTATACAGGGTTAGGTTTTAATGACTAGCTTAATAACTACGCTTCACAAAGACATGACGTCACGCAATCCTGCATCGCGCAATTAGAGTTTACCACGCAACTATCATACATACAACGTCCCGACATCAACCGTCGGGCAGTTGCCCACCAGACACTACACCCGTCTGGTCGGAGGATCCTCCATTTTCTATGGAGCATGAATTAACCCTGTTCCTCATGCCTCTAAAGGGTGTTCTACCTATGAATGTAAACAACTTTCCCTATGGGACCTTTGAAATCACGAAAAAAAAACAGCTGTTTCATACAAAAGTTCAATACCTACTCCACTAAAATGTGTGAAACAGCTGATTTATTTTTCGTGATTTTCGTGGTTATAGATTTCGTCTCTGCCAGTACTAATAATAACTCTAACTCCGTAACTGTTTGACCTTTCTGCTAGGAATAAGTACTCAAACATAATTTTTTCTTTTAGTTTAGTGAAGTATAAAGACTTATTCATATTATTATCGGTACGTGGGAGGCATTATTTAGCACATTGATACAGATAGTAGATGCCATATTGCCATCACTAATCTACCTGCCAAGCGGAGTGATTACGGCGGCAATTAGTAGGCTGGCTCTGGCAAACTGTCACTCTGATAATTAAGCAACTTATTTTATGTGCTTTTAATGAGCCATATTTTTGAGCTAAGTTTATGATTAATATTACATAAGTTTATTTATTTATTTTACAATTTATGTACACACAAAAAAATAAATAGAGATACATCAAACTTATATTAGGAGTACAAAGGGACTGCTTATACTTCTTTTGAAATTTCTTCCAGCAGACCTGCGAAAGGAGAAATGAAAAAGAAATGTAGACAATAATGTGTGAGAACAAGAAGAGAAAAATATGATTATGCGAAGACTTAAACTAAAATATTAAATACTAGCTTCTGCCCGCGACTTCGTCCACGTGGAATTTCTTGTCCCCCACCCACCAACCCCGACGCATCGCGTCGCAACGACTGCCCGCGCTATTACTTCGTTTGCGCTTAGCATCCTTTCTGACATTTTTTCTTTTTGTTCGGCTCCTAAGGGCCCTAGCGTGATGTTAAATAGCTTATATCCTTCCGCATCGCCTGCCCGAGCTATTACTTCGCGCGGCTCTTAAGGGCCCTAGCGTGATGTTAAATAGCCTATATGCTTCCGCATCGCCTGCCCGCGCTATTACTTCGCGCTCGGCTCCTAAGGGCCCTAGCGTGATGTTAAATAGCCTATATCCTTCCGTATCGCCTGCCCGCGCTATTACCTCGCGCTCGGCTCCTAAGGGCCCTAGCGTGATGTTAAATAGCCTATAGCCCTCCTCAAGAACTGGGTTACAAAATACAAAAAGAATTTTTCAAATCCCACGGGGGTAGTTCCAGAGATAGCGCGTTCAAACAAACTAACAAAAAAAACAAACTCTTCCGCTGTATTCCACCGACATTATTGAAATAATAAATCTCGCAATTCAGAAATATTACTTATTTGCACAACGCCATCTATGGGTAAATTGATAAAACGTCCGCACTAATAGACATGTTTGCTCAAGAGCGAACGGTATGAATTAAAGTTATTCTGTGTTTTAGTAATTTTATATTATCTCCGAAACTGTATGACTAATTGACATACTGTAAAGGCCAAATCTTATCTCCATGATGTCCTTGTGATCATAAAATATTTTATTTTGATAAGGATTAATGTTTTGTTGTTTAAATAATCATCTAAACGTAAGTATGTGTCAAAAATACTTTTTTTAAACAATAAAAGATGAATAAAAGATAAAACATAAAAGATAGAAATATGTGTCGCGGACTTTTTTGTACAATTATTTAAGAAGGACCAGACTGCCATACATTGTTCTCAATTTTAAACAACCGTTTAGGCAGCGCATGCAAAAAAGTCTGTTTAAAGCAGGGACTTGAAACGTTACTCAAAATAACGTTACGCGTAGTTCCAGTACCGATAATTTGTACCGTTCCACCAGGATCGTAACAAAATTAATACCTTGGCTATAACGATACTGACAAACGGAACGAAATCTTAAAGTGTTCACTAACAATATTATCAATATATCGTTATTAGTATAACGATATAATAACGTTATTCATTCATTTCGATACGCAACGTTGCCAGCTTCATGACCATGCTGTGTGCGGTGCGGCCACGCATACGAAACGCGTCGTCGTCGTCTAGTCTAGTAGTAGGTACTTATTTCTATGTGCCGAGGCTACCGGGCGACGACGGAGCGGTAGTCAGCGAGAAAAGTTCTTAAGAATAACGTTACAAATGAATCTGTAACGTTTCACCTGTAACGTTATTACAAGCGGATAAGCTTAATGTTACTGATACCTGTAACGTTACTTAAAATTTTGTTCTACGAAAATGATATTCTTTAACGTTTCTTTCTTGTAACGTTATTGTTATTTTTAAGTTTTAGTATCGTTACAAATTTTGGAACGTTATATGATAACATTAATGATAACGGAACGAAATTCATTTCGTTTTCAAGTCCCTGGTTTAAAGAGGTATTTCTTTCCGACTTGTTAGACAAAAATTGTGATAGCTCGGCTAATGTGCATGATATAAATATAATTTATAGCCTATAGCACTCAGGAATAAAGTAGCTTTCTACAAGAGAAAAAAAATTTGGAATTGGATCATTAGTTCCGGAGATTACCCCCTACATACAAACTTACAAACTTACAAACAAATTTTACCTCTTTATAATATTAGTATAGATAGACCTACACAAATAACGCAAAACAAAAATTAACATATAAAAATAAATAAATACATAAAGCTAAAATATATAAACATACATATACTTACTAGATATAAATACTCACATTTGAGAGGAAAGGTAATGCTCTTTTACTCGATATTTGAACAGCGACACAGTTTAATTAATACTTAATCAATCTTAACAATCTGTAGGACCTGTGCTTTATTCAGCGTACTATGTTTTAACATATGCTGCCATGATACCATATAGTGTTTTCAAAACAATATTTTATCTTTTCGTTTCCTACAATGCTATTTTTTGCCGAATGTTTATGATTTATTTATTTTTTATTTGTTTTTTATGTTTTTTTTTTTTATGTTTTTGACGTTTTGCATCAAACCCTTCCTGCCGTGTTGTTCTATTTTTGTTATCTGAAATTCCAATACAGCCAGATCGTTTATTTATGAAAGGCTTCAATCAAAATATGTGTACCTAGATGACACGTTTATTCACAAATATTGATTTTGCTGTTATCTAATATGCAAGAAGCCAATTTTTCTGCTATTCAATTACAAAATCAACCACAAACTAGGTCTTATAGTTACGTATAAAAAAACCGGTCAAGAGCGAGTCGGATTCGCGCACCGAAATTTCCGTTTCGACTTCTGAAAAAGTGTGCTATACATATATAGGTAGAGACATGTTTTATTTTTCCTGTAATCTTTACATAAACTTATATCACATAGAATAATTTCAGATTTTTCTCTTTGCAAAAATCGGAGATAAGCCCTTTATCTACAACTACAACGTTAAGAACAAATGAGAAATCCGTTTTTGGGCTTAACCGTTACATAACTTTAGAAGTATATAACTATATTCTGTATTTTTTAAAAATTTTAGTAGTTTCGGAGGTAAGGGGGGAAAGTCAATTTTCGTCTATTTTCTTAAACACTTTGTTTTAAAATTATAAAAAAAAACTATATTTGAGACCCTCACAGTAAGCTCTTTCATTTGATATGTCACACGGTACAGTTTGCAATCTTTTTTTTTTCTAATTTGGCGCCCAAATGTGCCCCCCTAATCAAAATTCATTTATTTACATTACACGTCCGTGTTTGGGTCACAGAAATTCATATTGGTACCAGCTTTCAACTGAATCGGTCCGTTAGATTCGGAGCAAATTGGCTGTGACAGACGGACGGACAGACGAACAGGTACACACAATGACTATTCTCTTTGGGTACACACGAGTGATCCTATAAGGATTTTCCTTTTGAGGTATGGAACACTAAAAAAACCGGCCAAGTGCGAGACGGACTCGCACACAAAGGGTTCCGTACCATATTATAATGTTTAACAATCGCAAAGATAACTTTGTATTTCATAATAATACTGTGAATTACAAGGTTATTTTTTGCAGTTGCAGAAAATCGACCATATTTAAACAAAATACCTTATGAATCGCCTTTTTTAGTATTTATTGATTAAATATAGTATAAGTTACATTATAATAGAGCTCGTACAAAAATGGTATAAAATTGACAACTTTTACGGCCCCCTATTTCTTCATTTTAGAAGATAAAAAAATAAAAGTATCTTTGTACTCTACTCGATGGGTTCTAGACAATAACACCCCACACACAGGTTAATTTTTTTTTTCAAAATTAAAAGTTTTGTATGGGGACCGCCCCCTTCAATTTTAACTTTACCTACTTTATTTTTATTATTTATTGTTATAGTCGTAATAGAAATACACAATCTGTGAAAATTTCAACTGTCTACCTATTAAGGTTCGTGAGATACAGCCCTGTGACAGACGGACAGACGGACGGACGGACAGCGGAGGCTTAGTAAGTTTGTACGCACAATATTGACATACTAGCTAGACTGCCCGCGGCTTCGCCCGCGTGGATGTCTGATTTCATGGGTTTTAATTTTCTTATTATTGTTTATTTTACATCAAAAGTATAAATACTGAGTTTCAAGTTAATCGGACTGCGCTTTAAAATTCTTCCATACAAACTAACATCCCTAAACCCCATTTAAGGGGTAGTTTTGAAAAACTAATAATGACAAACTTTATTACTTACATAAGCAAGTATTTGTGCTAAGTTTCAAGTTCATTAACCAAATTAATAAGATTTTTCATGTAAACTGTATCTCTGTTTCCACGCCCACAGAGGTAGAATTTCAAAAATCGTCTGGGATGTTTCCATAACTTGTCTCAAACATTATTTGCACCAATTTTCAAGTTAATCAATCCCCAATAAAATCCTCCGCTGTAAAATTTACTACCCCTTTTCACCCCTTAGGGGTAGATTTTTGGAAAACCCTGATACACGTTAGTTAGTCTTCATTTTTGGTCTCATGTACAAAATCTGAGTTTTGAGTAAATCGGACCGCGTGTTAAAATTCCTCTATAAAAACTTTGACACCCACCAATACCGTCTTCTGGGGTCGCGGGTTGTTCGAAAGAGATACCGTGGCCCTGCCATAGGCAACTGAAGGAACTCGGGTGGGTTTTAGTCAGTAAAAGTATGACACGCCCTTCCGCTCCACCCAGAGCGGCAGAAGTCATTTGATGATTTCCCATCCACAAAAAAGGGGGTAGTTTAGCAAAACTAAAAATGATTAATTTTATAATTAACTTAGATGAATATTCGTGCTAAGTTTCAAGTCTAATAACTCAAGAGATAAGATTTTTCATACAAACTTTCATCCCCTATTTTATTCCGTTAGGGATGGAATTTCCAAAAATTCTTTCCTAATGGATGTTTACACTATATAAGGTATATATGTTCAAAATTTCATGTCTGTAGGTCCAGTGGTTTGGACTGTGCGTTGATTATAATCAGTCAATGAGTCAGTCAGGACTTTGAATTTTATATATATAGATTTACAAGACCATAAACTTCTGATAGGTTTTCCTGTAATCTATAGGTAAAGAACTATTTTCTGTATTTTTTTCAAAATTTTAGGCTCAGTAGTTTCGGAGATAAGGGGGGGGGAATGGTCAATTTTCGTCTATTTTCTTAAATAACTTCAAAACAATTTATTTTAAAATTATAAAAAAAATATATTTGAGACCCTCACAGTAAGACCTTTCATTTGATATGTCACGCGGTACAGTTTGCAAAACTTTTTTTTTAATTGTACTTATTTTCCCCCCAAAAGGGACCCCTATATTCAAAATTCATTTATTTATGTTACATGTCCGTGTTCGGGTTACCAAAATACATATGTGTGCCAAGTTTCAACTAAATCGGTTCGTTAGATTCGGAGCAAATTGGCTGTGACAGACGGACAGACAGACAGACAGACACACGAGTGATCCTATAAGGGTTCCGTTTTTTCCTTTTGAGGTACGGAACCCTAAAAACAGTTAAAAACTCTCCACAGAATCTTACTTCGCTAAGTAAAAAAGTGCGGAGTTTGTAAAAATCCTCCAGTTAATAGAATGAAAACATTCTTTATAACCCTCATAATTTAACAAGGCAAAATTCAGACAATCTTCCTGATGGAGATTTAATAAATGGATTGCGTTTAAAAGGATACCTATTTAGTTGCCTTATTTCAAAATTATAGTATTTATAGGTAGGTAATTGACTAAAACATATATGTTCGGAAATACAAAAAATGTTCACGATCGCTGCTTGGTCCTTCAGGGACATTAAAATTTAATTTATTTCATCAATGATAAGTTATACAACGTGTAACGTTAAATGCGCAAAACCTCATTGTACTCATCATTATGAACAACTTTTACTATGGGACCAAACCTGAAATAGCGAAAAAAAAATCAGCTGTTCAGTACATATTGACGAATTATGCGAACATAAATGTACTGAACAGCTGATTTTTTTTCGCGATTTCAGGTTTGGTCCCATAGTAAAAGTTGTTCATAATGATGAGTACAATGACCCCTTAAGAGGTTTTGCGCATTTAACGTTACACGTTGTATAACTTCATGAGTAACTAAAGCGCGCATTTTGCGTTGAATTGTCGCTAACGATAAGGAAGCAGCTTAGGTACTTACCTATGGTACCTACCACTCCGGCACTTATCGGCACGCGTTCCGGACCGGAGAGCGTTATCGCGCCGGACCGTAATTAAAAGTAGGAAATTAAAGGGTTTCGACACTAAAACCTTTCCCTAATACCTCAACATTCGACGTTAGAAGTAACGATCTATAAAACATAATGGACACAAAGCTGCGCTTGAGTGGAGTTTGAGAAACTTTGTTTCTCTCTACAACAGATGGATTGCTTTGCGAAACTGTGAACATTCCATTTGGCTACAAAAGGAACTTTCAATTCAATTCTCCAGTGAGAGCTACTTCTAGAGGCCGTTGTTTCAATACGTGTTAGGATTTTCCAACCATTCAGAATTCGTTGAGTCTTTGAATAAGTACACGAACGGCGAGATTATTAATAAGAATAATACAAAAAAACAATATCAAGCCCACAAAAATCATAACAACACACCATATGTAGCATCCTCGGCTAACAATCCGACTAATGCGCGCGCAGACATTTGCAATAAAAACCCCATTGCGGACACAATACACGTAAAAATACACTCCACATATTTCACGGTTTTCGTACAACGATTATTGTGCCTATTCTGAATGAGTATAACGATCTACAAATGAACTTTATTGCTTGGGAATAAAGTTGGAATTGTAATGGCTGTTATCTTTCGCACAGCGTGAGTTCGTCTTCCTATTGAGTTGATTCGCGGTTTCGCACGACCACTGTGTGACGACATGTGGCGCAAAGGGTTAACTTAAGGGTTAAAACACTGTTGTTTTCTTTATGGTTTAGTTCAACAAAGGGCAAAGGGTAACAAGTTCGCGCCTACCGCCTGCTGATCCGTTGTGCTTTTTTTGGTTAAAAACGGATTATTGTCAGAAAAATGTTTGATGTCTTTATTATTAGGGTGCATTCCCGTTCGTCGCACTGCCGCGCCGTCGCGTCGCTCGTCCCACTGAGATGGAACATAATACAATAGACGCATTATTAATTTATTATACTTATAACAAAAGTTATTACTTATATTAAAACACGTAAGTACAGTAAAAGCTAAAAATAAAATAAATAAAATATTAAAACAATATAGTAATTAAATTATCTTTAAAACGGTTTCATTAAAATAAGCTTGAAAGTTTTTGCGTAATTCTCAGTTTATTATCCGCAACAACCAAACAGACAGAACAGTTCTCTAATTTTTCATACAGGGTGTAAGGGACAGCCCTCCACAGACTGATAGGGTGAATTCAGTATATCATGCTAAGATGACCGGTACATGAAATTATTTCAGGAACGCTATGGGAATCCAATAAACCTGATTTGTTTGTGTTTTTGTGCACAAATCGTAGCGTCTGTTATTGGTTGGGAGGGGTAGGTAATACGTATGCGGTGAGTTCGATGAACTCTGTAACCTAGGTAGAAGGTGGACAGCTGATTTCACGCGTCGGTCGTTAGAGTATTTCAACATCCATTGCTGGTTTTTTTTGCTGTTTTTTTACATAAATGTAGTGCTGCGTACACACAATGTATTATAACATTGAAATAAAGGAAAAGTAACTGAAAAACGATAAAAAAAAAATGAAAATTTTCCTGAGAAAATTTCCGGTGGAATATACTTTAGAATAAGGAGCTGAATGCACCCTGTTAGTTTGCGGAGGGCTGTCCCTTACACCCTGTATATATTTTCCAAATCAATATAATTTAACATAAATTTTTAAATTCCCGTTCGTTCCATCTTAGTGGGACGACGGCAGTGTGACGAACGGGAATATACCATCTTATGGTACTTTTTAATTCTTTTTATAAGGTCGTTGTTTTGCGATGATACAAAATAAAAGGTATTTTTGTCATTTTTTTTTTGCGTAGTTTGTGGAACGTATTTGTGAACGTGTGTGTTTATGAACGTTAATTGTTGCTTTGAGGTTATTTTCCAACCTTTGACTGAATAATTTTCAGTAAGTAAATTTAAACTCATTTATTTAATGTGAAACTCTTCAATAGTACCTACCTAAATTAAATCGCACACTCCACACCGTATAATGCACTCACTTGTTTCGCCGCACATTAAGTTCGACAAACGATTTATAAATTTACATTTCCTCCGACTATAGATACTAAAATGATGCTTATAGTAAGCGCAATAACGTCAAATTTGCAACCATCATATTGATTGGTAAAACTGACAGATTATACAGTGTAGGATGACAAGTGGCACTTCGGGACAATTGAATTTTTAGTAACAGTTCGCGATACCCTCTCGAAATTTATTTTTTAACAAATGTCGCGGTAGATTATCCGCAATACAAAATGATAGCGGTTTAATGTCGCGGGGACCCCGGCGAGCCATATTGGGGCACTTTAAAAACTCATCCGTAAATTAAATGTAATTGTTCGCTTGTTAACCACAGCGAAGGGGACTCAATGTGCTTTTTTTATTTTTTATTTTTACTATTTCGTTTCTAGTTTGTGGCTAATGATTTGAAATAGATTTTATGTTTGTAAATGCAGAGATTTTCTTTTAAATTTTATAAAAATAATTAAACAAAACCAGTCCTAAAGCTTACTTGTAATCAATCCAGCTTCCAGTCTAACCGGATGCAGCTGAATACCTATCTGTATTTTACATGGAGCGACTGCCTATCTGACCTCCACAACCCAGTAACTGGGTAATACGATACCCCTTGGTAAGACTGGTTGTCAGACTTTCGGGCTTCTGACGACCCGTAACGACTGTCAAAGATCCACGAATGACAGCCGGGACCAACGGCTTAACGTGCTTTCCGAGGCACGGAGGAGTCTCGGTAATGTAAAGATGGTCACTCATCCACGGACCAACCCCGGCAAGCGTAGCTTAACCTGATGGATCGACCCGTGCGGCTGTTATTACTTAGCCACGAGCTCTTCTTCTTCTCCTAAAGCTTACTTGTAATGTCCACTCTAAAATGACGCGACCCACTTTATTTTGTAAACGTACATTACGGTCATTTCAGAGTAGACAAGCTATACTTACCTTACTTACCTATGTGTCTACCGTATGAATTATTTGTTTCCTGTCTCCATAATGACATTTTTTTTCAAAAAAATATTTCCTTTATTCACCAATCAATGAATCGTAGATTATCCACAAAACAGCTGCGAACAAAAAATGGATTTATCAATTTAATGTTGTATTGTACAAAGAACTCGTCTTTATTTAAAGCCGTTAAATAATGTTTCAATACTAAGTAATGGCCTCGTAAAAAATACTTTTTAATTTAAAATATTGCTGAAAAATATTAAAGCTTTCAACGAAAATAAATACTTACCTAAAGGGATTTTGAATTACGTAGATAACATTTAATTACCTTCTTTATTACACTTTGGGTAAATATATTGATGGTTGCAGACAAGTTAATTAAATCAGTGTTATCTATCCTAATAATAATAAAGCAGAATTTGTTCTTTTGGTTTGTTTGAACGCGCTAATCTCGGGAACTACAAATCAAATATGAAAAATTCTTTGCATTTCATAGATCAATTCTAGAGAAAGGTCTATCTATTGTCATCACGCTACGACCCTTGGAAGACGTGCAAAAAGAAAAAAAAAGCCAGAAAGAGTGCAAAGTGAAAACGAAGTAACAGCGCGGGCGGGCGATGCGATGCGACGCTGTGGGTCGGGGGAACAAGAACAAGAACACGGGCAAAAGCTAGTTATTCAATAATTACTAATAATATTGGTTTCTACAATATCAATAATAATTATGATTTGTAAAAACTGGGAGTTAAGCAAAATATATACTCTTTCCGCTACAAAGGGCGTTAAGACCATTTTGGGCCAAATTCACTTTTTGATGCAGTCTTACTTAGTTGACTGATACCTATAAGACTGCATCAAAAAGTGAATTTGTCCCAAAATGGTCTTTACGCCCTTTGTAGCGGAAAGAGTCGATATAAAGAGTGCAGTTTTAGATGCTGTAATTAGCCCACGCCGATTACTTCGCCAGCCACGTAATACCGTCTCCGAGATCTTATTAAAGTCTCCTGCATTCTAAACGAGCTTTAACTGCGCCATTCTACCTAAACATTACTGAAACAAAGGAAACTTGCAACATATTTTATATTTGCCATTTCCATTAGCGAAATGAAAATATTAATAATAAAAATGAATGCAGTAAAACTACAGAACAAAAAAAAACAATATTTTTTGTGTGAAACAAATAAAAAAAGTACACATTCGGTAAGCTAATAAGCCTATTGTCCTTCAGTGATAAGCAAATATTTCCTAAAGTGACAAAAGGAAAAAACGCTGGGCCCGGCCTCAACATAAGGTGTGAATGTTCTCCAATTTACTGCCCATTGACAACAAGTATAAAAGATGGCCCCCTATAAACCCGCGTGTCCCATTTGGACCACTTGACCCCCTCGAGCGCATAAATTATGCATAATCATCAGCATATCGAGTGCGTTCACTGAATTATGTAGAATTATGGCCGCCATCGTAAATTCGTAATGTGTGCGATTTGCGCTCTGGTAGCCCGCGAAATTCAAATTTTCTTCCGTTTTTTGCAATTTGCAGGTCAGTATCACGTTGTATGTAGATAAAAATATGATGCGCCGCTATAACAAATATTTATTTAAGGTGATAGATAGATAGATAGATAGAATACTCTTTATTATGCACACCATAAAAATTACAGATATAAATGTTGAAATTTTACATAGGGTGACACAATGGGCGGTCTTATCGCTAAAAGCGATCTTTGATAGCGCTGTGTAGCCCGCGAAATTCACTTTTTTTTGGGTTTTTTGCAATTTGCAGGTCCGTGTCAGGTTGTATATTGATCAAAGTATGATACGCGGCAATAAAACATATGTATTTACATAATTTTAACCATAAAAATCATCAATACATCTCTCTAAGTTAGATTTCGTGTAGATTCGTCAAACGAACGAAATCTAACGAATCTGCATTCTTAATTTTTATGGTTAAAATTATATAAGTAAATACATAAGTTTTATTGCCGCGTATCATACTCTGATCAAGATACAACCTGACACGGACCTGCAAATTGCAAAAAAACTCAAAAAAAAATGAATTTCGCTGGCTACCACTGCGCATCATCCTTATGTATGTACATAATTTTAAAAAAATACTTACATTAATACTTACATCTTTCGAAATTATATTTGTTGCAGAATGTCATGATTTCCGAAATCAAACAGAGAACAAAGCTAAATTAGAGAGATGTAGGTGGGTACCTACACGTATTTTTATATTTTATTCTACCCCTAACTTTAATTTTGATTTTCCACTAATTTATCTCCATTAGAGAAAGACATGATTTTTTAACTCAAATACAAAAATACCACAATTTACCAAAATAATAGGTACACTCTGCAAAAAAAAAACGCTTGCTGAATCCGTAAACCGCGTTTCAATTAGATTTTATCTCATTTATTTAGATTAACAAACGGTTAGATAAATAAATACTACAAATTAGAGTCCTCTCAATACTTTTATCGTCCAAAAAATCTCTAATATTCCCCCAAAAACTTTTTTACGCATACATTCACGAACAGAGAGCTGGATAAAAAGACGTAATCGTGTGACATGGGCATTAGAACGGTAATCGTGTATCGAGGGCATTAGAAGCGACGTTAGAATTTGCTTACCGATGCTATCTAAGCCAGGTGCAGTTTTGCATACATTTTGTAAGCCCTGATTAAATGTTAGTAAGCACTTTAATTACACTTTTAAACATCGTTGCAACTGTTTTGAATAACGCGGTATTTAAAGGGTTAAATTAAAATGTAAATAGAAATCTTTTTCAGGTACAGTCAACGGCCACAAGTCCACTTACACCGCAATGACCATTATCGCCTGCGCTATACGGGCTGCGCCGCTTATACCTATACGGGCTGCGGCGCCGAAGAAGGTCATAAGTAAACTAATATTGCTATGCCATTGTTTTGTGAGATTGCTAGTCGACTTCTGGCTGCTACTGTACTATTCGAAAGCACGAATATAAAACTGATTACTGTGCAATTACCGTATTACATTAGTTACCTTTTTAAGGTTCCGCAGTCAACAAGGAATCCTTTCAGTTTCGTCATGTCCGTCTGTCCCTCTCTCTCTCCGCGGCTTAGAGACTTAGTACTAGAAAGCTGTAATTTGGCAATCACGCCGACCTAGTAAAATAAAATCTTGAAAAAAAAATTGTAGCTTGAACTTGGAGCTCGTGGCTAAGTAATATAGTCACACGGTCGATCCATTAGATTAAGCTACGCTTGCCGCGGTAGGTCCGTGGATGGGTGACCATCCTTACATACCGAAACTCAGCTTTATTTTATGAACCAACTTTCGATGCAAATAAATTATTATGATTATGACTCCTCCGTCCCTCGAAAAGCACGCTAAGCCGTTGGTCGCGGCTGTCATTAGTGGATCTTTGACAGTCGTTACGAGTCGTTAGAAGCCCGACAGTCTGACAACCAGTCTTACCAAGGGGTAGGTATAGTATTATTACCCAGTAACTGGGTTTTGGAGGTCAGATAGGCAGTCGCTCCATGTAAAATAATGGTTAATACCATTATTTTACATGGTATTATGGCTCAATAGAGCTGCATCCGGTTAGACTGGAAGCCAACCCCAACAAAGTTGACCCCCAAGTAAGGCTAGGCAGATTGTACTTTCTTTGCACGTGAAGTGTTTTCTCATCCATCCCATGGCTGTTTAAAAATATTGCGGGTCTGTGAAAACCGTTTTTCGATTCAGGGATTTTTTAGCGTAATATTAAGTTTTTAGAGTCAAGTGGCCCTGCCAGCTAAATGGTTGCTTTTAGTTATTTACGTGAAAATTTTACGGCAGAAATAGAAAGTATATAACGAAGTTAAAAGGACACAGCTAAGTAGGCTTTACAAGTTAACGAGTAATAGTCGACCAACTTACGTTTGCAGTTGGAATGTAGGTGGGAGAACATGTTTTTCAACTAAGTTAAGTTTGTTCTTTGGATAAATTCATCCCAACTACGGAACCCTTCAGTGTGCGTGGTCCAACACGCCCTTGGCCGGTTTTTTATGAAATAGCCCCCCAGTTATGTTTTAGCTTCACGCTAGTATGATTTAGCTTTATTGCAATGTACGAAAAGGTAAAGATAATGGATCTAGTAATGAAAACCTCAATACTAAAATGTTAATGAAGGAATAAAAAGGCTTCTAATTTCCTGAATTTCGCTCATAAACAACCGGTGGGCGGCGCCGCACTTCTCGTTTTAATTAAAAACCGCTAAATTGTTCCCAGTCTCGGCTTCTTTTCATTCAATAATGAGTCACCGTTGCGGATAATGAAGATATACACAACGTTGGATACTTCATGTACCTACTCGGACTGTATTCTAGAATGATGGTCAATTATTAATTTTGATTTTTAAAACTAGATTTGAGTGAACTAAGTAGGTACTACGTAGTACCAAAACAAGAGATCTATGTTGCGTACCGTTCTAGGCTCTATACGTGGGCCTTATCTCACATCGATATCAATTTAAGTAGGTACCTTTAATTCCATCGGAAGTTCGAAAGATAGGTTAAAAGTTACGTTCAAAAATTATTTAAAACTTGGCATTGCTTGTCAAAAATTTCAAGAACCCTAATTTAAGCGTCCCTTAACTTCCAAAAGGAACTCATCTTTGGTTTTTAACGTTTCACTCTACGGGGGCGAACCCTAAAAGGAGGGTAATGTTTTAACACTTTGTTTTCGGTGTGTTCATTTCCTCTCTTTTTCCTAAGGCCTGAGTAAAGTCAGGAAAATTGATGGTCATTAATTCAAGACTACCAACTTATGTCCTTTGACAGTTATATGAATTGGCTATCATCATACAATGCCTTTCAAATAAGAATAGGAACGTCAATGACAAGTTTGCAAAGAAAACTTATTTGCGTATCAATAACGTTTTTAGGGTTCCGTACCAAAATGGTAAAAAAGGAACCCTTATGGTGTGACTCAGTCTGTCTGTCTGTCTGTCTGTCTGTCTGTCTGTCACAGCTGGATATCTCAAGAAATACTAATGCAACTTGAAATTTGGAACAGTTTTAGATGACGGTAACCGAACTATTTTTCAAATAAGAAAAAAATAAAAATGTTTACATATTTGTTTGCAACAGGGACTGAAAGGGGGTCTTAAAAATTAAAAGTGGAGCAACTAGGGCATGTGGGGTATCATATGAAAGAACGCTGTTTGCAAATTCTCAAACAATTTTTAATATTTTTTTAGGCCGCATTATTTTTGACTTTTGACGAAAAATGTAAAAAAAAATACCGTTCCCCCTCTTATCTCCGAAGTTTGCAAAGAGAAAAATCTGAAATTATTCTATGTGATAGAAGATTATGTAAAGATTACAGGAAAAATAAAACGATGTCTCTAAATAGCACACTTTTTCGGAAATCGGAACGGAACCCTCGGTGCGCGAGTCCGACTCGCTCTTGACCGGTTTTTTTTTTGTTGAACCGAGTCTTAGTTAAATCAAAGTGAAAAAAACGTCAAAAAATTAGTCTTATTTAGTTTTAACAAAATTATACTACTTTCATTCATACTTTCATTGGTAGAAAGTAAAGAAGCTGCCAGCCGCCATCTTGTCGTTGGTGTCCTTCTTCGTGCGACTGAGTGCTTGTGGAGTGCTACTGTTTCTTTCGTTAATTCTGTTTGTTACGTGGTTGTTTCCTGTTAAATTTGTTGTTATTTGTTAAGTATTTGTTTTTACCTCACTGACTTTGCTCGAAAATGAGTAAACGAGGCACTGTTCTACATGGGGGGGGGGGGGGGGCAGGAGAAATTGTCTGCAATGTAGACAAGTACTTTGAGAGCGAGAAACAGCACAATTTATTTATTAGATTCAAAATTCTTCATTCATGATTCGTAAATAAATGTTATTTAAAGAATAATATTTTTAAATAAATTGGGTAGGGATACAAAACAAGATATTACTTTGTTTTGTATCCCTACCCAATTTATTCGTTTTGACAGCTATGACGTCACAACATGGCGCTAAATCGGTCCTATTCTTATTTGAAACGCATTGTAATTTTAATCAGCCTATACTGTTCCCACTGCTGGGACACAGGTCTCCGCTCTGTGAGAGGGAGTGGGCCGTAATACACCACACGGGCCTGGGGGCCTACTCCCTAAGTCCGTCCGTCTTTCCGTCCGTCCGTTTATCCGTCCGTTTGACATTACGATCCATCAAAACAAGTGTAAAAGTTAAATTTTTCGGACGGGCAAAAACACATCGGGAGTAGGGACAACTGGCACATTATGTTGTCATTCATACTTCGTTCGGGCCCCGAACCAATCATCCATCCGTAGGTGATACGGAGTAAGAAACGCCCGTAACAAAGTCCGAAACTACGGGCTTCGTGCTTAGGGAGTAGGCCCCCAGGTGCGGGTTGGTAGCTAGATGTCACATATCTTCGAATTTTTGGTTCTATAAGGACATACCGGTTTCCTCACGATGTTTTCCTTCACCGTTTGAGAGCAATGGTGATGAAATTAAATACGCAAAAAGTAAATTGCCTATCTGGATTCAAACTCACGACCTACAACTCGTAAGTCGGGGCCGATACCACTGGGCCCAACTGCTCTATTGGCACTGCTGCACTGCTGAATTGGCTATAACACGAAAAATTTACGGAGTGTGTCAATTTATTAAACGATACACCTACTTACTATACCTGATGTTTACCCATTATACAGTGTGTTTCTTTTAAGGTGTCAAGCCAGTGCGAGCTGATAGCAGAGTACCATACCTATCGATTTAACCCCCATGTATGTTCTACGATTTTTTGTAGTTTTCGAGTTAGTTTGGATCACTCATTTCTTATCCATAGTAGTGGTTAAGGATAGTAGTAGGTATAAAATTTATGTTTTTATTATCAACTGAGCTCTGCTTAAACGTAGAGGAATAGTAAATATCAGGATTGACAAAAATATGCAAAGATAGTAATCACTATCACTACATAGTTTATAACAAAGTCGCTTCCCGCTGTCTGTCTGTCCCTATGTATGCTTAGATCTTTAAAACTACGCAACGGATTTTGATGCGGTTTTTTTTAATAGATAGAGTGATTCAAGAGGAAGGTTTATAAGTATAATAAACGCGGGCGAAGGCGGGGGAAAAGCTAGTAAATTGAATAAATAAATATGAAAATCACAAGATTTCAGTTCAACTCATCACTTTCAACGGCCGATTTCAGCAAATAGTGCCCTATTTAGTACATTATCGTTCAAAGTTGACCCAAAAAAAAAAAAGATATAATTTTTAAAAACCTCATCTCGTAGAATCAGGAAAAAATATCGAAAAAAAATTATAACGCGAAAACTACAAAAAATCGTAGAACATACATGGGCGTTAATTCGATAGGTATGGTACTCTGGTATGAGCTCGCACTGGCTTGACACCTTAAACGAAACACCATGTATATGTGGCATGTATTGTGTATTCTTTTGTTGACTGTACCTACAACTGAGCACTTAAATTCGGGTCAGCAGCAAAGCAAGTAGGACATCGCGTTGATGTGGTCACTATAATGTGCCACAGTGAAGCGCAACTTTGAAGTGGTGGGCGCCCGACAATGGCTATTGAGTTCCCGACAGATAGCACGAGAATAGAGTACCTACCTACCTATAGATATATTTATGACACTAGGCTTGTTAACCGACCGATGTTACTAGAAGGAGGTGTTGTGTTGTTGTTGCATGTCGCGGGTTCGATTCCCGCACGGAACAAATATTTGTACGACCTACAAGTATTTGTACCGAGTCTGGATGTTTTTCTATCTATAATATGTATGTATTTACAAAAAAAAATGTATACAAGTAGTTTATCAGCCATCTCGTTACCATTACACAAGCATTAGGTTGCTTAGCTTGGGACTAGATGGCGTTGTGTGAAATGTCCAAGGATATTTATATTTATTTATTTATTTATTATTTGTTTAATCTTATTAATCTCAATCTCATACTTATCATAGTTAGGCTTACGGCTTACGTAGACACGTATGAATAAAGTTAAGTAAGTACATAAACTTATGCTCTGATTTTTAATTTGCTAGACCAAAATGACAGCTTCGATCAACCATTTTTTTCATTTTGACATTTTGGAAATGATAAGTAATTAATGTCGTACTGATTACTATTACTATATTACTATAATTTACTATATAATATTATAAAGAGGAAATATTTTTTTGTTTGTGTGTTTGTTCGTTTGTTTGTTTGTACCGAATAGGCTCCGAAACTACTGGACCGATTTTTTCACCAATAGAAAGTGAAATTATCAGGAAGTAACGTATGCTATAATTTATTTCCAAAAAAATAGAGATCCTTAAGAAAATTGCAATAATGTAATGCAAAGTAGCAAAATTTTGCCTATAAAATTCTAAAACTAAGTAATAGCGTGGGCGATGCGACGGGGTGGGCCGTGAGACTGGTGAACAAGAAATTTAACACGGACGAAGTCGCGGGCAGAAGCTAGTAAATAAAAAAATAGATTAGAGGTACGTAATGTAAGTTTTCTCAAACATGCATGGAAATGTTGTCATTATTTTCGAATAAAGAACACGCGAAGTATCGAATTTACGGTCAAAGAAAATCAAATCCATTGCAGGAGCGTTTTTTGAATTTGGAACATTACAGCGCTCCAGCAATGTCAACATTGCTGGAGCGCTCCAGCAATGTTGTATGAAACGGCGTGCTGGGTTAAATACTCTTTCATTGGATCTCTTTTATCATTCTTGGCATACCAATGGCAGTCTCTTTGCTTAGTATAAATTGCGTTCACGTGGCTGTATAGATAGCCACAAATGCCTTTCGGCACAGATGTTAGATAAAAAATTGGCGGCAAAGCTGAAAATTCATCTTGATTTGAAAATTTATATTTAAGTATTATGTATGTAAATAACAAATTTACATTCATAATAAATATAAAGTGAAATGAAGATTGATTGTAGGTACTCCACAGATTTAAGATCAGAAGCCAAATTGGCAATGGAAAACCTGCTTCCAGCGAAGTCAAAAGAAAAATACATGAAACTAGGTAAGTATTTGATAATTTTATGATTTGGAAAAACGAGAAAAAAGTGAACATTTTCTCTGAAACAGTATTTTTGTCGTATTTTAATGAGATTGCTAAAACTAAAAACCCATCTACATTATGGACAATTTATTCCATGCTGAAATGTACAGTTCATATTAAAAACGGCACTAACTTGAAAAATTATGGAAACTTAACTACCTACTTTTATTTCCCTGCATTCTTTTGAGAAAAGCACTATATATGCCTCGGCGGAAATAGCAATTGCCTGTCTCGTATTAGTGAAGTCCTCGCCTACGGCTCGGCCTTCAAACTCATACTCGACCTGCAATTGCCTATTTCACGGCCTTTGCAATAATGTACTATTATTTACACTGTAGCTTTGGTAATAAGAAAATACTAAGAACGGGTAATTTTGAGATCAATCCAAAGTAGGTTTTTTTTGTTTTTGTGCTCACTGTGCTTAATTTTACTATTTTGCTTTTTAAGCTTTTAGGAATGAAACTGTATTTTACCTAGGTCAATGACATCAGTCTTCATTTGAATCGTTATTTTAATAATACTATGCACAAGTAAAAGAATACTGTACAAAGGCGGAGTTAATGCCCGAGGCATTTTCTTCCAGTCAACCTTAAGGTGATACAGAGACAAAACAAGGCAGGTGCAACATAAGACGTAGACAGCTCGAAAATAACTATAAAATACAAGAATAAATACATACATATTAGGACTATCGAGGAAACTTACATCTTTACACCGTAAGAACTATTCTTTTTTGCTGCGCTCGGCCGCTATAATAGTAAGGATTGCTAACATAAATATGGGAGTGATATGTATGTTCGAATGACGTTTTTGCGAAGGTCGCCATTTCGAAAAATTTTGCGAGTGGTACGCCAGTTCGAAAACTCATTATATCGAAAACCGCTATATCGAATGACGTTACCGCGAAGGTCGCCATTTCGAAAGTTTTTGCGAGCATTACGCCAGTTCGGAAGTCATGGTATCGAAGTCCGATGTTGAGTTGATTTGTCTTTCTTTTTTTTTCTTTTTTTTTTCCAAACCAAATCAAAAGACCAATGCTCTCTGTGTCTCGTCTCATTGGGGTCGTGGGTTCGATTCCCAGACAAATTAACTCAACATCGTATTTCGATACCATGACTTTCGAACTGGCGTAATGCTCGCAAAATTTTTGACCATGGTTACATAAATATGTAACCATGGTCATCGTGTACACGGGATTTTGTTTTCAAATCGGTCAGATGTAAGTTTCCTCGATAGTAAATATACCTACCTAAGCAATACTTTCAGCATGTCCACGTTTGTAAGACAACGACGTTTGTGGCTAAAAAGCCCATTTTCTGGAACGACAGGCGGCACTCACGTTTACTCCACACTTATGCGTGAGTGCAGTCTGCAGCAGTACTCTTTCAATTGTTCCTTTTAGCTCGTTTTTTAACAGAACACTGAAACCGGGGTCTAATACGGCCACATTAAGCAATTCCTCTAAAAACGATTCATTTCCTGAATTCCTAGCAATTTATTATGATTGTGCTATTTGACGTATTTGACATTAAACTTCATTAAAGCAATTCATAATTTGTGTGGAAACTCCATACAAAACTGTCAAACAGATGAACTGCGTGCTATGAATTGTATGCAGATAAATTATGAAATGTCAGTTTGTGACCGTTTTACAATTTCAAGTATGATTCATAAAATACCTATTATCATATTATGATTCTGCCAAAGTGGCCGTTTTAGCCCCCCAGGTACTGAGTCACAGGAAGAGAGGAAACATCCGTATAACTATGAAGTAACTACTTAGGTATCAATAGCTACTGACAATCAATGAACTTCGCCTGAAATCCAAGAGATTAAGAAGGCAAAGATAGTTTTTATTTGTATAAAACTTAGTCACAGCCGAATACTCTCGATTCTGGGACTCATTTCCTGAACCGTTCCATTAAACTTTGTAACTTTTAAAGTTGTACAAAATGTGGCACAAGATATCGCGTTTGCTAAAGTTTTAAATCGGACAATAACATCAGATACTGACTCTATACGCTTCGATGTTTCGATGCACGGCAATGGCACGGCCAAGTTTGCAAATATGAACACTTTGTAGAGGTAAGTACATTTGACATAGATATCAAGTATATTATGTTGTTCATCATGGCCGTTGAGTTCCATCTAAGAAATAATGTTAGTTATATTAATTACTAGCTGCGCCGCGCGGGTTCACTCGCGTAGACCGGGATAAAAAGTAGCCTATGTGTTAATCCAGGGTATAAGCTATCTACGTACCAAATTTCATCCAAATCGGTCCAGCCGTTTATGTGTGAAGAAGTAAACAAACATACTAACAACACACAAAATTTTGCCTTTATAATATTAGTGTGTAGATAAACCAAAGTACAGCCAAAATCGAACTAATAACCTACTGAAAGTCTGAAATATAACATTTATAGGTAGAAATACAATTACCGTTGTTATAAGAGCCGACAAAAACTTCCCAATCCCAGAGAAACGTGACTTATTACGAGGGAAACTAACTCACAGCCCTTTATTCTTATTACTATGATATGAGTTGGCACGTCGTCGATCACAGCCGTACAGGCGCGGCTCCACAGCAGCCCACGGCTAAGCTACGCTGCACGTGGACTTAGCTTCGCTTTGTACGAAAATGTAGGCAGGATCGTCCACCGCGACACACGGTCACGTTACACACAAATGCGTTCGCAGACAAACAAATGAACCGGGAAGCTAACATGGCATACCACTTCGTGCATATCCTAAGTAGCAGTGGATGGTTGACTTTACTCTAATGCCTTGATCACACGTACCAAGTAGATGATGGCGAGACGGTGCTCTCGACCGAATGCTCGGTACGTGTAAACTATAAACAGGATCAGCTACACCACCAGCTGCCTACCACTTCTTCACCGAGCAAGGGTCGGAGCGTGATGATATGGTGCTTTTTATAGTTATTGTTTTGTTTTTGCATCTTCAATATCCTCGGACTGTGGTCGCAAGCGGGCAGCCAGCGTGGCATGGATGCGACCCCAAAGGTCAGGTGAGGTGCTATTAGGAGTTAGAACATTCTTAGTAAGTAGCTGCTCGGAGTCTGGTTCATAAGTGCCCAGACTCAAACGATTATTATTTAGCTATAATAGCTATCCAACAGCTTTTGTCTGCCAAGCTATTTGCATACCAAATCTATAAATATAGTGAATCGAGCAAATCGCGAGATAGCCGTAATAAAGGAGAAATACGGCTAACTCGCCGTAAGCTGTTTATAGCCACCTTAACCATTTAATTAAACAAAAATCGTGTTTACACTTTTATGAGCGTTTACGCCTTCCGTGTACTGTTTGTCTCAAAAACAGTACTAGTTTTTCGAACCAATTAATAACCATCAAACATGCGAAATTTAAATTCGCGGGTCAGTTTCATCTTGATCAAAATATGATTCGCGACAAAAAATATAATTTTAGCCATAATCATCAATATCTCTCTTTGCCGTGGTTTGGTCTGATTTCCGAAATCATACCAATTTCTGACAAGACGATTCTCATGGTCCACTCATCCATCCATACTAATATTATAAATTCGAAAGTAACTCTGTCTGTCTGTCTGTCTGTCTGTCTGTCTGTCTGTCTGTCTGTCTGTCTGTTACCTTTTCACGCCTAAACCACTGAACGGATTTTGATAAAATTTGGCAAGGCTATAGATGGTATCCTGGGGACGGACATAGGCTACTTTTTTTTTCAAAAATAATCCTACAGGGGGTGATATAGGGGATGAAAGTTTGTATGGGAAACTCAGTATTTCTTAAGTTAGGTATGTGAAAATTAAAATGTATGCTTTTGATAGGAAATAAAGAAATATGCGGTTCAGCGTTTTTGAAAAATATCCCCTAAGGGGGTAAAATAGGGGTTGATTTTAAAATTTACAAAACTGCATGGTTTTCGACAAAATTTGGCAAGGCTTTATATAGCATCCTGGGGAAGGCCATAGGATACTATTTTTTCAAAAATAATACTACAGGGGGTGATATAGGGGATGAAAGTTTGTAAGGGAAACCCAGTATTTCTTAAGTTAGGGATAACAAATTTATGCTATTGGTAGGAAATTGAGAAATATGCGGTTCAGCGTTTTTGAAAAATCATCCCCTAAGGGGGTAAAATAGGGGTTGATTTTAAAATTTACAAAACTGCACGGATTTCGACAAAATTTGGCAAGGCTTTATATAGCATCCTGGGAAAGGACATAGGATACTTTCAAAAACAAAACTACGGGGGGTGATATAGGGGATGAAAGTTTGTAAGGGAAACCCAGTATTTCTTAAGTTAGGGATAACAAATTTATGCTATTGGTAGGAAATTAAGAAATATACGGTTCAGCATTTTTGAAAAATCATCCCTTAAGTGATAAAATAGGGGTTGATTTTAAAATTTACAAAACTGCACGGATTTCGATAAAATTTGGCAAGGCTTTATATAGCATCCTGGGGAAGGACACAGGCTACTTTTGGTCTTAAAAAATAATCTTACAGGGGGTGATATAGGGGATGAAAGTTTGTATGGGAAACTCAGTATTTCTTAAGTTAGGGATAACAAATTTATGCTATTGGTAGGAAATTAAGAAATATGCGGTTCGGCGTTTTTGAAAAATCATCCCCTAAGGGGGTAAAATAGGGGTTGATTTTAAAATTTACAAAACTGCAAGGATTTCGACAAAATTTGGCAAGGCTTTATATAGCATCCTGGGAAAGGACATAGGATACTATTTTTTTCAAAAATAATACTACAGGGGGTGATATAGGGGATGAAAGTTTGTAAAATTGTAACGGAAACCCAGTATTTCTTAAGTTAGGGATAACAAATTTATGCTATTGGTAAGAAGTTAAGAAATATGCGGGTCAGCGTTTTTTAAAAATCATCCCCTAAGTGGGTAAAATAGGGGTTGATTTTAAAATTTACAAAACTGCACGGATTTCCATAAAATTTGGCAAGGCTGTAGATATCATCCTGGGAAAGGACATGGGCTACTTTTTGTCTTAAAACATAATCCTACAGGGGGTGATAAAAGGGATGAAAGTTTGTATGGGAAACCAAGCATTTCTTAAGTTAGGGATATGCCCTATGTTTTCCACATGAACGTTCCCATGGGATATTTTCCGACATCCACGCGGGCGAAGCCGCGGGCAAAAGCTAGTAGACTTATAAAAAAAGATGGACTCCGCGCCACGAATATCGATACTAATATTATAAATTCGAAAGTAACTCTGTCTGTCTGTCTGTCTGTCTGTCTGTCTGTCTGTCTGTCTGTCTGTCTGTCTGTCTGTCTGTCTGTCTGTTACCTTTTCACGCCTAAACCACTGAACGGATTTTGATAAAATTTGGCAAGGCTATAGATGGTATCCTGGGGACGGACATAGGCTACTTTTTTTTTCAAAAATAATCCTACAGGCGGTGATATAGGGGATGAAAGTTTGTATGGGAAACTCAGTATTTCTTAAGTTAGGTATGTGAAAATTAAAATGTATGCTTTTGATAGGAAATAAAGAAATATGCGGTTCAGCGTTTTTGAAAAATCATCCCCTAAGGGGGTAAAATAGGGGTTGATTTTAAAATTTACAAAACTGCATGGTTTTCGACAAAATTTGGCAAGGCTTTATATAGCATCCTGGGGAAGGCCATAGGATACTATTTTTTCAAAAATAATACTACAGGGGGTGATATAGGGGATGAAAGTTTGTAAGGGAAACCCAGTATTTCTTAAGTTAGGGATAACAAATTTATGCTATTGGTAGGAAATTGAGAAATATGCGGTTCAGCGTTTTTGAAAAATCATCCCCTAAGGGGGTAAAATAGGGGTTGATTTTAAAATTTACAAAACTGCACGGATTTCGACAAAATTTGGCAAGGCTTTATATAGCATCCTGGGAAAGGACATAGGATACTTTCAAAAACAATACTACGGGGGGTGATATAGGGGATGAAAGTTTGTAAGGGAAAACCAATATTTCTTAAGTTAGGGATAACAAATTTATGCTATTGGTAGGAAATTAAGAAATATGCGGTTCAGCGTTTCTGAAAAATCATCCCCTAAAGGGGTAAAATCGGGGTTGATTTTAAAATTTATAAAACTGCACGGATTTCGACAAAATTTGACAAAGCTTTCTAAAGCATCCTGGGAAAGGACATAGGACACTTTCAAAAACAAAACTACGGGGGGTGATATAGGGGATGAAAGTTTGTAAGGGAAACCCAGTATTTCTTAAGTTAGGGATAACAAATTTATGCTATTGGTAGGAAATTAAGAAATATACGGTTCAGCATTTTTGAAAAATCATCCCTTAAGTGATAAAATAGGGGTTGATTTTAAAATTTACAAAACTGCACGGATTTCGATAAAATTTGGCAAGGCTTTATATAGCATCCTGGGGAAGGACACAGGCTACTTTTGGTCTTAAAAAATAATCTTACAGGGGGTGATATAGGGGATGAAAGTTTGTATGGGAAACTCAGTATTTCTTAAGTTAGGGATAACAAATTTATGCTATTGGTAGGAAATTAAGAAATATGCGGTTCGGCGTTTTTGAAAAATCATCCCCTAAGGGGGTAAAATAGGGGTTGATTTTAAAATTTACAAAACTGCAAGGATTTCGACAAAATTTGGCAAGGCTTTATATAGCATCCTGGGAAAGGACATAGGATACTATTTTTTTCAAAAATAATACTACAGGGGGTGATATAGGGGATGAAAGTTTGTAACGGAAACCCAGTATTTCTTAAGTTAGGGATAACAAATTTATGCTATTGGTAAGAAGTTAAGAAATATGCGGGTCAGCGTTTTTTAAAAATCATCCCCTAAGTGGGTAAAATAGGGGTTGATTTTAAAATTTACAAAACTGCACGGATTTCCATAAAATTTGGCACGGCTGTAGATATCATCCTGGGAAAGGACATGGGCTACTTTTTGTCTTAAAACATAATCCTACAGGGGGTGATAAAAGGGATGAAAGTTTGTATGGGAAACCAAGCATTTCTTAAGTTAGGGATATGCCCTATGTTTTCCACATGAACGTTCCCATGGGATATTTTCCGACATCCACGCGGGCGAAGCCGCGGGCAAAAGCTAGTAGACTTATAAAAAAAGATGGACTCCGCGCCACGAATATCGAAAGTGAAGCACCGTACCGATCTATGTGTGCATGATTTGAGTACCTACCTGCAAAGACGGCGTCGCTCGTGTCACGTAATGGCGGCCGGTCGGCATACTATGATGTAAATGTGTGCGCGAGGCGTGTTTGTACAATCGGTCCGGCATACTTACTGTACTTCACTTTCGATATGCGTGGTGCGGAGTCCATCTTTTTTATAAGTCTATGGGTCCACTTTAATTATTAAACATTTCAGCAAATTTTGTTGTCTTAATAATTAGTACGTAAGGAAAAGCAGACGTGAAAGCAATTTTTTTTTAATGTTAAGTATTTTTTGTTCATTTTCACGAATATGAGTTTCAAAGGGGCATTGTAAGTCGGGTAGAACCATAACCAACCCCCTTAACGAATGAAGGTGACTTGTCGTATGCTCAGTTCCTATATACAAAAACGAATCGTTTTGCTGACTTACTAATGTAGCATTTTTATTATTGCCAAAGGGCATATAAACAGATTCGGAAGCTAATTTTACCCGTGATAGCTACTTCCATCCATATGGGAGGGTCTAAGTACTATGCAAAGCTATGAGGTCTTTACTTCATTAAGATAAGATATTTCAATAAAGGTGAAGAACGATAACAGTCCGTAAATTATAGGGAAAGTAATAGGCTAAGCAATAACAGACGCATGGTCGAACGACCAGGTTAAGACGCTACACTACGCTACGCTTGCCGCGGTTGGTCCGTGGATGGGTGACCATCTTTACATACCAAGACCCATCGGTGCCTCGGAAAGGACGTTAATCTATTGGTTCCAGCTGTCATTCGTGGATCTTTGACAGTCGTTACGGGTCGTCAGAAACCTGAAAGTCTGACAACGACCAGTCTTACCAAGGGGCATCGTAATTACCCAGTAACTGGGTTGTGGAGGTCAGATAGGCAATCGTTCGATGTTAAATACTGATATTCAGATGCATCCGGTGAGACTGGAAGCCGACCCCAAAAGAGTTGGTAAAAGGCTAGGCAGATGATGGTCCGTAAATTATAGAGATCGGCCATAAGTCGCCAGATGTTAGCGAGGCTTCATGTAATTACACAATCTTGCAAATGTCGTATTAATCGTCAGCTCCCCTGTGAATGGAAGGGATCCTCAGAGTGCGTAGCCTGATCTAATAATAAATAAAGGCCAAGAGACTTCGATCACGATAAAAATAAACACAACCTGAGTGCCGAGACAAGCAGACATTCGTTAGACCGATTTTAATAATATGCTGTATGAGGACTAACTCTAAGGTCCGTATTACAGGACGTCACTCAATACTCAAGCATGACTTAAAACTAGATTCAAGCCATTTGATTGGTTGAAACTAGTTTTAAACTTAATTTAAACAAAGATCAGTGCTTGAGTTTCCTTCTGTAATACGGACCTAAAATCATGACGTTTTTGATCTAAAAGAAACTTTAGGGGGGATGCGCAGTGGTAGCCAGCGAAATTCAATTTTTTTTGGGTTTTTTTCAATTTGCAGGTCCGTGTCAGGTTGTATCTTGATCAAAATATGATACGCGGCAATAACAAATAGGTATGTATAATCATCCATACAAATATTAGATAGTTTTGCCGTGGTTTGGTCTGATTTCGGAAATCACACCAAACCACGGCAAATCTAACATTTAGATGTATTGATGATTTTTATGGTTAAAATTATGTAAATACATATGTTTTATTGTCGCTTATCTATATAAATAAAAAGAGAAGTCCTGACTGACTGATTAACTGACTCACCAACGCCCAGCCCAAACCCTTGGACCTAGGAGCTGAAATTTTGCACAGAGGTTCCCTTTATAATGTAGACAAGGAATAAGGAAGTAATTCCCGGTACCACGATATTTTCTAACATCCACGCGGGCGAAGCCTCGGGCAAAAGCTAGTATTTTGATCAAGATACAACCTTACATGGACATGCAAATTGCATAAAACGCAAGAAAATTTGAATTTGGCGGGCTACCACAGCGCATGCCCCTTAACTTCAAATGTTACACACAAAACATTACACCTGTTTTTACCGAAAGGTTAGGCAGAGGTGTAGCTTAGTACACCCCCATTTCACCAGTTATACCTTCAAAAATGTTAATGAATTTGTCCCGTTTGTTTCAGTGTAAGCGTGCCAGGGTACGCGGGCGGGCTGTCGGCGTCGCTGCCGGGGGGCGGCGGGGTGACGGGCGCGGCGTGGGAGCGGCTGGGCGCCGAGCTGGTGCTGTCGGCGCTGGTGGCGGCTGCGCACTTCGCGGCCATGGAGCGCCGCTGGACGGGGTCTGCGCCGGCGCTCCTCGGCGCCGCTTACTGTGCCGCTAGCTTTGTCTCCGTTAGTATTCTTTGGTTACATTTGACACGCTTACTAGACCTTCTCCTTATTTATTAATTGCATTATTTATGTAACACAGTAAAATAAAGAAAAGGGGCTCATGCCTGAATTACAACAGCCACAGGGTTCGATCGAAGGTTAAGCTACGCTTGCCGCGGTCGGTTCGTGGATGGGTGACCATCCATTATAAATCGTGACCCCTTCGTGCTTCTGAAAACACGTTAAGCCGTTGGTCCCGGCTGTCATTCGTAGATCTTTGACAGTCGTTACGGATAGTTAGAAGCCCAAAAGTCTGACAAACAGCCTTACCAAGGCGTTACCCAGAAACTAGGTTGTGGAGGTCAGATAGACCCTACATATAAATTACTGGTATTTAGCTGCATCCGGTAACCCTTTTCCCAACAGTTTGTTGGGAAACAACATTTATAACTTAACTTCATTTGTAACTCCGGCTATCCCAACCTTAATTTTGATGTGCACTCAACTCAATCAAGGTCGACTGACTGGATCAGGAGCGCTCACCTACAAACACTACTTACTAAAATAAAATTTACCTAAGTATATGTAATATTTAATGTCTTTGCCTATATATCACCGGTTTTCGACGGTTTATAAGCTATCGGTATTATTTCCGTTACATTTATAAACCGTCGAAAAATTTTGAAGTGGGTGAAATGGAGCGCTACTTCCAAGTTCCTCGTAGCTAGGCAGGGTATTTAGTATTAGCGCAAGGTGAGTTATGTCGTAAGAAAGTTAGATACCAGTGGCCTTAGTGCGAGTTTTTATACTTACTCGATCACGTTAACGTAAACGTCAGTTTGTACTGAAAATGAAGAAGCGCCGCCTGGTGACTATAATGGGAAACACAATTATTCCATACGAATTGACTAAACGCGATCGAGTAAGTATAAAAACTTGCACTAAGCCCACAGTTCAAAATTGTAAATGGTTTGTTGCAGTTCACAATTTTTCGACTGTTTATATTGTAACGGAAATATTACCGATAGATTATAAACTAACGAAGTTCATCATTATAAGGCGACATATTTGGTCTGAGGTGACATATACATTACAAACAAATCAACTCAACTTATAACGTTTGAGCATAAAATATTACCGATAGAATAAAAACTAACGAAGTTCATCATTATAAGGCGACATATTTGGTCTGAGGTGACATAATACATTACAAACAAATCAACTCAACTTATAACGTTTGAGCATAAAATCTTCAATAAATCTGGTGTCAGGTCCCAACAGGCAAACAAGACGAGCTCGTGCATTGTCTGCGTCTGCGCTATTATGTGGAATGTATTACAGGAGCTACCTGCCTTTTGTGCATGGAATCCTTAAGGACAGCTGTTGTAGTAGCGTACCCATCTGTCCGCTCAGAACAAAGTGTGTACGTGAAAAAATTGCCTATTGAAATGTCTTTGCAGAACGTGATACGTGCTGTTTTTTTTTTCTTTGAAGTTTTATAGCCAACATTAGGGTTTAATAATAAAAAAATAGAACTTCTCATCGGGAATGGTAACTTAAAAATGTTTCAGTGTTCTCAGAATAGTCTGAAAGAAACCACCGACCTCATCTATTTTTAGGGTTCCGTACCAAAATGGTAAAAAAGGAACCCTTATGGTGTGACTCAGTCTGTCTGTCTGTCTGTCACAGCTGGATATCTCAAGAACTACTAATGCTATCAACTTGAAATTTGGAACAGTTGTAGATGACGTTTACCCAACTATTTTGCAAATAAGAATGAAATAAAAATATTTATATTTTTTTTGCCACATGGATTAAAAGGGGGGGGGGGGGGGGTAAGATTCAAAGTGGGGCTACTAGGGCATGTTGGGTATCATATAAAAGAGCGATGTTTGCACATTCTCAAACATTTTTGTTTTAGGCCCCATTGTTTTCGACTTTTGATGAAAAATGTAAAAAAAATACCGTCCCCCCCCCCCCCTTATCTCCGAAGTTTGCAAAGCGAAAAATCTGACATTATTCTATGTGATATAAGTTTATGTAAAGATTACAGGAAAAATAAAACGATGTCTCTAAATAGCACACTTTTTCAGAAATCGGAACAGAACCCTCGGTGCGCGAGTCCGACTCGCTCTTGATCGGTTTTTTTTTTAAATATTTTGTCGTGTAACCCCGCGTCCTAACTAAACGCGATCGTCGCGCGGGTAAGCAATCGATGCGATTGTTTGTATAAATGTTGGCGACAAACGCGACTTGATTGATCGCACGCCACTGTAACAGCTAGGGCTTTGCAGGTAGGCTGCACTGGTCGTTTTGTCTATTAGGACAGAGATTAAGAGAAACTAGCAGAATATTTTAATACATAAGTACGTAGGTGTCACTAACTGGCCTAAGTACTCACACACACATGGATAGGTAAGAAGGGTACCGTCCTTGGCTGGAGATAGCAGATGTAGGCCTACGTAGGACTGCCATTAGCGTGCGTCGGTAGCAGCCCGTAGGACGCCAGTAGCGGACAGCACGCAGTCTGGAGCAGCTTGTCGATCAGAGGAGCGTGCAGTGTGTACGAGGTCTTGCCCTCCTAGCCTGGACGTAGAGCTCCTAGTTTGGGGCACAAAGACTCCTGAGGGTCAGGAAATAACTTCTGCTAGCTAGGCAATCGGCTTTCGAAACCACCGCCACCATATTCATACATAAGAGCGCAAACTAGCGCGACGACCGCTTTAGGGTAGGACGCGGCCTAAAAGTGTTTGTATAAACGTATAAACCTACTTACAGAAATAAAACCATTTATCATTGATCATTTCACAGATGCCATCACTGAACCCTGCGCGGTCCCTGGGCCCATCATTCGTGCTGTCCCGCTGGGAGAGCCACTGGGTGTGCTGGGTGGGCGGGCTGGGCGGAGGGGTAGCGTCGGCCCTGCTGTACGAGTGGGGAGGGCGGCGGGGCCGGGCGGGCTCGTCTCGCGCCTCCTCCCCGCGCGACCTGGACGAGCTGGACAAGCCGGTCTTCCCGTCGCACCACCACTACCGCCACGCGCCCACGTACTGCGCCGCCGCGCCGCGCCCCGACACCGCCGAGCCGCTGTACTCGGGCACCAAGTCGCTGTACTGCCGCTCGCCGCCGCCTGCCAGGCATGGCTTGCACAGGTAACTGATTCCTCCTATTTTTCAGGATTCGAACTTTAAAACAAACGAAGATATAGCAAAACAAAAACAGTAATAACGGCACGCCAGACACGTTTCACAGACTGCCGATTGTTGTGGAGCTATTGGCCAGTTTTTTTTTTTCTTGAATTCATAAAGAAGCCGGTTCACCTGAAATTAAGTGATCACTGCCGCCTATCGACAATATGAAATGCCAGAGACATCTCCTGTTGTAATTACACCGGCACCCAAGAACTTTCAACCAAAACTTAGCAACGCTAACCTAATTCACCGCTTTCCATCAGGCGAGATCGAGGTCAAGACCATATAGCATAAGCATAATCAGCCTATAATGTTCCCATTGCTGGGACACAAGCCTTCTCTCTGTGAGAGGGAAAGGTCCGTAATCCACCACGCGGCTCCTATGAGAGCAGACCCATTATGTGATCAAAAAGGCACATCTATAAATGATTGTTGCCCCAAGTTCCCTAATTATTGGTTTATCCTCACGTTTGCAGGTCTCAGTCGGTGTACAGTAAGGGCAGCTCGGCGACGAGTGGCGCGACGAGCGCGACGGCCACGGTGACGGGGGCCGGGGGCCCGCTGGTGACGGCCTCGTCGCTAGTGCTGCGACCGCCCGCGCACACACACGCGCACCACGCCCTCGCGCACAACCAGAATGCGCACAACGCGCAGCGAGACCCACCCTATGGCACTGCCAACGGAATTCGACCCGGACCTGCCGGTGAGTTCTAGCTTTCGGGACGGAATACGAAAACTTATGGGAGAACAGAAAAGTCAACAGTCCAATTTATTTAGCATGTCTTCTTCTTTCATATTATGTTTTGAGCCGTCATACCAATCATTAGTCACACCCTTTCTAGCCATTTTTCACAAAAATCCATCCATTAACTTTTCTCTTATAAACACCACAACCACATTCATACTCGGAACTATCATCATTGCTCCGCTCCGCATCACATGCCTAACTTACAACACGCCAATAACCCTAATATTTGGGTGCACAGGTGCAGCAGTAAACGAGAGGCGCGAGTCGGTGTACAGCGGCAGTGTGGGCGGCACGAGCGCGAGCGGTGCGTCCGTCGGCACGGTGGGGGGCGCGCGGCGCGACGACGCCTACGGCACGTACGCGCGCGCGCCGCACTACCGCACCACACACGCCGCGCACGCTGCGCACGCCACGCACGTCGCACACGCCACGCACGCCGCGCACCCGACGTCGCCGCACGCGCTGCCCGACCACTACTAGCGACGCGCCGAGCAGCACAACATTGCGCTGCTCTTCGACGTTTAAGACATCGGGCCTTGTACCGACACGTGTTGACTGTGCACGCTCAGCACGCTGGTGAACTCCACACATCACTCGCGTAACACGTGAAAAGACCCGCGAGAGTGTTGAACTATATTAGTTACGGATTTATAATAAAGTTGTACTCTAAAATGACGTGTACCTTTGATCCACATATTGTGTAAACATAGATCTGTTACCTAGATTATTTAAACCTTTTAGAGACGAAAGTTACCGAAACAATAATTAGGGTGCGTGCTAAAATGTACCTAAACCAATATGTAGAAATAAATTCTAACATGAAATATTAAGAAGAGTTATTATTCAGCGTGAAATTTTAATGGTTGTTAAAAAAAAATCAGCTGTTCAGTACATTTATCTACATCAAACTCGTCAAAATATAGGGAGCAGCTGATTTTTTTTTGCAATTTCAGGTTTGGTCCCATAGTAAAAGTTATTCATAATGATGAGTACAATGACCCTTTAAGAGGAAAACAACCATTAAAATTTCACCATGTAAGTAGTCTTTGTTTTTGTAAATGATTCAAAATTACAATAAATATCATTACTGGTTCTATAAAGTACCTACATGTTTTAAGTGCCAGTTTGTCGACGAAACCTGATAGCCATAAATAATACCAACAAGATAATTAACAGGATTTACAACATTTGTTCACACTCAAAACATTAATATTTATGTCATCATAAACGTCACTGTAAACAACAGAGCCTCTACCATGAGTTTACACCTTTACACAGCCAAAACTCGCTAGCGTCTCCGTAAATGATTTCTATGAAATATTGTACAGCGCGCCCCTAGCGGTCACGGAAAGAATTAAAAATTTCATATAAATCTTAGACGGAGACGCTAGCGACTTTTGGCTCCGTGTTTCTGTCGCTGGTCGCTATCTGCTGGGCTTCACGCATGTAGGTGCGGGCTCCACCCGGTAGTAGTTGACCGCCGAAACACGGTGAAGAAAGCGGTAGTATGCATATGCCGTAGCGAGCTCACGGACACAAAGACAGACACCATCTCCATGGACGTGTTAATGCAGCACGTCCAACCAGCTATCGCCAGTGGCGACCACAATGAGGGGTCCGTATTTACGGACCACCGTATAGCTTCCGCGGTCGGGGGGCTTAGCCCTGGAGCCGCACGCCACGCCCCTTGCGGGGCGTAGCGATATCCACAACCAGCGACTTTTGGCTGTGTTAACTCATGGTAGAGGCACAGGTGTGTTCGATAAGAATACATTGCTACTTTCTCGGCACTGGAGCGCTAACAATTTTAACGTACAGGTACCGAGCGTATCTACCAAAATATTGAATTATCAAATTTTTCAACAAAGCGAGGTAGCCTCGATTGTAAAAGCGATTTTTGGAGTAAAAAATATTTATAAGTAGGTAGGTAACACTCGTTTGGCTAAGCGGACCAAATCATTGCCAAATATGAGTTGGTTATTTACCAAATCTCTCATTAATATAAATAGGTATAAAGTGCCATATACAGGGTGTAAGGGACAGCCCTCCGCAGACTGACAGGGTGAATTCAGTATATCATACTAAGCCGACCGGTACATGAAATAATTTCAGGAAAGTTATGGGGATCCAATAAACGTGATTTGTTTGTGTTTTTGTGCACAAATCGGAACGTCTGTTACTGGTTCGGAGGGGTAGGTAATAGGAATGCGGTGAGTTCGATGAACTCTCTAGCTAGATAGAAAGTGAACAGCTGATTTCACGCGTTGTTCGTTAGAGTATTTCAACATCCATTGCTGGTTTTTTTTTTACTGTTTTTTGCTGTTTTTTTTTTACATAAATGGAGTGCTGCGAACACGCAATGTAACTTTACATTGAAATAAAGAAAATGTAACTGAAAAAACTATTAAAAAAATGTCAATTTTCCTGAGAAAATTTCCGGTGGAATATGATTCAAAATGATGTGCTGAATGCACCCTGTTAGTTTGCGGAGGGCTGTCCCTTACACCCTGTATACTAAAATTTGACTTCCTTTTCAATATTGTTGTAAAATACATACCTACTATTTATGCTAATTACTTCCTAGCTAATGTTAAAAGACTTAATAGTTTAGATAAGTATCATAAAGATGTAAATATTACCATATAGATAGATAATTTTCAAATGATGTTGCCAAAACGAAGTAACAAATTATCTGTTACTGAATAATAATAAAGTAAATAATAAAGTGTAACGGGTCTCACTATCAACGGGTCTCACTATCAACGGGTCTCACTATCACGGTAAAATAATTTCTACTATTAGGTACCTATGTATGTATTGTGAACAAGATTCTAAAAATGTATAAGGTTTTAAGATACTTATTGGATTTTGGAAATATCGTAACACTGATCGCAAATATTGGGTGAACTTGGCTGGCCCACTACCATGCGCCTAGTTCAATTTTACTCTATGAAATTCACAACTCTGTGTAAATCGTAAAATTGACTTTAGATAAAAGTTTATAATACATAATATTATCTACAAGTGAAATTGATTGATTATTATAATATTACTGTAACTAGGTAAGTACCTACTGCGTAAACAACCAGAAATTTTGTAAATAATTTAAAAAATAAATTCACTTAAAGTTATGCGTCTCATTTATATTTTTAATAATTCCCATTTACTTACAAACAAATACAAAGACAGGAAAATATAACATGTATGTACCTATGGTATAGGTATAACTTAATCCTAAACATATCACGTGAATAAACAGTTTTTCTTTTTTTTCTTTCTTCTTTTCTTTATATCTTCTTCTTCTTCCGTCCCTGCATTTCCGTTTCATGTTGACAGTTCAATAACATTAATTGCGTTGTTTACGTTGTTGAGTAGACAAATTTTTCCAACATAAGAAGCAATGGATTAGCAATTTGCTTCAAAATTATTCAGATTTCGATTCGTAATGACAAACAAACAAATGACTCAGAGGCATTAGCAATTTTAAATTTTTATTTTAATGTAATTTTTTATTTTATTTTATTTTGATTTTGTGGTTTTTAATTTAATGATTTTGATTTGATTTTATTTTGATTTTGTGGTTTTTAATTTAATTTATATTATTAATTCATTTCAACTTATTTTATGATCAATGGATTGAAATAAATGATTTTTTATTTGATTGATAGTGTGTTACGCAATTATGGTGCTGGTTCCGTTATTTGGGGATCGGGTCTCCTCACTTTCCTGCGCCAAATAATTCTTTCTTGGGTTGTCGGTTCTGACAATTGGGCTTTCTTGAGGGCTCTTTTTATATTTGAAGGTCTTTTTATATTTTAAGTCAATGGCGGGTAGCCTTTGCGTCTCTTTTGTTCCGGCAGGTTTACTGAAATTGTACCACATGATCTTCATTGAGTCTTTTAATGTGTACATACCATCTTAGGCGGTTTTCAATACTTAAATTTATCGTTGATTGGTGTGACTTTAAAGATGCCTCGTATGTACTCATTGCAGACTTTGTCAAGTCTGGTCACACCACCTGCCCATTTAAGCATCTTCATTTCATAGGTGTTCATGCGTCTTCTTTAATGTCCAGCATTCGGATCCATACAATGCCGCCGGACGAACTGATGTTTTAAATACCTTTGTACGACGGAACAAATATTTGTACGACCTACATGTATTTGTTGCGAGTCTGGGTGTTTTTCTATCCATAATATGTATGTATTTACAAAAAAAAAAAAGTATATAGTAGTTTATCAGCCATCTCGTTACCATAACACAAGCATTAGGTTGCTTAGCTTGGGACTAGATGGCGTTGTGTGAAATGTCCAAGGATATTTATTTATTTATTTATTTGTTTTAATGGGAATACGTGAATCACATAGTACTCCTGTAAGTGAACGCCATTTCAACCAAGCAACGTTGATCCTATGAGTCACGTCAGTGTCTACATTTGCGTCTGCTGTGAGTTCACTTCTCCACTGTGGGAATAGGCGTTTGCCCAATAAAGATGGTTTCAGGTGTTGCATTTCCACTAAAGGGACATTTAAAATTCTCAGTCTTGCTCCTACTAAGGCTCAGGCCGTACTTTTCAATAGCCTGTGTCCACGTATTTAGGAGTTCCTGCAGATATCTTGCGGTATCAGCAGCCAGAACAATATCGTCAGCGTATAGCATAGTCCACGGCAGTGGAGAAGATATGTCCTTGGTAAGGTAATCTATCACCAGGTTAGATAATAGGGGGCTGAGAGCAGATCCCTGATGGACACCCACTTTGACCTAGAATGCTTTGCTTACACCTGCTAGGCTTTGAACTTTTGTGCTGGCATTGTTGTAACATATTTATACTTAATGAGATCAATGTAATATTCTGGCACATTTATTTTTATTTTTTTTTTATTTTGGGCACCAAGAGCCTGCCATACTAGCTTACGTGGTACTCTGTCAAAAGCTTTTTCGAGATCTATGAACGCTAGATGTAGGTCTTTGTTGTTAATACTATATTTTTCCATCAGGATTCTGATTGCTTATATAGCGTCAGTGCTTGACCTGGAGGCGCTATGAAGCCAAACTGGTTTGAAGATATTTCGGATATATTGATGATTCGTTCCCATATTTTAAGTGTATGGGAGTAATACCTCTATTGTTTTCACATTGCTCCACATCACCCTTGTTTTTATAAAAAATGTAGCAGATAGCTTTGACGCCATGCATTTGGAAAACGTTTGGTGGCTATGATAATATTAATAAATAGTTTAGTAAGCCAGACTACAGCTACCGGTCCTAGGCTTTTCCATAGATCTACTGGTATCTCGTCCGGGCCCGTAGCTTTTCTGTTTTTCATTTTACCTCCAGAATATCTACTTCGGGTATTGGTCCGTGTGTAGGTTCGCAGGGTATAGGATCTTCATTTGAGAATTCTTCGTTCAATAATTGTTCATAATATTCGTACCATCTGTCCATTTGTGAGTTATTTGTTAATAATATTGACTTAATCCTAAACATATAAATGACTTAAATATAATGCCAAACACGACAATTTAAATCTAGAGCCCATCTAATTCGTCTTCCGTGAAAAGAGATCATGTAAAGACCTTCTAAGGTTATATGCACATTATTAGACTTAAAATTAAAACAGTCTGTTATAGGAGGTCTACAGTACAAACGAAATTTATGCAAGGAAGATATTGCCTCGAGTCCATTGTGGAATGTGGTTGCAGGTTCTTAGTCATTATAAATGCCCAACTCCCGCAAAAAAGCAAGCACAGGACTCCTGTAGTTCGCATAAGCCGATTCCAGTTTCTGTGAACAAAACATTTCACTGTACATAACTGTTGTAATAATTGTCTTTTATTGACAATTTTTGAAATTAAAACTTCTTCAGGCGCGTTGAGCGATGTTTGGTAGGGGGGAATTTTACACTCGTAAGATTTTAACAAAAAAAGCTCAACGTGTTTAAGTTTTCACTTCTGTCGGCAGTCCCCTTATCTGCCTATTTTTTTTATATTTTCATTTGTACAGATAATTATGTCTTGCTAGTTTCTTTTGCTAGATTCTTATGACTTGGTTCGTATTATTTTTCAAGCTAAGGGGTCTACTCTCCGGACAGTTTTGTTATGATATTAATGCCACCATACAATTGAGCGCCTGTATTGCAAAATTGTCTCTTCATCGTATTGGCTATCTTAACTCCATAAGACTATTAGGTTCCATCTCAACGCTTAAGCCAAGGTCTTGTTGTAATTAGACTCGAGCATTTATGTGGCATCCTCTTCGAGTCTCGACTTGAAGGTAACTCATTCCTTAGTCGTCTTTGACAACACTACGCGCACTAGTTGAGAAATAAAGATCATAACAAACCTGCTTAAGATCGTCATAATATCCGTCATCGTCGTAGTTTTCACCGCGACGTTTGCACATGAAATCACATAGCGCGAGTTCCTTGGAGCTCTCGTGGTGCGCGGGCAGCAATGCCAGCAGCCTGATGAAGAAGGGCGCCACCAGGATAGACAGAACTGACGGCCGCGTGTGCTTGTCCATCTTCATCGTGTAAAGCATGAAGGCTTGCTCCACTGCTTGCTCGTTGTTGAACTTGTTTACTATTTGCAGGTCGGAAAAACGAATTCCAAGATTCTGTAAAATAAAATGGTATGATTAATTATGTTTTGAAGGTGTCCTAATTTGGTAAGAGAGTTGTTCGTAGGGAGCGCGTCATTGCTCTTATTATTGACAGTATTCTTTTCTGTATCAGACACTATTATTATTGGTATATATGGTATATATGGTATATTATTTATTGGTATGAATCAATCTATAGGTACTAATAATAAAGCTGAAAAGTTTGTTTATTTTGCTTGTTTGTATGTTTGAACGCGCTAATCTCTGAAAAAATCTTTTTGAATTAGATAGCCCAATTCTTGAGGAAGACTATAGGTTATTATAGGACCTATAGGAGCTGACCAAAACGAAAAAAGTCAGAAAAAACGCTAAGCAAAAACGAAGTAATAGCGCGGCATGAATGCGATGCGACACGGTCCCGAAAGTTTTTGTTTACGCGGCCGAAGTTGTGGGCAGAAGCTAGTTCTAAATAAACGTCAATACTACTTGCCTTAACCACAGCTGTCTTGTAATCATCGTCTTCACTCTCTGCTCTGTTAGTCATGAACTGTTTGACCGCCACCTCCACAGCTTTCTCATGTAAGTCTACGAGAGCTCGCGGGTGGAAGCAGCACATCTGTGAGCCCCACGCCGACGTTATGTAGTTGTTGTAAGTAAACTCCGCCGCCTGCATGGCGACCCTGTTACTGTTGATATTCGCTTTTTCAAAATCCGCAAAGCTACTGCTGATTTCCTGGAAAAAGAAGTCGTGCTTAGTAATACGGAAAGAGATATCAAAGTAAAAACTACTTAATGTGACCAGGGGGCTGGCTCGTTCTTTGGCCAAAGAATTAGCATTGCCATTCAACGTGGCAATGCAGCCAGTCTTCTGGGCAAGTTTCCGGATGACATCGATGCGGACGAGTACTTCGACGCCTAAGTGTCCTTTTGTTTTTGTATTTATTTGTATAGTTAGTTAGTCATTTACTTTAGTAACTAGTGTAAATAGTGTTAACTTGTATACCTATTGTATACTAGCTGTTGCCAGCGGCTTCGCCCGCGTGGATCTCAAAATATCCAACGGGAACGTATAACCGGGAATTACTTTCTTATTCCTTGTCTGTGCAAAATTTCAGCTTTCTAGCTCCAAGGGTTAGGGCTGGACGTTGATCAGTCAGTCAGTCAGGACTTCTCTTTTAAGTTATATAGATTCTTAATGCGGAACGTACTTGAAGCAGTTGTTCGACGTAGGGGTCGTGTTCTCGTTCCGACGAGTGGTTCCTCTGCTTCTCCAGGAATGCTTTAGCGTCGTCGACTGCCCGTTGGTTTCGTGCTTCCAGCTTATCGGAGCTGACACCCGCGTGATCCGTTTCAAGCTTCATTCGTGTCACGTAATAGTTGCATGCCTCCAGCACGGCACTCTTGTTGTTCTGCTCGTTGATGACGCGCAAGTGGTCGTACTGCTGTTCTAAATTCTGCAATATTAAAATTTTATCAGCATTTTGAATCGCTATAACTTGGTAGATGAGATGTCCAATTGTGTGTATATATGTGGAAGTAGACCGAGTTTGGTATTCCTACACATAAAAGCGTAGCGACATTGCATAGCATAATCGGCGACGTCACTCGAAGAGTTTCTTAAGGATGATGCGCAGTGGTAGCCCGCGAAATTCAATTTTTTTTGGGTTTTTTGCAATTTTCAGGTCCATGTCAGGTTTTATCTTGATCAAAGTATGAATACGCGGCAATAAAACATATGTAAGTATATAGATAATTTTAACCATAAAAATCATCAATACATCTCTCTAAGTTAGATTTCGTGCAGATTGATCGTTCGTTTGACGAATCTGCACGAAATCTAACTTAGAGAGATGTATTGATAATTTTGATGGTTAAAATAATGTAAAAACATTATGTTTTATTGCCGCGGACCATATTTTGATCAAGATACAATCTAACACGGAGCTGCAAATTGCAAAAAACCCAAAAAAAAATGAATTTTGCGGGCTACACAGCGCAATCACCTTAAGGAAATGCCAGAAGTTTTTACGTTGCGACATCGTACCACTTGTGTCACGTGTGTCAGCCATAGATATTTATGGCGTCGGGACTAACAAGAAGACCTCACCTGCACCAAAGCCACTCTTTCATCATCTTCCTCATCAGATATATCTCTCGCTGCGTCGAAGACCGTGAGCGCCTCCTGGAGGGACTCCGCGTGTAGTTCCACCAGGTTATCAGGGTGTAGGCAGAGACGTGCGTGATCCCCACACACGGTGCTCACGGCGGCATCGTATGTTTTCTTGGCGAGAGTCATCGATTCTCGTACCATCGCGTCGTTGTTCAACACGTATAGTGACAGACTCGCGTCCAACTCCTGCCAATGTTAAACATACCTAACTATGAGCGTCACTTCAGCAATTATTGGTGATACTTATTCAAACTCTTAATTTGTAAGATGCAATATGCATTCTTAACAGTCAAGACGGTTATCGCCGAAGTTATACCTTGAGAAGTTCTTTGAGCTGAGCTTCAGCGTCTTGCTGCGAGCCTAGCTTCTTCTTCTGCGCGAAGCAACGCTCGGCGGCGGCGCGCGCGTCGGCGTGCGTGGCGGCCAGCGTGCTGCCGGCCACGCTGCGTTCGCCGCGCACGCGCTCCTCCATGCGCGCGTCGTACAGCGAGCGAGCCGCGCGCGTCGCCGCCAGCAAGCACGCGTCCGCTGTCGCCTGTCAAACAACTGCTATGATATACCCTCAGAACAATAACTATATACCGCACAAAAAACGTCAAATCGTGCTTTAGTACTCGTATTACCCAGCTGACCTTTTTGCAGAACATCAATCAAGTAAATGGATGAAAGTCCGATAGCAGCTATCACAAACATGCTAATTTAATAACGCTCAAGAGAACTGTGGAATTTTCGTAAAACATATACCTATGGAATGTTAGGAACTGCTCTTACTAAATCTAACAAAGTAGGAATACCTATAATGCATAAGTAGGTACTCCTTCTTTCTGTAAGATAGTTTAGAAGTATTCTTCTAAGATAACAGTGTTGGTGCGACTCTTATTTGAAGAATTGGATGCAAATACATACCTAGTAGTAATAATACTTGTCCAAAGTTTTAAATCTCAATCAAATGTTACACAGTCAGGAGTACCACAGGGCTAGCAAACACGCCGTTGTTGTTTTTAGTCTTTATCAATGATTTCGCAAGTAAATTGAATCTGAATTTACATTTTACATGCAGGAACACCGATGACCAAAAATTGCGCCAAATGATAAAACTGTGCTCAATACCTAGGAAAATTGCAAACTGTATTCTTTATTGGGACCTCTAAAAGAACCAATATTATTGTGTACTGATTCCTACAAAGAGGAGCTCATGGCTAAATAATAACAGCCGCACGGGTCGATCCGTCAGGTTAAGCTACGCTTGGCGGGGTTGGTCAGTGGATGGGTGATCATCTTTACATGCCGAGATTCCTCCGTGCCTCGGAAAGCATGTTAAGCCGTTGGTCCCGGCTGTTATTCATGGATCTTTGACAGTCGTTACGGGTCGTCAGAAGCCCGAAAGTCTGACAACCAGTCTTACCAAGGGGTATCGTATTACCCAGTAACTGGGTTGTGGAGGTCAGATAGGCAGTCGCTCCATGTAAAATACTGGTATTCAGCTGCATCCGGTTAGACTGGAAGCCGACCCCAACATAGTTGGGAAAAGGCTAGGCCGATTGATTGATTCCTACAAAGACTAAAAAACCTCAAAATAGATTCAAAGTACCTTAAAAATGGTGACCGCCTCGGGCACTTCATCGCTGTTGAAGATATCGACGTACTTCTGGAAGTACCCCAGCAAGTCCTGAGTTCGGACTCGCTCACCGTTGATGACCTTCGGAGTGAGGTGCTCTGGATCGAACAGTGAGGGCACCAGCTCCAGAAGTTGTAATCTGAACTTTTCTGTCAGGTCTGCAATTTATTAATATGTAGGTACTTGTTTTAGTAACAGTAGGAGCTTGTGGCTAAGTAATAACAGCCACACTGGTCGATCCATCAGGTTAAGCTACGCTTGCCCTTGGTCCGTGGATGGATGACCATCCTTACATACCGAGACTCATCCGTGCCTCGGAAAGCACGTTAAGCCGTTGGTCCCGGCTGTCATTCGTGGATTTTTGACAGTCGTTACGGGTCGTCAGAAGCCCTAAAGTCTGACAACCAGTCTTACCAAGGTGTATCGTATTACCTAGTAACTGGGTTGAGGAGGTCAGATATGCAGTCGCTCAATGTAAAATACTGGTATTAGACTGAAAGCCGATCCCAACATAGTAGGGAAAAGGCTAGGCAGATGATAAATGTTTTAGTAACACATAGTTATAAAAAAAAAATGAAAAAATAAAGTACTTAAATAAATAAATAAATAGTTCTTGCACTGATTGGCGATAGCTTCAGGTTGCTGGATAATGTTGCATCCGCTGAAAGTGTACATCTAGCTAGATAATACTGACCACGAAGGCATCCGGCGAAGCTTTGATCTTCAACGCTGAGGCCCGGGTGAGGCATCAGAAAGCACTTAATCTGGTCGAAACACGAGCGGACGTGTTCACGAACCTCACGCAACTCTGACTTCTGGTTCGGATTCGACTGGTAACATAAATAATATAAGTTATCGTACGGTATACAATATTGTAGTTGATTAGGACGGATGCTCGCAGTGTCCTGAGTGAAACAGAGGTCAGATGGTGATTATTCATTCTATTTATAGAACACTAATCTGCACCAGGCCTGCGTGGTGGATAACGACCCTTACGAAGGCTGATTATAATAATTTATAATGTTACCTGAAGCCTCTTCTTCAGCAGCGCGGCGCCGCCAGCGAAGCCGTGCGCATGCTCGTATGCGCTCGCCCAGTCCCGCACCAGGAACAGGAGCGTCTGGAACGCCTTACCCTCTGCCTCGCTCGCCAGTTTGCCGTACTCCGTGAACAGCTGCCAAGCACCAACAACAGATAATCTTCACTAAAGCCAAACGCATAATACAGCCGCAACGGGCCACAGCGCAACGCATTCTCATACAAAAAAAAATGCATTTTGTTCATTGAAAATATACGAAAATGATGAAGAAGGATTTTTGATATATGTTGCGTTGCAGTGCCGTAAAAAGTCAAACTCAAACTCAAAGCATTTATTTCAATTACTTAAACCATTTACAGGCACTTTTGAATTATTGTCATCCTCATCGTTCATCGTCATCATTCCCCTAATCTTTTTTTTTTTTTTTTTTTTTAATACTTAAGAACAAAAACTATTTTTATTGCTAATTCTACAAAAAGTTTACTATAAATAACTATAAATAGGTATAACTTTATTTTCCCAATTTACAATTTTACCTATGACAATAACTTGATTTTAGGACAATATTCTTTAAAATTGCATAAATAAATCAATGATTGCTCCACTGGCACCCAAGCTAAGATTAAACTTGTGTTATGGGTGCCAGGGTTCTCTCTGTTAATACATTCCTCAATTTATACAAAAACTAGTACGGAGTTACACTGGGTAAGTAGCTATCAATTGATTACAAAAAGAAAACTAAGTTATAAAACAAAGAAACAAGCAATAGAAAAAATTACAATTATATAAGAAAAATAATAATCTATAGCCTCTCTCTAGTGTGAATTTGGTGAGGTATGTGGTGTAAAGTGTAAGTGTATGACTGTATGTGTCATGTGTATGTGTCGTGTGTATGTATTATGTATATATGTCGTGTGTGTGTGTGTGATGTATGCGCTTGTAGTATATTAGTGTTGTTCGAAAAAGCAAAAGCAGAAACTTTTAGAAAAGCTTTCCAAGTAACTTTTCAGTCTCCTCGTAGGTAAGAGTTGTGAGCCATTGACTCACTTTCTTTTTACATTCGAATTTATTTAAGCCATAAATATTGCATCGTTTGTTAACTGCATTATAAATTCGACTACCTAATACTCGAAAATGTCTTTCAGCCAATTTAGTTTTGTATCGTTCTATAGGACAGACATATTTTGATCTCCTATTTGCCAGACGACCAGCACAGTATAACAGAGAACCGTGCCTGCGCAAGATGGTATTGAGCACAAAGAGCTGTCTAACAGTCATAACTTTACAGTCTTTATACAGTTGTATGGTTCTATACCGGAAATGTCTAAAAGTCATGACCTTAAGAACAGCTCGTTGCGCTCTTTCCAGTTTAATGAAACAAGTTTTTGGAGCACCTCCCCAGGTCGTTATCCCGAATGAGAGTACTGACTGACAGAGTGAGAAGTAGACCATCCGAAGTGTACCTAAGCCTGCACTAGGGCGCAGACTCTTAAAAATCGCTATGAGTTTCCTCACTCTGCCGGACGTTCTATCAATTTGCACTTTCCAGGACATCAGGTTATCTATCATGATACCGAGGTACCTGACTTGTGTTGTTCTGGCTAGGGGAGGACAAACGCATTGGTCTAACTGCTCATTACAAGTGTGGGCTCTGACAACAAACGAGTCTTCCGGCTGCGTACAAGATCTAATTGAAAACGGGATATACAGGGTGTCCCGTAAATAATGGATAATCTCTTAAGGGGTCATCGTACTCATCATTATGAACAACTTTTACTATGGGACCAAACCTGGAATCGCGAAAAAAAAATCAGCTGCTCCCTACATTTTGACGAGTTTGATGTAGATAAATGTACTGGTCAGCTGATTTTTTTTCGCGATTTCAGGTTTGGTCCCATAGTAAAAGTTGTTCATAATGATGAGTACAATGACCCCTTAAGAGATTATCCATTATTTACGGGACACCCTGTATTTAGTTTTATCGATGTTTAATGTAAGAATATTAGCTCCCAACCACGACATCACGATCCCCATCGCAACCTCCGCTCGCTTTCGAACTTCTCCCCAGTCCTGACCCTGCACGAGCAAAGCCGTGTCGTCCACGTAAGTATATATGCTACAGTGTGGGATAGATAAGTTACAGACGCTGTTAACATATATCAAGAAGAGGGTAGGTCCCAAAATTGAACCTTGGGGAACTCCAAATGACAATAAGTGATCGTCACTGACGTATGAGCCAATTTTGACACATTGTGTCCTTTCAGAGAGGTAGCTCTTAAAGATCGCCAGCGCTGGTCCCCTTACTCCCAATCCCTCTAATTTTGACAACAGGATAGGGACAGAGACAGTGTCAAATGCCTTAGATAAGTCTATGAAAACACCCAAACATTTAGACCTTGCATCAAGCACCTTTACAGCACAAAGGCAGCAACAGCGTCCTCGCAAGATTTATTCCTACGAAAACCGTACTGATTAGCCGATAAAATGCCATGTGCTTCCATAAAGTTGACGAGGCGACTATTTAGGACCTTTTCTAAAATCTTTGACAGCACCGGAAGAACGGATATAGGTCTGTAGTTATTGACACTGCCTCTGTCTCCACCCTTGTGAATTGGATGTACAATCGCTTTCTTCAATGACCTCGGAAATACTCCCTTGGAGATACATAGATCACATATGTGTGTTATAGGGGGTACGAGGAACTGGCGGCTCACCTTTATCATTTTGGTTGAAATTCCATCCCACCCAATAAGCGACCAAATGTTCTACCGAAATTCAGTAGTTTTTGAGTTACTTCTATTTTTAGTTTTTATATGAAAAATCCAATTTAAAAATGATTTACCGCGCAACTACACTGGAATTTAAGTTAGTAATATAGCTGATGCAGCAGCAGTTCTTTGCTAATAATTAAAAGTTCAAAAATGCCTAAAACTTTGGCAAAGATCATTAATTAAACGTTTTATTTTCGTAATTTTTGTCGGACAAAAATAAAAATTACGAAAAAATTAACTGAATTTCGGTAGAACATTTGGTGGCTTAATTTTTTGCATTTTAACCCTACTATGACATCCTGCAAGGAAGTGGTCGAGTTACCAGTAACCCTGTATAATATCGTTCAGTCTTATTTTGCCGGACTAGGAGCACTTCAGCACTAACGATCATCAAGAAATATCTTGAGAGAATTTAATAAAAACAATCCAGATCTAACCTGTAAATGTTGTAAATCATCTTCCCTAATGTTGCCGGACAGATTGTAGATCTGCACGGACGAGATGAGCGTAGACAGCGCGAAGATGGTGGAGTTCTGTCCGATGGTGCTCTCCGAGTCGAAGGTGCCCTGTGTGTCCATCAGCAGCACGGCCACCTGCAACCACATTGATAAGTATCTGTCACTGAGGACTGGAACAAGTGATCGTCTGGCTCGTGAGGAATAAATTGAACATAAGCAGAGTGAGAAAGCAAACGTGTGCGAACAAATAAGCACCAAATATCGATCCGTAGATCCATAATGTTCATGCCAGGGCCGCAGGGGTACCGAACCTAGTTTTACCTATGTGTTTCAAGAGTAAGTTATGAAGTTATGACCAAACCGCCTTCTTAATTATGAAATACTCAAAGACTGTACTATTGGACGACAATCTCAGGCGTATTCTAGTGTGGTTACTGGTTAGTATGTACAGTAAAGGTGGACCAACGGATAACTTGATAAAGATGACTTTAGGTTCCAAGATGCATCACCCACCTTCTCGCCGGTGTCCATAGTGGTGACGATGGGTTCCGGCCACAGGTGGATACCGGTGGTATCGCGCTCGCCGCCTCCTCTCCAGTGGAACCCTTTCAATTGCTCGTCCTCTTTGCCCAGCCATTCTCCACTCAGCTGACTGGAACGCTAACAAATGATAAACATAGTTTAGGAACATAGTTTAGGTTGCTTGAAATATTTTCTTATGTATTATCAAAATGATGTCTGTTACGGCAATACCTCACTAAGGCGCCACGGGAGGCGGCGCAGCCAGATCGTGTCGCTAGCTAAATGTATAAGTAGTTGGCTGTGCCGCTGTCGGACGCAATCGGACGCCAGGTGAGCCACCCATTTTTAGAGCTATACACATTTAGTTGGCACCGCAACCTGGTGCCGTCGCCATGGTGTCCTGCTGAGGTATGACCCTCATCTAAACTCGCATACGACTCGCGAGACGCGAGGCGAGCCACGAGACAGGAGTGTGAATAGACGCTCGCGACTCGCCTCGCGCCTCGTCTCGTGACTCGCAACGCTCGCGTCCGTAGCGATTTTTTGGTCAGGAGTCAAAAGACCTCGCGACAAACGCGATCGTGGTGTTTACATTCGCACTCTCGCTTCATTCAGGTAATTAGGTTTCAACGTAGTGCCGCGCAGGTTGTGTGCTTTCAAACTGCTTAAATGGATTGGTCGTAAGAAGAAACGTTTCGGTTTCTAGAATTATTTCAAAAGGAACCGATCATATGAAATCCCAAACATAAGTTGCCGCTAACACTTCGACGTCCTCCATTGTCGCTAGCTCAAAGACAGCCGAACTCACCACGAGAGTGTAAACAGAAAGGGAAGGAAGGAATCTCATTTACCATCAATCACGCGAGGTGCGGACCGAGACACGAGACGAAGCACGAGGCGAGGTACGAGGCGAGAGTGTAAATGTAGTAAGTACTAAATATTTGATCACAATACTCACAGGTGCGTTGAGGTATCTGAGGAAGAAGTCGAGGATGAAGGACTTGCCGCCGCGGTAGGCGCCGGCCACGCTGAGTACGACCGCGGGCAGGTCGCGCACCTCGGGCCGCAGCAGCAGGCGCCGCAGCGCCGCGTCATCCAGCTCGTAGCGCTGCGCGCCCGTGCCCAGCCGCACCACCTGCACGCCCGCGCCCGCCTCGCCACGCTCCGCGCCGCCGCTCATCGTGCCTGACACTGCACACATAGACACGACATTCACGAATGTTGTTATCGTGATTCACGATCGAGGTAAAACATTGCAATTTATAAGTGATTCCAATGTAACTGTTATCTCGGAAAGGTGTAAAATCACGCCAATCATTCTAATTTATACTTTACTAGCTTTTGCCCGCGGCTTCGACCGCGTTTATTGGTATATCCCCGATGTCCACCACCTGTTTGGCCACCACTGGGGGACAGCGAAACAACTTTTAAAAATAATTCCCGCTGTCCAACAGATTCGACCTATTTTAACCATGAAGTGGTTTCATGGTTAAAATAGGTCGAATCTGTTCCAAAACCGAATCGAGGCACCCCGACTTTACGAAGTCTTTTGGATGCTACCCCTAGAGTGTAGGTATATAAAAATCGGAGGCGCGAAGGGAGAGCAAGCCTGCTGTAACAAAAAGCATAGGCATGTGTGAGCCGTAGCTGCTGAGGCTGGTCGCCCAGGCGACCAACAAGCCCAAACTGCGGAGGTGAGCTCGGGTGCCTATCCTTTGTTACGTAAGGGCGAAGGTGTTGCACTTCCCTCAGGGCCGGCGACGATGCGGAAGCAACTTTAAAATGTTTTGAAGTTATGTCTGTACCCGAGTGGTGGATAACGGGAATAATTTTTAAAAGAGGTTTCGGTGTCCCCCAGTGGCCAAACAAGTGGTGGACATCGGGAATAATCGCGTTTATTACGTAACATATAAAACTACCTCTTGAATCACTCTATCTATTAAAAAAACCGCATCAAAATCCGTTGCGAAGTTTTAAAGATCTAAGCATACATAGCGATAGACAGACAACGGGAAGGACTTTGTTTTATACTATGTAGTGATAACAATGTCATAACAGTTACCTTGCAATGACTTACAATTGGTTTTACGTCATTCAAAGAATGAAGGCAATGTCCATACATTAATTTGTACAAAAAAAAACTGGTCATTTTGAGGGTTCAAAACATTTTCCAATGTTTAGAATACATTACCAGGAGTAGATTTCTATACTTATCATATTTTTAAACCCCATGCAGATACTTAAAATAATTCGAAATTAAATTATCAGTTTTTCGTTTCATCTCGTTGACCATTTTGTATTTATAAAAAAAACAAAGTGACAAGAGACACTACCGGATGACCGGATCCATCAAACTGACAGACAAGTCAGATGTGTTTTCTTGTTTACAGTTGAAAAAGTATATTAATCATTATTTGTGACTTTTTCATAAAACGATTATGGATTGCGTGAAAGATGATATGGGTGGAAAGGTGAAGGTGACTACTGTGATGAAGGCTACGGATAACACATCCGAGAGTCAAGATACACAAATTGGGCAGACTACTTATAAACTGGGATTAGGGCGGGAGGATGATACCCACATCAAATCCGCACTGCTCCGACCGTAGCAGCACTCAGCAGTACGACACCAACCCTGAAGATACCTAAAGATTATATCTAGGTGTAGAAGACGTCAAATTAATATCAAGCTTGAGTAAATATTTATGAGCGAACCTTAATCTGTGAAAGTGTACCTAATAAGTTCATATGAAATGACAAAAATAACATCAGGTTAGGTCTAATAAAAAAAATAACATCTTGATGTTTGTCTTTATTCCTCTTCTACAAAAACATGATTCAAATGCTGAGCTGGTAGTATAATGTTATCCTGATACCTTGCCCATCCCAAATACCAAACAACTGTCATTACATGGGCACAGCAACCGATCGTTCGGCGACCAACTATGCAATTACAGCAATACTCTAGGATGCCACTTCGCCCAGATAAATTAGTTTTAGTCAAAATATAAACATAATAAGTTTTTCTTCCCACATGCCGTGAACGTATTTTGCCCCTTAATAATGTAACGCCCTCAGTTTCATTGACATTCATTTGAGACAGACTGATGTAACTTGGTAGTTCAGCACATACTTCAATTATGTAGGTGCCGTTAATTTTAATATGTTCACTATAATAAGAGTTAGCCTGCCGTATTTGGTAAGTACCCAAGGAAAATAATAATAAGTCATCATAGGCTAATCGCGGGAAGAATAATACATTATCCCGATCAGCTGTGATACTTATAAAGTCAGATGAGCGCCTATTCAGGTTCAATGAGACCACCACATCTGACAAGTTATTATGCAACTGAAATTGAAATTGAAATTGCGAAAAAAAAATCAGCTGTTCCGTACATCAACTCGTCAGCAGCTGATTTTTTTTCGCAATTTCGGTTTCGTACCAGGGTAAAAGTTGGTCATAATGATGAGTACATTAACCCGAAACGGTTGTGCCTTCAATTCTGGGACATGTTGTATAGCATGGACCTTATAGAAAAAAGTTAAGTACTTTTTTTATACGTCCATGATTGTAGGTACGGGATGGAACATTAGTTGGTGCAACCGCATATCAAAGGTAACAAAACCATTTGAAGCGGAACTGGCTTAATATAATACGTTTTACAGAGGACAGGATCTGCTTTTACTAGTTTGGTTACCATTGATATGCGGTTGACTTATACATGTAGGCTAGTTTTTAGTCTGTTCTAAATAAATGTATTTTCTGTCTTTCTGTCTTTTCTTTTCTTTCATAGAAATGACGTGAAATGAAACAATAAAATTGAGCCACACGCAGGTCAAATTGTGCATATTTAATTTCCAAAAAACTACATAGGTACACTGTATGACAAAGAGACCATAGTTATAAAACTATTAGATAGGTACATAAGATCTATGTTCTATGTTTGGGTTTGGTTTCTGTATTTAGTTCTTCAAGTGGACCATTGTACGTGAGCCATGGCGGCCGAGGATGGTTATTCCAACCAGCCCATCTCCCTCCAGAAGTTGATTACGTCTCCTGAACATCTGTGAAAGATCTGGGTGTTCCGAAGGTTTCTGTTCTAATCAGGGTAACGCCTTTGAATAAACTCAAAGAGCACATGCGAAACGGTTTATGTTTATTGTTTATGTATCTTTTAGTTAAATTATTATAATTATTTTAATAAAGATTCAATATTTTTATTCTTGTGACAGTGACAAACAGGATGACATGACATAATTTAAAAAGAAATGTAAGTCGAAGCAAAGAGGCCACATATATAACACAGAAAAAGACCAGTAGGTACATAAATAATATCTTATTTAGTTTAATGTTTAAAATTATTAAAATGTAAAATAAATATTATTACGGTGTTTAAGTCATACACTCAAGTAAGCCCCCTGTCGTAAGTGTTTAATCTATGGTCTAGCGGGTCTTACACTGGCAGCCGCCGTTTCGTTCTGAAATAATGAGCTCTTCGTTAAACTATTTGCTTTTAACATTATATTTTTTATCATAGGGTTATAAAATATTGTAGATGCCAGAAGATACTCTTTAGGCATCCAAGAGTATAAAAATTTAATTCCAACTTCTCTACAAATCTTTTTTTTTTGTACAAATTATGCCATCATTCTTTGATTGTATTCACAATCAAAGAATCAAGGCAAAGTCCATAGATTAATTTGTACAAAAAAAAGTGTTCATTTAGAGGGTTCAAAACATTTTCCAATGTTGAGAATACATTGTCGGGAGTAGATTGATATACTTATTGTTGCGAATTAAGAAAATAGTTTAATCAATAATATTGGAACGCATCTACACTGATTAGAACTGTCAACTGTCACACTCGTCAAAAATAGAAGTTGACAGCCCGCCTTTTTACCAACTTACTTCTCTTGTAACCACGCTCTGCTAATGGTGTACTTATCTTGTACTTTATTATATTATAGCTGATTTACTTTGGAATCCGTTTTTCCTTTAATACGACATAACCCACAATAGGTTATGGGCCCAGACATGGAAATCACACAGAAGTAAGACAAGACACCAACAGACGACAGAAGAAAGCTCCGCGTGGGTGCTAGGATTACCGGCACCGAGCAATTGTACTGAACCGAAGAAGTCGACCGCTTCCGGGTCATTACAGACGGGAATAACAGAAGAAATCTACAGAAGACATAAAAAAAAATAGAAGATGGAAAGAAAAGACGGCGCATTAGTTCTAAATGATAACAATTGGGCACTATGGAGGTTCCAAATCACGATTGTACTAAGGTCCAAGGGGTGGTACGACGCGTTACTCAAAGAGCCGTCATCCACTGAAGGCAAAGAAGGAGACAGAAAAGCGCAAGAAATAATAGTAACAAGAATAGAAGAGAAGATACTTTCTTATTTATTGGCATGCAAATCTGCTTGTCAAATGTGGGAGAAATTGAACACAATTTATGAAGCAAAATCTAAGGTCGGAGTACACCTTATTCAACAGAAGTTTTACAGCACGGAGTTCGAGGAACCAATGGCAGCATTCATATCCAAAGTTGAGGAACTTGCCAATCAGTTAAGAAATAATGGAGAAGATCTTTCTGAGAAGATGGTAGTCACAAAGATTGTCATGAGCCTGCCTGATAAATACCGACACTTCATCTCAGCATGGGAGTCAGTACCTGAAAGTGAACAGAATATGAAGAATTTGACAGCAAGATTACTTGTGGAAGAGGAGCGTACAGGAAAGGAAACTCCGTCATCATCAGCCCTTATGGCAAAAAGAAACAACAAAAAATTACAAGTCAATAAAACTGAACTAAAGTGTTTTATCTGTGGTAAAGCTGGACACTTAAAGAAAGACTGTAAAGTGCGGAAGTGTAACTTTTGTGGGAAAATGGGTCATATATACAAGGACTGCAGAAGCAGGCAAGGGCAACATAAAGGTAATCACAATGCTTTTATCCTGAATAATTACAAATTGATCCAAAATAAAGATTGGGTTTTGGATACAGGGGCGAGTGAACATATGTGTTTCAAAAGAGAGTTATTTACAGACTATACAGATATATTAAAGAATAGATTTGTAATATTAGGAGACGGTAATAAACTGAAAGTACAGGGTATAGGCAAAATAAATTTTCATGGATACAACGGCAAAGAGTATGCACCTTATATAATGCTGGATGTTTTATTTGTACCAGGTTTAACAGTAAATTTATTTTCTGTATCATGTTGCTTAGATAAAGGTTATACTATGACTTCAACAGAAGAAGGATGTCAATTTACTAAAAACAGAGAGGTTATGTGTACAGCAAACAGAGTAGGTAAATTGTATCACATGAATTTTAAATTTCATACTGAAGTGGCTTTAACATCAATTGCAGAATGGCATGAAAGACTTGCACACCAAAATATAGGTTATGTAAAGGAGGTTTTAACCAAAAACAATGTAAAACATGAAGGGTTGACTGATCAATGCACAGCATGTTTGGAGGGTAAGCAAAGTAGGGTACCTTTCCAGAGTAGTGATAACAGAGCTAGTGTACCTGGAGAATTGATTCATATGGATTTATGTGGTCCAATGGAAAAAGTTTCAATAGGTGGTTCTAAATATTTTTTGTTATTCAAAGATGACTTTACGGGGTACAGGTTTGTATATTTTCTAAAAAATAAATATGAGACAAAAAATAGTATTCAAAATTTTATCATAACTTTCAAAAATGAAAGTGGGTACAAAATTCAGAAAATGAGATCAGATAATGGAGGAGAGTTTGTCAACAAAGAGGTAAGTCAAATATTGAAAGTGAGGGGCATTACTCACCAGACCACAGTTGCTTACACACCCGAACAGAACGGTCGAGCTGAACGAGAGATGAGAACAATAGTAGAAGCAGCCAGAACCATGCTCTACGCAAAGAAGTTACAGAAGGAACTATGGGCAGAAGCCACTAGCACAGCAGTTTATACATTAAATAGAACAGGTAAATCACCAATTCATGGCAAGACACCGTTTGAATTATTATATAAAAGAAGTTTTAATATAGAAGAGTTGAAAATATTTGGAACAGAAGTTTATGTACACATACCAAAGGAAAGAAGACTCAAGTGGGATGCAAAGAGCAAGAAAGGAATATTTGTTGGATATGGGATAAATTGCAAAGGCTACAGAGTATGTTTTCCAAACAAAGAAGTCAACACATATAGAGATGTGGTATTCATCCAAGAAAAGACAGAAGACAAACAGAAGAGCAGAATAGTTCATATTGATTGTGAAGATGACACAAGTAGCAATAGCAGAAAACACAGACAGCAGGCAGAAGACAGAAGACAAGAAGAGCAAGAAGAAAAAATAGAAACTTGGAATGATACAACAACAGAAGGTAGAAGGATAGACACAGAAGACAGAAGAACAGAAAGAGATTTACAGAAGACACAGGGAAAAGAAGAAATCGACAGAAGAGAGACTAATATACAGCAAGAGAGTAATATACTTGAAGAAGGAGAAGAAAGAAGTGGACACAGAAGAGAAGAGCACTATGAGTCATGTGAAGAAACAGAAGATGAAAGTTCTTTTAGTGAGTCACCAGTGGAGAAACCACAGCAGACTAGGACAAGGGAGATCAAGAAGCCAAAGAAGTATGGAGATTATTATACAGGATTTAAGGCATGCACAGAAGAACAACTGACTTATGACCAAGCAATCAATGGAGAAGACTCACAGAAGTGGAAAGAAGCTATAGAAAGAGAACTGATAGCATTAGAGAAAAACAATACATGGATAATAGAAGAACCACTGAAAGGAAAGAAGGTGATAGATACAAAATGGGTTCTTAAAATAAAGAAAGGAGAGAAGAATAAGGATATCTATAAAGCAAGACTAGTAGCAAGGGGTTTTCAACAGGAAGATGATTTTGACCACTCAGAGATATACACACCAGTGGCAAAATTGCCAACTTTGAGAATCCTTTTATCCATAGCCTGTAAGTACAACTTGAAAATGACACAGATGGACGTGAAGAGTGCATTCCTTTATGGGATTATAGAAGAAGAAGTATACATAAAGATACCAAATGGAATTGAGAAATATGATGGAAAAGTACTAAAATTACAGAAGTCACTGTACGGCTTAAAGAAGTCACCAAGGAACTGGAATGACAGATTCAATAATTATATGAAAGAGGAAGGGTTTATTCGAAGCAAGTCAGACTACTGCATGTACTACAAGGCGAATAAAAGATTCTACTTACTCCTATATGTCGACGATTTAATAATTATAGCAGAGAAACAGGAAGAAGTTGAGAAACTGAAACAATCACTAAAAAGAAACTTTGAAATGACTGACATGGGTAATAAGAAAATGAAATACTTAGGAATCAATATAACAGAAGAAGAAGACAGGCTTGAACTAGATCAAAGACAGTATTTAGAAGACCTACTTAAAAAGTATGGAATGGAAGAATGTAACCCGGCGATGACACCTATAGAGACAGGCTTAATACTATCAACAGAACCAGCCAAAGACAATGATATGGTGAAAAGATGCAGACAGGTAGTCGGAAGCCTTATGTATGCTATGTTGGGCACAAGGCCAGACATCTGTTTTGCTGTTAGTTATCTGAGTAGATATCAAGTTTTTGCAGATGAAAACCTATGGAAGGCGTTAAAAAGAATACTAAGATACATCAAAGGAACATTAGACTACAAATTAATTTTCAGAAGAAATTCTAAGGATGTACTAGTAGGATATACAGATGCAGATTGGGCTGGAGATAAGCTGGAAAGAAAGTCCACTTCAGGGTACATAATGAAGCTCTTTGGTTGCACAGTATCTTGGTGCAGCTCAAAGCAACAATGTACTGCTCTATCATCAACAGAGTCAGAATATGTGGCATTAGCAAAAGGGGTAGCTGAAGGTTGTTGGATTTACAATCTAGTAAAAGAAATTGGCGTAGGTTGTAATAATTTTATTATTTATATTGATAATCAGTCAGCTATTCATGTTGCCAAAAACCCTGAAAAACATCAAAGATTAAAACATATTGATTTGAAATATCATTTTGTTAGAGATAAGGTAGAAAATAATATTGTAGAGTTAAGATATGTAGCAACGGGGAAACAAATAGCAGATATGTTTACTAAAGGTTTAAATAAAGAAGTATTTAACAAGTTGTGTAGTATGTTAAATAATTAAATTCATGGATAGATAATAGTATTACTTAATGTGTAATGTAATTTCATATGATAGCTACAATAGAAGATATAAATAAATATAAGTTTGTAATTGTAAAGAATGCGTACCAATTTTATTGAGGAAGGGTGTTGCGAATTAAGAAAATAGTTTAATCAATAATATTGGAACGCATCTACACTGATTAGAACTGTCAACTGTCACACTCGTCAAAAATAGAAGTTGACAGCCCGCCTTTTTACCAACTTACTTCTCTTGTAACCACGCTCTGCTAATGGTGTACTTATCTTGTACTTTATTATATTATAGCTGATTTACTTTGGAATCCGTTTTTCCTTTAATACGACATAACCCACAATACTTATCATATTTTTAAAAACCCGGATACTTAAAATATTTCGAAAGGAAATTATCAGTTTTTCGTTGACCATTTTGTATTTATAAAAAAAAAAACGAAGTGACAAGTGACACTACCGGATGACCGGATCTATCAAACTGACAGACAAGTCAGATGTGTTTTCTTGTTTACAGTTGAAAAAGTACATTGAAATCATTATTTGTGACATTTTCCATAAAAAGATGATGGCTTGCGTGACGACACCAACCCTAAAGATACCCTAAAGATTATGTTTACCGGTGGAAGACGTCAAATTAATATCAAGCTTGTGTAAATATTGATGTACGAACCTTAATCTGTTGAAAGTGTAATAAGTTCATCATTGTTCATCAGTGATATAAATAACACCAGTTTAGGTCTACTTAATAAAAAAAACAACATCTTGATATTTGTCTTTATTCCTCTTCTACAAAAAACATGATTTTAAATGCTGAGCTGGTAGTAAAATGTTATCCTGATACCTTGCCCATCCCAAATACCAAAAAACTGTTATTACATGGTCACAACAACCGATCGTTCGGCGACCAACTATGCAATTACAGAAATACTCTAGGATGCGGTGCGTCAGACTCAAGTATACGACGGGAATGGTGAAGATTCAGGTCACAGTTGATACACCTCATTGTCCAATTCGTAAATTAAAATCCAGTGTCGAGAATATAAGCACAAAGTCAAAGATAAGCGTGAGATTCAAAAGTCCGTGGTAGAAGCCGAGAGTTTTTAGGGTAAAGCAGAGATCAAATGTCCAACAGAGTAACAAAAATCCGTTAAAGAAAGCGAAAATTACACCGAAGCAAGAATACACGCAACACAGTCGACGATCAAAGATAGTCTGCCGCATAGATAATATACTATATAAAGTACTAGTCTGGCGATCTGGCGATGGTCTGCCCACAGAGTACTTTGAATATATGGGTCTGCCCAACGACCATATGGTCGTTGGGTCTGCCTCAAAGAGTATAACTAATAAATAGGGCGAATGGTGCCCTCTTACGGTATTTTTATGCAAACATGCGCAATAGCGCCGTCTACAATTTGTATCCGAGCTAACCAGTCTATAGCTAGATAATAGGTACCAAACCTAAAATCCCAAAAAAAAATCAGCTGTTCCGTACATCAAACTCGTCAAAATACAGGGAGCAGCTGATTTTTTTTTGATACGTCCATGATTGTAGGTACTGGATGGAACATTAGTTGACGCAACCGCATATCAACGGTAACACAACCATTTTCAGCGGAACTGGCTTAATATAATAGGTTTCACAGAGGACAGGATCTGCTTTTACTAGTTTTGTTACCATTGATATGCGGTTGACTTACTGTCAATACATGTAGGCTAGTCTTTCATAGAAATGACGCAAAATGAAACAAGGAAATTGAGCCACACGCAGGTCAAATATTGTGCATATTTAATTTTCAAAAAACTACATAGGTACAGTTAGGTTCTTACTGAATGACAAAGAGACCATAGTTATAAAACTATTAGGTACCTAAGATCTATGTTCCGGTTTTGGGTTTGGTTTCTGAACTTAGTTCTTCGAGTGGACCATCGTGGGCCATGGCGGCCGTGGGTGGTTATTCCAACCAGCCCACCTCCCTCCAGAAGTTGATCACGTCTCCTGATCTGTTCCAAACATCTGTGAAAGATCTGGTTGTCCCGAAGGTTTCTGTTCGAATCTGGGTGACGCCTTTGAATAAATTCAAAGAGCACATGCGCAACGGTTTATGTTTATTGTTCATGTATCTTTTAGTTAAATTATTATAATCATTTTATTAAAGATTCAATATTTTTATTCTTATGACACATAAGACAGTGACAAACAGGATGACATGACATAATTTATAAAGAAATAAATAAAGTCGAAGCAAAGAGGCCACATATATAACACAGAAAAAGACCAGTAGGTACATGAATAATATCTTATTTAAATTATTAAAATATGCTCAATTTTATTATAAAAATGTAAAATAAATATTATTACGGTATTTAAGTTATACACTCAAGTAAGCCCCCTGGCGTAAGTGTTTAATCCGTGTTTAATCTATGGTTTTTTTTTTTTCCTGTGGCAACACTACAGCTAACAGCTGATTTGAATTTGTTCTTGATAATTTATGTTTAATTATTTAAATTTAATGTTTGTAAGGCCTATTTCCAATTACTCATCAAGTAAATAGGATAATAATGTGTATTTTGTATTAGATTCACATAATAAGTGCAAAATAAGTGAAATTTTATCAATGTGAATCGGTGACAGTTGCCGGCACAAGTGAATTTTTGCATTGTCATCTTGTTAACAGGTACAATAGGTATATAATTTATTTTCTTTCAGTTTGTTTACGTGTCATAATTACAGTCAGCAACATAGTTCACTTTTAATACGGCTACTTGTTGATGCCAATGACCTTTGTACGTAAACATAACCTTAATTTGGTTTGGTGACAGAACTCCTTTCTAGTCATTTAATCTAAATTTCAAAAATTTCATTTTCTTTTTAAACTAATCATCTTTTAAACTGCTGCCACAACTACCTACTCTCTTCTTATTTGTTTTTCTTTTCCTTAAAAATCATGATGACTCGCAGCGCCCGTGCTCGCCATGAAGAGTCCAAACTCAGTCAGGCTTTGAGCGAATTAAAGGCGTCAAAGGAGTACTGTGATCAGCTAAATAAGGAAATAAATGACAATGAAAGAGTGCTCTTTGATGCCCATGAAATGAATAGAAAGTTGAAAACCGAAATGGCTCAGATATATATTCAATACAACGATGCCATAGAAGCCCGGGATAGACTCCAAATTGTTGTGGACGGGTTCAGCCAGTGTAGCATAGAGTATGAACAAGCTCTTAGTCACAAACATATACTTCAACAGCAGCTGCATGAGGCTCAAAGTCAGATCACAGAACTTGAGACCACAAATCTAAACATCACTGCCTCGCTGAATCAAAGTCTGTTCAGCGAATTGGTGTCTATTGCCCCGTCAATGGTTTCTGCCATAAACTCCACATGCAATATTGATTTGACAGGTGATGATGAATCACAATCATGTAATTCAGTGAGGTTAGTCACCAGTAGAAACAAACTAAAAAAATACATTAAAATTAATAAATACATTGCTAAAACAAAAAAAATGGTAAAAAGACAAAGATTCTTTACCAAAAATGTTAAACTTCGTAGAGATAGGTTAAATTTAATTAAACAATTAGATATTTATTCTTTTAATTTGGAGCAAAGCACTAGGAAATACAACATTGACACACAGGACTTGCAATCTCAACTTGACCATCTACAAGAGAAACTCAGTTTAATGACTGATAAATATAATACCTCTGAAGATCTGATGAGGGAATCTGTGTTGGCAATGAATGAGCTGGTTAACTCACAAACAAACAACTGTCAGCATTGTCAGACACCATCCAATGTACCTACACCGGACCATTCATTGACAACTTGCAATACCACCTTAGCGCAGCCCTGTGTTAATTTGACATTTCCTGCTATTGCTAGTTGCAATAAGAAACATTGTAAACAAGTTATAAATAATGATATTGTATTTTTTTGTGATGAGATTGGAAAGGACTTAGGCCACTTGTTGTCAGATGAATATCCAGGACACTCCATAATAAACTACTGTATGCCCGGTTGTTCTTTGTTTGATATTATGAAACAAATTATTAAATGTAACTTTAACCGGGATACTACTTTATTAATTTTTATGGGTAACAGGAGAAATGTGAACAAAGGAGAATTGCTAAAATATTATAGAACATTGTGTAATCTTAGTTTAAGAAAAATTGTGTTGTTTACATTCCCATATAGTAACAGTTTGCCACAGGAAGAAAATAACTTAAGATTTGAATTAAACATGACACTACATAATTTGACATACAATAATAATCTATTCCATTTAGTTGATACTAACAATTATGTTGGTAATAATTTGTATTTGACAAGAGATAGATATAATGTTGTTATGTACTATCTTCCTAACTATTTCAAAAGACAGATAGCTGTGTCGCTATCATATTTTTTTTCTATTTCAGCCAAAAATTTGGCTAAACAACTTGCTTCTTTTGAGCAATGCAATGACATTTTAAATAATTCTGCCAATAATTTGGCAGCAACTAATGACATTGATTACCATTTAAATTAGAAATTAGGACAATAGAGGAAACCTCTTGCTTAATAAATGAAGAAAATTTAAATACTGATTTAAATCATCTAAATGTTTCAAAAAGTATTTCTTTAATAGCACACCCATCAAATTATAGTACCTTAAATAAATGTGATAATAATTCTCTAAAAATAGTTCATCAAAATATACAGGGTGTGATAGGCAAGGAATTAGAATTGGAGCTGTTCATGAACTGTAGTTATATTGATATCCTTTGTGTAACTGAACATTGGTTAAAAGACCACCAGTTCATGTTCAGCTTTAACAACCACCAGGTTGCCAGCTCATTCAGCAGGGTTAATATGATACGTGGTGGATCTCTAATAATTGTTCGTAACAATATGAAATTTAAAGAACGTAAGGATATAGTGAGCCTCTCTGTTGAGCGAGTTATTGAAATAGCTTGCATTGAGCTTGAGCAGTTCATTGTAATGAGCGTGTACAGGCCCCCATGTGCTTCATATGATGTTTTTGAGAAATATATGGAAGAAGTATTATTAAAGACTTGTAACAGTAATAAAACAGTTGTTATCTGTGGAGATTTCAATATTAATATACTGGAAACATCACCTACTGTAAATAAGTTTATAACTTTATTAAAGTCATATAATTTGTACAATACTTTCTTTGAGCCGACTAGAATAACTGCCACTAGTGCTACCTGTATTGACAATATTTTTTCAAACTCAAGACCTTCTACCCACTTAATTATAAATGAGTTGGACTCTGATCACTGTGGCCAGTTAGTCACTTTCCCTCAGAAAATAGTCAGAGCTCAAAGAAAACTTGTTAGTTTTGTTCCGGTAAACAAAAGTCGCTTAGAACAATTTAAAAAGAATTTAATAGAAAAACTACCAGGTTTGCCTTATCACAGTAACCCGGATCAAGCTTATACTGTACTATTTAACCTCATAAATTGTGAGTTTAGGAAGGTATTCACATCAAAAACATTACCTGTTTGTGACCGCGTTATATTTAGTGATTGGGCAACACCAGGTATTTACAAAAGTAGGCAGAGGTTATATGAACTGTACCATGAAAAAACGTATAACTATGATGAAACTTTTAAAGAATTTGTTAAAAATTACTCTAAAACTTTTAAAAGAGCCTGTTCGTCAGCAAAAGCCATACACATTAAAAATAAAATAAAATATTCTGGAAATAAAATTAAAACAGCTTGGAATATTATTAATTCAGAAACGGGAAGGACGACAGTTCGGAATCGTGACTTCCATCTAAAAGTCAATGATGTAGATATTAAGGCAGACGTGGAGGTGGCTACTGAGTTTGAAAATTTCTTCACTAATATTCCCATTTTAACAACCAAAACTCTGTCATCGTCGTCCTCCACTTCTGCTTACTCAATACTAAAAGAATGTGTACCAGAATGTGATAAACACTTTAAATTCGCAATTGTTACCGCTAAAGACGTTATAGATTGTTTTAAAGATCTCGAGGTAAAAAAAACTGCTGACCTTTGGGGATTATCAGTACATACCATGTCTTCAATAATTGATATTATTGCACCCTTTTTATCAATTGTTTTTAACTCTTGTATTGCATCTGGTGTATTTCCTGATTTAATGAAACTTAGCAAAGTGATTCCACTGTTCAAATCTGGCAGCACGACTGATCCCACTAATTTTCGACCTATTTCGATATTACCAACATTGAGCAAAATCTTTGAAAAACTAATTTTAAAACAAATGTTAGGCCATTTCAATACACATAATTTACTTCATCTGAAACAGTATGGTTTTACAAAGGGTCGTTCAACTACAGACGCGGGCGTGGAATTACTGAAGAGCATATTCGAGGCCTGGGAGGAGTCGCAGGATGCTCTTGGCATTTTCTGTGACTTGTCTAAGGCGTTCGATTGCGTAAATCATGATACACTCATCAGGAAGCTGTACCACTATGGTATAAGGGACAGGGCTCTCGACCTTCTGACTTCTTATCTGAACAACAGAATTCAAAGGGTAGATGTTAATGGCAAGAGATCTGCAGGATCTGCGGTCACTATGGGCGTTCCACAGGGTTCAATTCTGGGTCCTTTCTTGTTTCTTATTTATATAAATGACTTACCTTATCACATAAGGGACAATCACAAGATTGTATTATTCGCAGATGACACATCCCTCATTTTTAAAATCAAACGTCAGTTAGTCAACTTTGAACAAGTTAACGATGCACTCTCTAGAGTTGTCCATTGGTTTAATGTAAATAATCTTCTCCTGAATGAAAAAAAGACTAAACTCATTAAATTCTCAACGCCAAATGTCAGGCAGCTAACTGCCAATGTTCAACTTAATGGAATGGAGTTGGACCCTGTTGAGTCGACAGTTTTCCTTGGAATAACCATGGACGGTAAATTGCAATGGGGCCCACACATAGAAAAATTGTCAGGAAGGCTTAGTTCGGCCGCCTACGCTGTCAAAAAAATTCGACAGATAACTGATGTGGATACAGCCAGAATTGTTTATTTTAGTTATTTTCATAGCCTTATGTCTTATGGGATTCTTCTCTGGGGAACCTGTGCGGGCATTAATACTATCTTTGTTTTACAGAAAAGGGCTGTTCGAGCCATTTACAATCTAGGTCCAAGGGATTCTCTTCGAGAGAAGTTCAAGGAAATAAATATTCTGACTGTAGCCTCTCAATATATATTTGATAATCTATTGTATGTACACAAAAATATATCCAATTTTAAGAAGATGTCCGATATTCATAGTTTAAATACTAGGAATAAACACAATCTTGCTGTCCATCGCACTCGTCTCCACAGAGTAGGCAACTCGTTCATGGGGCAATGTATATGCTTTTACAACAAACTTCCCGTTGAAATTCGAAACTTGCCCATTAAACGATTTAAAAGCTGTATTAAAACCAAACTTTGTAAAAAGGGCTACTATAAAATTTCCGATTATTTAGAAGACAAAAAAGCTTGGGTTTGAGCTATTCGCTCAACCTTGTATTACCTATATGTAATACCAAAATCATTATATTATGCAAAATGACAAACCTTTGTTTAAAATTAAAATATATTTTTTTCTTTAATTATTGTAAATGTGAGCACTATGTGGATCTTTTTTTTTCTTTTTCTTTTTTAGTTTTATTGATGGTCTGACATTTTTTGAGTAAGTACTTTATGCGACCTCCCCAAATGTCCTTTCTTTGGTATTGTTCGTCGAGTTATTGAGCTCCTTAAATCCTTGAGTTGAGCTACACGATTGTTGACAAATGCTTGCACTGACTGGACAGGTCCACTCAAATTTTTATGGTTCTTTCCTCAAAAGACCATTTCAGACATTGATCTACATGGTCCTCACATGATCTGACCAAGATTATGTCTGGACTTTAAAAGAGACTTTGACCCCTGAGTTTGTTTCGCCATTTCTTCTCAGGGTAGTCAGATAGGAAATGTCGACTTCATCTAGCTTATTAAAAAAAATATGACGTGTAAAAGTGATTTCGATATCCTATTTACAGAATAAACAATTTCATTTCATTTCATTGGTCTAGCGGCTCTTACACTGGCAGCCGCCGTTTCGTTCTGAAATAATGAGCTCTTTGTTAAACTATTTCCTTTAAACAATATATTTTTTATCATAGGGTTATAAAATATTGTAGATGCCAGAAGATACTCTTTAGGCACCCAAGAGTATAAAAATTTAATCCCAACTTCTCTACAAATCTTTATTTTTTTGTACAAAACATGCCATCATTCTTTGTGACGTGCGTGAATGCGCTGCTGTACACCACAACAATCTCTTAGCCGACGTAAAAATATCGCGGCGGGATTTCATCGCGCATTGGATTTTCAACTCTCAGAATTGAGCCGAGCTTCGAGAATCCAACCTAACAACAACAGAGTGCATCCCAGCGTGTCGAAAAATCACACTGTTGCTTGGATTTTCAACTCTTGGCGCTAAGCAAAGCGTTGAAAATCCAGTGCGCAAAAAAAGTCGCCGCTATATTTTTACGTCTTTGCGAACGTCGCGTCGGCTTACATTCGTCAGTGTGTTATTAATAGAATCTGTTATCGCCCCCAGAAGGAGCTTGTCCGTGGATGTACTACGTAGTATTTAATACCACCATACATAGGTACTAGACATGTGCGCCGATGCTTATTTGACCGGCGGCGGCATCTGGCTTCTAATATGTCGGCGGCGGCGGCGTCATCGGCGTAATCGGCGTGGATGGTGAAAATAAGTAAAATATGCCTTAATTCAAAATAAACTTTTATTTATTCACTTACATGAACATAATATGGTAAGTTCGAGATCAAATAAATCACATTTTTAAATTATGACAAAATTATTTGTCTTCTATACCTAATTACCTACCTGTAACAAATTAAAAAAAAAATTCTTGCATAATATCAGATTCCCTGACGTGTTCTCTCACAAATGCTGACATAAAGGAAACTCTCGTTTCCCCCCTTTCCTCAAGATATTTGTCAATTACTGACATTCCTTGGAAACGGCAATCGAGAAGGGTAGCCGCGATAATCAGATTATTAATGGGAAAGCGATGATTTAATTTCGCCAACATGTTTTTCTTCATGCGGCTCATTATTAGAACTTCATCGTCTCCAAGAGGTTGTTTTAATGCTTGTTCTATTTCACACCTAAAAACAAGTGCAACATTGATTGTGACTGAGTTTGATGCACTCATTATATTAACAGCGTCCCGAAAAAGTTTCAAAAATTTTATCAAGTCGCGCAGAAGTTTCCACTCAGAGTCATCAATTTTTAAATCAGACTTGTTTAGTCTAACAAGGAGCCTGTGGATAGGATTTCTGTTGCTGTTTAAGTAAATAAAAAAAATTTTTATTAAATTAAGTGCGTGCGTGTGTTATTTAATTTTGACGCCGATGACGCCGATGAAAAATTCGGCGGCGTCGGCGTGGGTAAATTGACCGGCGGCGTGCGCCGCGCCGATCGGCGCACATGTCTAATAGGTACCTATTTATACAGGGTGTTTTTTTAATGACCAGCCAAATTTTCACAGGGTGTTCTACCCATGAATATGAACAACTTTTACTATGGGACCAAACCCGAAATCGCGAAAAAAAAATCAGCTGTTCAGTACATTTTGACGAATTATGCGAACAGAAATGTACTGAACAGCTGATTTTTTTTCGCGATTTCAGGTTTGGTCCCATAGTAAAAGTTGTTCATATTCATGGCTAGAACACCCTGTGAAAATTTGGCTGGTCATTAAAAAATCACCCAGTATACATATTGGACCGATAAATGGTTAAGAACCTACAGTTTAATTGCCAATGTTCGACTTCAACATTGTATCGCATCACAGTCCCTTGGTTCATACAAAACAAAAACAGTATCTGAATTAAAAGATTCCCGGCTCTCGGAGTAAGCTGACGTTCGCCGCACGGGCGCGGCCGTAATAAAATCGCGGCGATTTTTTTTCGCGCACTGCATTTTCAACGCTCTGCTTAGCGCCGGGAGTTGAAAATCCAACAGTATGTTTTTCGTCGCGCTGGGATGCACTCTGTTTTTGTTATGTTGGATTTTCGAAGCTCGGTCCAACACCGAGAGTTGAAAATCCAGTGCGCGATAAAATCCTGCCGCGATTTTTTTACGTCCGTGCGTACGTCGGCTAACAAACGCGTCAATCAATCTTAAAAATCATGGTAAATCTTTACATTTGCAGTTGGAATGTATGGGAGAACATGTTTTTCAACTACAATGTTATGTTTGTTCCTGGGATAAATTAATCCCAGCTACGGAACCCTTCATTGTGCGTGGTCCGACACGCAGTTCACCGGTTTTTTTCCTATTCAATTCTATTTGAACTTAATATTATGCAAAATGTTCGTTAAATAGGTTCTACGAACTGTGTGTGTATCTCGCCCACGCTGACCCAATATCGGGGTTCGGGGAACAACCCGGCAACGATATCAGCGAACAATGCGGACCTATAGCAAAGTTCATTTAATAATAATAAAAGCTGAAAAGTTTGTAATCTTTGGAACTACCAGTCGAATTTGAAAAATTCATTTTGCATATTTGATAGCCCAATTCTTGATGAAGGCTATATATAGGCTATTTAACATCACGCTAGGACCCTTAGGAGACGAGCAAAAGAAAAAAAGTCGAAAGAACGCTAAGCGAAAACGAAGTAATAGCGCAGGCAGGCGATGCGGATGCGACGAGGTGGGTCGGGGGACAAGAAATTTCACGCGGGCGCCTTCGGGCCGAAGCTAGTACTCAAGGCTTGTCCGCCGTAAAAAGCGCGGTCACTGTCGGACTGCATAGAAAAGAAAGAGAAGCGCGATGACACAACGCTTGCAAAATATGAGGTACCTAATTATCGATTTACAATTTACAAAATTTATAATAATTATTACTTAAGGGGGATGTGCAGTGGTAGCCCACGAAATAGATTTTTTTTTTGGGTATTTTGCAATTTGCAGGTCCGTGTCAGGTAATATTTATTATACTTATCTTGATCAGCGACAATAACAAATTGTATTTACATAATTTTGACCATAAAAATCATCAATACATATTAGATTTGCCGTGGTGGTTTGGTCTGATTTCGGAAATCACACCACACCACGGCAAATCTAACTGCAGATGTATTGATGATTTTTATGGTTAAAATTATGTAAATACAATGTTTTATTGTCGCGTATCATATTTTGATCAAGATACAACCTGACATGGACCTGCAAATTGCATAAAACGCAAGAAAATTTGAATTTCGCGGGCTACCACAGCGCATGCCCCTTAAAGCCCGGTTTCCACCGCGAGCGGAGCGGACCCATCAAGGACTCCGCTTAACTCTCAAGAGTACGCTCGCGGTGGAAACCGGGCTTAGTGTTACGCGCAAAGTAAAGTGGTGCAGAACTGCAGAGCTAACGCCCATTGTGCATCAAGATTTATCTCGTAAGCACGATTTAACAACCATTAACTTTTATAAGCTTTTTCTTGCAATGTTTGTTTGTTAGTTAGTTTGTTTACATCGAATCTTGCCAGCTGAATTAGAACCACTTCCTCTTATCTTAAACTGAATCGACATTTATTACATATCGGTTCAGTTTCGAAGACATGCATTTTTATGATAAGCATGACCATTCTACACCTAGGATTGGCTCCACACGACGTAACTCTTCAACGGTCAACAGTACCTACAGTTTTACCTATTACTGATTCGCGATTTCAGTGGTGATGGTCTCATAATTAGTTGTTCTTAATTATTAGGGTAATTATATACCTACAATGATCAGTTTTCAGGTTTCTGTTAGGTATTTATTTCAATTATTAGGTACAACTTAGGCATTATTGACTTTAGACTTTAGGTAATTCTAATTGAGTCACAAACCGCAAAATCCATTTTGCACTTTGCGGTTTTTGATTCTATTATGAATGTATGACTCAATTGTTACTTAACTTAAGTACTTGTTTACAAATAATATTACACACAATAATGAATTATGTAATGAAATCTACACTATTTTACGTAGGAGCTTAGTATTTGTCTATAACAAAGAGCAGAACTGCCTACAAGATAATAAATAATGAGCCACGTAGAAGAGATTGTGTATGTTGGCAACACTGACGCTGCCATTGGACTGAAGCCGGCGAATCTTTCAAGTGTTAATCGACTTTTGTTGCTGACTGTACCATAAAGGGTGGCGATTAGGTTATCACAATAAATAGTACCGTGGTTATTACAAGTTGTTATCTGGGGGCACGGGAGTGCCCCCGCCAAGACGAGCCAAGCGAAGCGCAAGGGCACTACCTACCTTTTCTCGAAGCACTTCGTCGTATTTTTGAACCTACTTAACTTGGGTTTGGATTATACCTGATAAACAAAATTTTCGGGATATGATGTCAGTGGTTGACTTATTAAACCTTTTCAATTGCATAGCTCTTATACTTTAGATTTTATTGATATCTGAAATACCCCGATTTCGTCACTGACACACTGATGATCATAAAAATTCTTAAGGTACTTCCTGAAGTCCTAGAAAGCTGAAATTTGGTATGTCAGCTAGTATTTGTACACACACAACAAAAAAAATCTAAAACTTGGAGCTTTTACCCCCCAACCCCTTAAACTAGGGGATGGAAATTTGTATGAGACTTCCGCAAAAAATAAGTACTTATACTTACGAATAATATGAATACTCTTGTATATACTTCGATAAGTGTTTGTTAATCTCCTACCTATCAACCTATACATATCATAAGCAACTTACAAAAAGAAATTAAATCCCACCAAAAACATTTTCATGTAAAATGTTGCCAAGACGAGACCACATTATAGCTTGCACTGACAAAAAGCTATCAGATCTCATGTAGAGCCAAGCTTCTAACTCTAAACGCCCTAACTCTCCAAGCCCTAACTTCACAAACTCTACACCTTAGTCAGAAATTAAATCCCACCAAAAACATTTTCATGTAAAATGTTGCCAAGACGAGACCACATTATAGCTTGCACTGACAAAAAGCTATCAGATCTCATGTAGAGCCAAGCTTCTAACTCTAAACGCCCTAACTCTCCAAGCCCTAACTTCACAAACTCTACACCTTAGTCAAAATATGTGGCTTGGCGTGACCTGATGAATGATCGCACACCGTGTGCGTTGAGTTCGCGGTAAATCCGCGGCGGACTTTTTGTTCGCGGAGCGTACTTTTTTCTTCACCGCGGAGAAAAGTCCGTCGTCTGCACAGGCCTTTAAATTATGAAGTTTCTGTGTACGGATGGTAATGAAGTTTTTTTGGTGACAATTCGCAAAAGGAGCTTTTTACGTATACACAGGGTGTAAGGGACAGCCCGCCGCAAACTAACAGGGTGCATTCAGCTCCTCATTTTGAATTATATTCCACTGGAAATGTTCTCAGGAAAATTTTCATTAAAAAAAAAAATCAGTTACATTTTCATCATTTCATCGTAAAATTGCATTGTGTGTTCGCAGCACTCCATTTATGTAAAAAAAACTAAAAAAAAAACAGCAAAAAAAAACCAGCAATGGATGTTGAAATACTCTAACCAACGACGCGTGAAATCTGTTCACTTTCTGTCTAGCTACAGAGTTCATCGAAGTCACCGCATACCTATTACCTTCCCCTCCCAACCAGTAATAGACGCTCCGATTTCTGCACAAAAACACAAACAAATCAAGTTTATTGGATTCCCTTAACGTTCCTGAAAAAATTTCATGTACCGGTCATCTTAGTATGACATACTGAATTCACCCTATCAGTTTGCGGAGGGCTGTCCCTTACACCCTGTAGATTGCAATAAATTGAAAATTAAAATATATAAATTGTACTTCAGGCCTTTAGCTTTAATATTGCGTTTTAATTAAAGTCATAATTTCGAATGTAGACAAATAAACATCGAAAGATCTGCCGAAGTCCCTAGTTGGAAAAGGAGAGGAATGATTTTACAGACAGTTTTACATGTTTTTGTTTAAATATTTAATAAAAAATATGTAATATCAGCGATACTACTTTTAAAGTTATTACCTATGTCTTTATCCTGTTAGCAAAAATCAGTTCACTTTTTTTAAAATAAATTCATGGGTAAATTCGTCTGGAATTGCTTTTGACTTAGGTGACTACTTATCCGCAAATATTTCGTCCGCGGATGAAACGTTACCCTTTTAAAATTGTAAGGCGACGAATCATCCGCAAGTTCATATGAGTCGTCGCATAGTTAAAATGATGGATGTGGTAATATCGGCCAAATAGACAAACAAACATTGTGTACAGGATTTTCGTTTTTTTTTGGGTTTTTGGTAGGCCTAGCAAACGGCTCGATTGATTGTCTGGACTCAACAAAATACTTCTTCGCACTAATCAAAATAACCTACGCAGACGACCTATGCTTCAGGCACCATGCTCGTCGACTAATTACAGGCGCAAAGCCTTCCTCATGCCGCCGGGGTAGCGGGTTGTTCGAAAGAGATACCGCGGCCCTGGCACAGGCAACTGAAGGAACACGGGTGAGTTTTAGTCAGTAAAAGTCTGACACGCCCTCCCGCTCCACCCAGAGCGGGAGAAGTCATTTTTGATGACTTCCCATCCATAAAAAAAAACGCCTTCCTCATTCGTAGTGTAAAAGCCTTCAATAGTTTACCATCACACCTGGAGTTCGATCTATTTTGCATCAACGCACACAGTATTAGAAAGATCCTAAACAAGGAATATTTTGGAGATAGTCATGTCTAAACTGTTTTGATGTTGCTCGATTCGACAGTCAACGCATATTTGGGGTCGAAACGCTCGGGTCATGGGGCGCAAGTGCGCGTTTTCTTTTTAAGGAAATTTCTCGGCGACTGGTCGAGACATCACGTGACCAGAGGGCTGGCTTGTTCTTTGGCCAAAGAATTAGCATTGCCATTCAACGTGGCAATGCTGCCAGTCTTCTGGGCACGTTTCCGGATGACATCGATGCGGACGAGTACTTCGACGCCTAAGTGTCGTTTTGTTTTTTTATTTATTTGTATATTTAGTTAGTCATTTACTTTAGTACTAGTATAGTGTTAATTTGTATATTGTTTAATAAAATGCAACAAGTATCCTTATAAACCAAAAAAAAAAAAAAACTTTTACTATTATGTCAATAAATAAATATATTGCCTGTTCTTTGGTTTCGCTAGCGGATATGCTCGAGAATTGTTTTTTTTAAATATTTTTTTATACTGGTAAGTAAATCAGAATAATAAGCAATGTACCTACCTAAATAAATTTATTTATTTATTTATTTTATTGAAAGGAACAGCAAACAGTTACATTATAAGAACTTACAACTATATTTTAATAAACAATATTATTAATAATATAACCCACAACGCTGTCCACAGGTAGACATAAAAGTTTAAAAAGGAAAAAAAAAAGTGTAAACGCTAGGGGTTTTTACAATAATTAGCTAATTTCGTGCAATAATTAGCTGTATAAATAATGTTAATAAGCTTAAATTTAGTTAAAGTCCTTATTAAGTATGATGTAATTAAGTATGTGTCTACTCAATGGAATTAATTAATAGAGAGGAGTGAGTGAGGCTTTTGAATTTACTCATTGAACAATTGAAGATGTCAATATTTTCAAAAGTTCTATTATAAGAGTCGACCATACGGCGGACAGGTGCGCGCTCTCCAGAATTAGTTCGGCACGAATTCACTGCAAATAGAGTGCCTGCGCGTACCTGTCGCCTGTGAAAGGTTCTAGGCACCGCGTAACAAATCATGTTATTTAGATTTATACAATTGAATTTATTTCTGACAATTTTATATAAAATAATGGCTTCAAGGTAGTAAGTAAATGACAGGTACTTACTATTTTACTGCGAAACCTGAGTTTTGTTATAAATATGAGTACTTACATTGAAATAGATTGTTAATACTTAAATAACCAACTATATTTAATTTTTTTTTGTTTTTATTATTACATACTTATGTATTTTTTTTTAATTTTTTTTTTAGTCTTATAGGTATACATAAAAGTATTTTTGTTCGATTTAACCACGATGTTATTATACATAGCCACTAGACAATCCGGCGAAACCAAAGAACAGACAACGTTCCTATACACAAATGTTTGTTTGTCTATTAGGCCGAGATATGACCACATCAATATGCGATGTCATAGTGCATAGGTATGCGACGACTCATCCGAACTTGCGGATGATTCGTCGCCTTACAATTTTAAAAGGGTAACGTTTCATCCGCGGATGAAATATTTGCGGATGAGTAGTCACCTAAGTCTTGCTTTTTGCACGAAACCACGGAATGACCCATGTATAAAAAACAGAACCGCTAGCGCACCGAGGCCTCCGTTCCGATTTCTAAAAAAGGTTGCTATTTAGAGACATCGTTTTATTTTTCCTGTAATTTTTAAGGCGAAAGCGCCAGGGTAGGCCGCGAAATTCTAAATTTCTTACGTTTTTTGCAATTTGTAGGTCAGTGTGAGCTTGTATGTTGATTAAAATATGATTCGCGGCCGTAGCTAATATGGCTTTACAGCATTATAATCATTAGAATCAGCAATACAACTCCATAAGTTAGCATTTACCTCAAACCTCATGATTTCATGAAATCGCTAGATTTGAGGTAAATGCTAACTTATGGAGTTGTATTGCTGATTATAATGATTATAATTCTGTAAAGCCATATTAGCTACGGCCGCGAATCATATTTTAATCAACATACAAGCTCACACTGACCTACAAATTGCAAAAAACGTAAGAAATTTTGAATTTCGCGGACTACCCTGGCGCATCAACTTAAGTACATAAAACTTCTATCACATAGAATAATTTCAGATTTTTGTCTATGCAAACTTCGGAGATAAGGGGTGGGGGGGGGGGGCGGGGGTATTTTTTTTTCATCAAAAGCCGACAACTGTGTGAACTAAACATTTTTTTTTAGTTCGCACAGTTTTCGACTTTTGACGAAAAAAAAAAAATATCCACCCCACCGCCCCTTATCTCCTAGTAGCCCCACTTTGTCCCTGTTGCAAAAACAAAAAAAAATTTCTTTCTTATTTGCAAAATAGTTGGGTAAACGTCATCTAAAACTGTTCTAAATTTTAAGTTCTATCAACTTGACTTAACAACATTAGTAGTTCAGGCAGACAGACTGAGTCGCACCATATGGGTTCCTTTTTACCATTTTGGTAGGTACGGAACCAATAACCAATGTATTTTCAGAAAGTACCTACTCCCTAAGACCTTCAATTTCATACCAAACACGATACATTAATCTTATTTTTTTGTCGCATCAGTCGCCATGTCGCCATTTTATGTGACGTCATATTTTATGTGACACATAGGCATAGCAGCAGAACAACATGACGCTTCCAACGATACCTCGCTTGTCATTGTCAAAATCAAAATGCAACGAGTAGTTTAGGAGATAAGAGGGAACAGATGAACAACCAACATACATGCATAGCCTTTTAAAATCATAACCCTCCTTTGGCTTTACCGTATTGGGGTAAAAATCTATCCAGTCGTTAGCATGCTTCAAGGGTACAAAGAATCCCACATACAATTAAAGATTCATACCTACACAACAAAGAAACATTCAACCACACATGGTTTTGGTTAAGAGGATACATCGAGGCGTGATTTAGCTCGGTGTGTAAGCGAAATGGCGTTATGGCTGTCTAGTTTGATGCGCCAGAAGACTCTCACGCGCACTAGGAATGAAACGCGTTTCGTTTAAATGTAGATGACAAAATGCTATATTTAAGGCGGTGAGAGCCGTAAAAACGTCGTTTTGTTTAGTGTTTTATTCGTAGATAACACGTATTTAAATTTTGAAAAAAATATATTACTTAGTTCAGACTTCGATCTAGAAATTTCGGCCGTCCGATACACGATTACTTGCACTTTACTGCATCCAATTAAATCGCAAAGACAAGTCTAAATTATGATCTATATCTTATTTCATTTGATTTATATTAGGCTTTGAACAATAAAACTTATGCCATAATAAAGGTCGTAAAAAATGTAATTTATAACGGCTATCATAATTTGAAATATCAAAATATTTATATCACTAATTCCAATGTCAAGTGTTTTCAGCTTCGCAAACGCTCGCCCTGAGCCGTTTAGTCCCGAGCGGAACGTGACGGAGGTCGGACGTGTGCCAATTTTTCGAACCCGCCACCCCCGCTAACTTCTGTCACCGGCTGCGACCGGCACAAATTAGCATGTGTTGAAAACAGTTGAATTTGAACGCTATGCCTATGTAAATAAAGACGTCACGCGCGCAAAAGCTTTATTGGTATTTATTTTTATCACGGCCTATGTTTACCAATCGCATCAAGTGTGTAAAACAGTTGAATTTGAACCCTACACTGGAGCTTATAAAGCCGCCTGACGCGCAAATTTTTGGTTCACTATTTTCAAATCTCAAATAGGTAGGTGCCACAGAATAAAGTTAGTACGGGTGGTTTTATAATGAATATCGGATAGGAAATGAGATTTCTTCATAACATCACGCCTGAATTCTTTCAAAGGGTTGGGCAGGGATGTTCAGAAAATAAGTAGGCCCTCAAATGTATTTTTCTGTATACCTACATAAATAAGATTTTTTTTTTAAATTAAGTTTTTTTTCTAATTAGGTATCTTCTTATTTTTTTTGTATTTCAAGGTCAAAATGAAAATCCAAGATGGCGGCTGCAAAAATTTCCAATTTTTCGTCATGGGTGTCGTTTTCGTGATATTTTAGGTCGCTGAAAATGATAGTGGGGTCAAAATGAAAATCCAAGATGGCGGCTGCGAAAATTTCCTAATTTTTCGTCATGGGTGTCATTTTCGTGATATTTTAGGTCGCTGAAAACGATAGTGGGGTCAAAATGAAAATCCAAGATGGCGGCTGCGAAAATTTCCTAATTTTTCGTCATGGGTGTCATTTTCGTGATATTTTAGGTCGCTGAAAACGATAGTGGGGTCAAAATGAAAATCCAAGATGGCGGCTGCGAAAATTTCCTAATTTTTCGTCATGGGTGTCATTTTCGTGATATTTTAGGTCGCTGAAAACGATAGTGGGGTCAAAATGAAAATCCAAGATGGCGGCTGCGAAAATTTCCTAATTTTTCGTCATGGGTGTCATTTTCGTGATATTTTAGGTCGCTGAAAACGATAGTGGGGTCAAAATGAAAATCCAAGATGGCGGCTGCGAAAATTTCCAAATTTTTTGACATGGGTGTCATTTTCGTGATATTTGAGGTCGCTGAAACCGATAGTGGGGTCAAAATGAAAATCCAAGATGGCGGCTGCGAAAATTTCCAAATTTTTCGTCATGGGTGTCATTTTCGTGATATTTTAGGTCGCTGAAAACGATAGTGGGGTCAAAATGAAAATCCAAGATGGCGGCTGCGAAAATTTCCTAATTTTTCGTCATGGGTGTCATTTTCGTGATATTTTAGGCCGCTGAAAACGATAGTGGGGTCAAAATGAAAATCCAAGATGGCGGCTGCAAAAATTTCCTAATTTTTCGTCATGGGTGTCGTTTTCGTGATATTTAAGGTCGCTGAAAACGATAGTGGGGTCAAAATGAAAATTTTCGCAGCCGCCGTCATTTTCGTAATATTTTAGGTCGCTGAAAACGATAGTGGGGTCAAAATGAAAATCCAAGATGGCGGCTGCGAAAATTTTCAAATTTTTCGACATGGGTGTCATTTTCGTGATATTTGAGGTCGCTGAAACCGATAGTGGGGTCAAAATGAAAATCCAAGATGGCGGCTGCGAAAATTTCCAAATTTTTCGTCATGGGTGTCATTTTCGTGATATTTTAGGTCGCTGAAAACGATAGTGGGGTCAAAATGAAAATCCAAGATGGCGCCTGCAAAAATTTCCTAATTTTTCGTCATGGGTGTCGTTTTCGTGATATTTTAGGTCGCTGAAAACGATTGCGGGGTCAAAATGAAAATCCAAGATGGCGGCTGTGAAAATTTCCAAATTTTTCGTCATGGGTGTCATTTTCGTGATATTTGAGGTCGCTGAAAACGATAGTGGGGTCAAAATGAAAATCCAAGATGGCGGCTGCGAAAATTTTAAAATTTTTCGACATGGGTGTCATTTTCGTGATATTTGAGGTCGCTGAAAACGATAGTGGGGTCAAAATGAATGACTATCGTTTTCAGCGACCTAAAATATCACGAAAATGACACCCATGACGAAAAGTTAGGAAATTTTCATAGCCGCCATCTTGGATTTTCATTTTGACCCCACTATCGTTTTCAGCGACCTAAAATAACACGAAAATGACACCCATGACGAAAAATTTGGAAATTTTCGTAGCCGCTATCTTGGATTTTCATTTTGACCCCACAATCGTATCATTTTCGTGATATTTGAGGTCGCTGAAAACGATAGTGGGGTCAAAATGAGAATCCAAGATGGTGGCTGCGAAAATTTCCTAATTTTTCATCATGGGTGTCATTTTCGTGATATTTTAGGTCACTGAAAGCGATAGTGGGATAAAAATGAAAATCCAAGATGGCGGCTGCGAAAATTTCCTAATTTTTCGTCATGGGTGTCGTTTCCATGGTTTTAGAGGGTGCTGAAAACGATAGTGGGTTCAAAATGAAAATCCAAGATGGCGGCTGCGAAAATTTCCTAATTTTTCGTCATGGGTGTCATTTTCGTGATATTTGAGGTCACTGAAAACGAAAGTGGGGTCAAAATGAAAATCCAAGATGGCGGCTGCGAAAATTTTCAAATTTTTTGACATGGGTGTCATTTTCGTGATATATGAGGTCGCTGCAAACGATAATGGGGTCAAAATGAATGACTATCGTTTTCAGCGACCTAAAATATCACGAAAATGACACCCATGACGAAAAGTTAGGAAATTTTCATAGCCGCCATCTTGGATTTTCATTTTGACCCCACTATCGTTTTCAGCGACCTAAAATAACACGAAAATGACACCCATGACGAAAAATTTGGAAATTTTCGTAGCCGCTATCTTGGATTTTCATTTTGACCCCACAATCGTTTTCTGCGACCTAAAATATCACGAAAATGACACCCATGACGAAAAGTTAGGGAATTTTAGCAGCCGCCATCTTGGATTTTCATTTTGACCCCACTATCATTTTCAGCGACCTAAAATATCACGAAAATGACACCCATGACGAAAAATTAGGAAATTTTCGCAGCCGCCATCTTGGATTTTCCTTTTTACCCGACTATCGTTTTCAGCGACCTAAAATATCACGAAAATGACACCCATGACGAAAAGTTAGGGAATTTTCGCAGCCGCCATCTTGGATTTTCATTTTGACCCCACTATCGTTTTCAGCGACCTAAAATATCACGAAAATGACACCCATGACGAAAAATTTGGAAATTTTCGTAGCTGCCATCTTGGATTTTCATTTTGACCCCACTATCGTTTTCAGCGACCCCAAATATCACGAAAATGACACCCATGACGAAAAATTTGGAAATTTTCGTAGCTGCCATCTGGATTTTCATTTTGACCCCACTATCGTTTTCAGCGACCCCAAATATCACGAAAATGACACCCATGACGAAAAGTTAGGAAATTTTCATAGCCGCCATCTTGGATTTTCATTTTGACCCCACTATCGTTTTCAGCGACCTAAAATAACACGAAAATGACACCCATGACGAAAAATTTGGAAATTTTCGTAGCCGCTATCTTGGATTTTCATTTTGACCCCACAATCGTATCATTTTCGTGATATTTGAGGTCGCTGAAAACGATAGTGGGGTCAAAATGAGAATCCAAGATGGTGGCTGCGAAAATTTCCTAATTTTTCGTCATGGGTGTCATTTTCGTGATATTTTAGGTCACTGAAAGCGATAGTGGGATCAAAATGAAAATCCAAGATGGCGGCTGCGAAAATTTCCTAATTTTTCGTCATGGGTGTCGTTTCCATGGTTTTAGAGGGTGCTGAAAACGATAGTGGGTTCAAAATGAAAATCCAAGATGGCGGCTGCGAAAATTTCCTAATTTTTCGTAATGGGTGTCATTTTCGTGATATTTGAGGTCGCTGAAAACGATAGTGGGGTCAAAATGAAAATCCAAGATGGCGGCTGCGAAAATTTTCAAATTTTTTGACATGGGTGTCATTTTCGTGATATTTGAGGTCGCTGCAAACGATAATGGGGTCAAAATGAATGACTATCGTTTTCAGCGACCTGAAATATCACGAAAATGACACCCATGACGAAAAGTTAGGAAATTTTCATAGCCGCCATCTTGGATTTTCATTTTGACCCCACTATCGTTTTCAGCGACCTAAAATATCACGAAAATGACACCCATGACGAAAAATTAGGAAATTTTCGCAGCCGCCATCTTGGATTTTCCTTTTTACCCGACTATCGTTTTCAGCGACCTAAAATATCACGAAAATGACACCCATGACGAAAAGTTAGGGAATTTTCGCAGCCGCCATCTTGGATTTTCATTTTGACCCCACTATCGTTTTCAGCGACCTAAAATATCACGAAAATGACACCCATGACGAAAAATTAGGAAATTTTCGCAGCCGCCATCTTGGATTTTCCTTTTTACCCGACTATCGTTTTCAGCGACCTAAAATATCACGAAAATGACACCCATGACGAAAAGTTAGGAAATTTTCACAGCCGCCATCTTGGATTTTCATTTTGACCCCACTATCGTTTTCAGCGACCTAAAATAACACGAAAATGACACCCATGACGAAAAATTTGGAAATTTTCGTAGCTGCCATCTTGGATTTTCATTTTGACCCCACTATCGTTTTCAGCGACCCCAAATATCACGAAAATGACACCCATGACGAAAAATTTGGAAATTTTCGTAGCTGCCATCTTGGATTTTCATTTTGACCCCACTATCGTTTTCAGCGACCCCAAATATCACGAAAATGACACCCATGACGAAAAGTTAGGAAATTTTCGCAGCCGCCATCTTGGATTTTCATTTTGACCCCACAATCGTTTTCAGCGACCTAAAATAACACGAAAATGACACCCATGACGAAAAATTAGGAAATTTTCGCAGCCGCCATCTTGGATTTTCATTTTGACCCCACTATCGTTTTCAGCGACCTAAAATGTCACGAAAATGACACCCATGACGAAAAATTAGGAAATTTTCGCAGCCGCCATCTTGGATTTTCATTTTGACCCCACTATCGTTTTCAGCGACCTAAAATATCACGAAAATGACACCCATGACGAAAAATCAGGAAATTTTCGCAGCCGCCATCTTGGATTTTCATTTTGACCCCACTATCGTTTTCAGCGACCTAAAATATCACGAAAATGACACCCATGACGAACAGTTAGGGAATTTTCGCAGCCGCCATCTTGGATCTGTCTAAAATGTCTAAAATGTGTCTAAAATGTCTAAAATCTGTCTAAAATGTCTAATCTGTCTACAACTTTCAAAAATACTTACTAGAAAAATAAAACAAAATAAACTTGTATACTAATCAGTTCAAGTTTATCTACTGCATTGCTCTATTCTGTGACGCAACATAGTACCTACTCGAGTTCATGAACTCATGAGCGGTGCGCTTGGCGCGCGTTTCCCGCACATCGTAATTTATTACGTATCGCTACTCCTTGCGGGGGCTGCGGTAAGCATTTAATACCTACGGCGCTTGCTTTCACCCCGCCTTAAATCAATTTTTAGCTTAGTAAGTTCTTAGCATATTTAAATACCTTCGATTTAAAGCAAATTTTACTGCACAATAAGGGACTGCTTACGAATAATCGTATAAAACAGAAAATCGACAGTGCTACTTCGGATTTTTTTTTTATCGAAAAAATTTCAAGTAGGTATGCATGTAGGCATGTTTCGGTTTTAGTACAGCTGTAACCAATATAGTCAAACATCACATATGGAATATATAGGTTATATATTAGGTTTTATAGGAATTTAAAAAAACATAAAATTATCGATGTATCCCCTTAAACGTCACAATTAATAAGTTTACAAAACTTTTGATTTAGTCCAGTAGACAAAAGAATATGCCCTTCGATAATTCCAAAGTTTTTTATTTTCGCTGAGTGGATAACTTTAGTGAATTCATTGCTATGTACAAAAATGCTAACAGTTTAGAGTTATGCTATAGCTAATAAGTAGGTATTTCCTATTATTTCGTGTTATAACAATAATATAAAATTTAAATTAAAATACTACACTGTTTCTTAATTAGTACTGTCTAAAGTATACTTACTGAAAATGCTAACAGATAGGTACTTACTGTGGAACAATGGAAATCTGAAAATGTCCCTTAACTCATTCAATAAAAAAATTAAGTTTTTTAAATCATTTCCTATATACTTAAAGGGATAAGTTATACCTTACAACAAAAGTTCTAACAGCTAAGTTAAATTTGGCTTCACAAGTATAATTATTGTATTTTTACTTTGCGATTAGCGAAATATTGAATTTAAGTTTATAAATTTTCGCCTACACATTCGAGACAATAAGCTCTGCTACCATACAAAAGTTTCAACATATATACGTGCTATGCCTTTTGTTTAATAAATAAAATACAATTTGGATATTGCGGGGCGCGGTGTAGGTACGCCAATTCGTGCAGCGCGGCGCGGTGACACTCTAATTTAGCTGATATTGATCCCCTTGGCGGATGAAATCGTGTCCCTAATTCCCTATTACAAAACAGACTGTCAATTATTTCATCAGTATCTAGGTATTTGATTTATTATTGATTATTATATTCAATTTATCAATAAAACTTTAGTACTCACCTGAGATATTAAATAAAAGGGGAAATAATAAGTAAAATCACTGTTATACTGTGAGAAGAAACAAATAAACACTATGCAAGCTCAATCACCGACTCATCGTGAAGGAATACGTGAACAGACTGGCCACACTGACCCCAACCCAACGACCATTGCAACCAATCCTTAAAAAATTCGCAGCCTGTTCTTTATGCAGTAGGTATGTGATGAATGTATTATAATGATACATGTGCTTTTCAACCCTCATGTTATTTTCAATCTTAACAACTATTACATAGAGTCTACATTTTATTGTTTACGCTTGCCTCTAACTGCATTTCGCAGTGCGAATTCAATGATAACATAAATAGAACAAAATGATTTTGCAGTGAGTAATGTTACCAGAATATTGTTTTCTTACCATTACAGTAAGGTTATATTATTTTATTAGGAACATGTGTTGTAAAGTATTTTTTAGGGTTCCGTACGTCCGAATGAGAAAACGGAACCCTCTGATTACTCGTGTGTCTGTTTAAAGTTATTTAATAAAATAGATTAAAATTGACCATTTCCTTATCTCGGAAACTACCTACTAAGCCTAAAACTTAAAAAAAAACAACCAGCAAAATCCATGTTGGACCACGCACAATGGAGGGTTCCGTAGTTGAAAAAAACAAACATAACATTGTAATCCCAAAAAAAAATTACAATTTCACAATTTTCGGACTTTTTCCTGTACGTACACACGGCTACGCATCAAGCTATACATTTCCAGTTTACACTGACCTCTCATTGTAAGGAAATCCTATACAATGAGAGATCAGCTTATACTGGAAATGTATAGCTTGATCTGTAGCCGTGCGTACTTGTGCTGTGAGACCTTCACCCTAATTGCGTAACACATTACCAGTCGAAATCTGAGTCATTTTAAAACAAACTGCTAATCCATTGCTTCATATGTTCGAAAAATTTGACTGCTCAACAACGTAATTCACGCAATGAATGTTGTTGAAATGTCAAAATGAAACCAACTCCGATTGATAATGCGTTACGCAATTAGGATGCTTGCTTCTTGCCAAATTTCATGATTTTAGGTTAACGGGGAGTATCCTATAGGTTTTGATGTACTTGCGAGTATCAAATTGTGTTGCATAAATGGCCGTATTTTTTATTGCGTTGACTTCGAAGCTTGTTTTTTAAACTCTAGGGACCATAAACCTACGTACTTGACTTGATATTATGTAGGTACTATTACATATAGGTAATGGCATTGAAAGAACCGATATAATAACTGTCGTAAGAATAATATTAAAATAATAAAAGAAAAAGCCAATTAAACATTATTATTCAAAATAAAGACTTAGTAGAAATTGAAATGTGTGAATGGCAACACTGTGTTTATGTTTTCGGGCTTTCCCTACAAGCCGCACGAATTCATGTGGAGAAACCAATCAAGAATGATACGTTAAATACATTTAAAGTTCTCAAAATTGTGCAATCGATTTAAAAAAAGGTGAAAGAATGTTTTGTATCTGTTTAGCGCTTATTCAGAATACGTTTTTGTTTGTTTGGCCATAAACTCCTAACTCTGACCAAAATTTTTTTTTAGTTTGTCCCTTTGATTTCCTCAAAGGGACAAACTAAAAAAAATATCTTTGACTAATTTCTGATGAATCCATGAATACCTTCGGAGGTAGAGACTGGGGAACCACGTAGGTACTTTTTTTCACCCGGCGCTTTTTTATAGTAGTAAAATGGTCACTTGGCGTTAACTGATATAACTTCGAACCTAGGAGATTTAGTGTTGATTTTTTTATACAAAAAAATCGTACAACATTTGACTACACAATGTGTACTTACATAGGAAATTTCAAAATGTTCCATATCTACTGATTTATACAACGTGTAACGTTAAATGCGCAAAACCTCTTAAGGGGTCATTGTACTCATCATTATGAACAACTTTTATTATGGGACCAAACATGAAAAAAATCAGCTGTTCAGTACGAATTACCTATGCGAACATAAATGTACTGAACGGCTGATTTTTTTTTCGCGATTTCATGTTTGGTCTCATAATAAAAGTTGTTCATAATGATGAGTACAATGACCCCTTAAGAGGTTTTGCGCATTTAACGTTACACGTTGTATAGTTTCTCAGTGGTGGCGCTTTTAGCGACTACAGAAAAAGAAAAAAAAAACTGGAAAGAAACGATAATGCTTGTTTGCAAAGATAATCCATCCAAATCGAAATGCGCACTAGGTAGTGTTCTATTTAGTATGTGCTCAACAACAACAAAACACCAACAACACACAACAAGTAGGTGCATAGGCCTTGAGTTGTGTCTGTTATGTAGTCTGTAGATTATGCAATAAGGTGTTAGGTACTATTTAATATTTTACTAATGGGTAGATACTTTATTAGTACATTATGATATAAGTGCGGTAAGTTGAAAATTACAACCGAGGCGATATTGCTAGCCCGAGCTTGCTTTCTTGTAGCCCTCGCCTACGGGCTACAAGAAAGCAGAGGCTGTAATTATCAAAGCGCACGTATGTCATACGGCGTTTTATAACATATTTGCGAGGAAATAAATAAAACTCGGACTTTCTTAAACGAATAAATCTTTAAAAACACTTTCTGAAAATGAATTTGGATCTTTGCTTGTTTTCCATCAGATAAAATTTTGATACGCTTGTAAGTATCTATCGGTCGATTTTTCAGGCAAAGAGGCTTAGAGTAGCCTTTTTCGCTACCTCTGAGACTTCTGGCGGTGTCGAATTAATAAATTCATCATTACTTGACGACATTTTCAAATAAAAACAATACAGCGAAAAGAAAAAGCGCGCGGAATAATTTTTACTTGTTCACAAATTAGCGATGCCCGCTGCAGCGCTTTTTTTTTAAAAGCAAAGGCACAAAAACAGCCAGTATTACTAATAAAGTAAATTAATATTTTTTTGTTTTTGTTGTTGCAATTTATTGTCAAAATTAATTAAATTAAAGAATTAATTCTTTAATTTAATTAATGTTTATTTTTTATATTTTATCTCCCAAAGTTAATTTTATTCATAAAATGTTTACCACTTTTCTGACATAAAAACTCTTTGCTAAGATTTAAAAATTACCGTTCCTTTTAGACGGAGCATCTTGATAAACCTTACGTTTTCCTTATTAAAAAGAAACACGTGCGTTTTACATTACAATTATGCACAAGTACGTAATGAAATACATTACGATATTGAAATTCGTGAAATAAGAGACCCTTTACGAGCAAATGTGTTATAATAGTACATTATGATATTTTATAAGTGCGGTAAGTTGAAAGAAAGCAGAGGCTGTAATTATCAAAGCGCACGTATGTCATACGACGTTTTATAACATATTTGCGAGGAAATAAATAAAACTCGGACTTTCTTAAACGAATAAATCTCTAAAAACACACTTTCTGAAAATGAATTTGCATCTTTGCTTGTTTTCCATACGATGAAATTTTGATCCGCTTGTAAGTATCTATCGGTCGATTTTTCGGGCAAGAGGCTTAGAGTAGCCTTTTTCGCTGCCTCTGAGACTTCTGGCGGTGTCGAATGAATAAATTCATCATTACTTGACGACATTTTCAAATAAAAACAATACAGCGAAAAGGAAAAGTGTGCGGAATAATTTTTACTTGTTCACAAATTAGTGATGCGCACTCATCAGCGCTTTTTTTAAAGGCAAAGGCACAAAAACAGCCAGTATTATTAAAGTAAATTTATATTTTTTTGTTTTTGTTACAGATAAATGGTTGTAATTTATTGCCAAAATTAATTAAATCAAAGAATTAAATGTTTAACATTTAATTCTTTAATTTTATTTTATCCCAAAGTTAATTTTATTCATAAAATGTTGACCACTTATCTGACATAAAAACTCTTTGCTTTGCTGTCTTTGCTTTTTTTTTCTTAAGATTTAAAAAAGTACCGATGGTTTTAGACGGAGCATCATGATAAACCGTACGTGTTACCTTATTAGAAAGAAACTCGTGCGTTTTACTTTACGATTACGCACAAGTACGTAATGACACACATTACGATATTGAAATTGGTGAAATAAGAGTCCCTTTACGAGCAAATGTGTTATAAAATAATTTTACGTAGGTAATGGTAGAGTATTTATTATAAAATTTCTAGTGCCTCGTGAAGTCGTGTCGCTTACATTATACTTAGCTCAGGATTTTTAGGTATAGGATACGAAAGTTTTGATATGGAGGTCAACGACCGCTATTAGTGTTGATACTTGAAGTACGAGTTGATAAAAACTTCCGAAAAGGAGAATGTTATCAATTCGACTGTATGTTTTTTTTTGTGTTACGCGATTGCTCGTTAATTGTGGACCAATTTTGTAAAATAATTTTATAACACATTTGCTCGTAAAGGGTCTCTTATTTCACGAATTTCAATATCGTAATGTATGTCGTACATACGTACTTGTAATGTAAAACGCACGGGTTTCTTTTTAATAAGGTAAAACGTAAGGTTTATCAAGATGTCTAAAACGAACGGTACTTTTTAAATCTTAGCAAAGAGTTTTTATGTCAGAAAAGTGGTCAACATTTTATGAATTAAATTAACTTTGGGAGATAAAATATAAAAAATAAACATTAATTAAATTAAATTTTGACAATAAATTGCAACAGCAAAAACAAAAAAATATTAATTTACTTTATTAGTAATACTGGCTGTTTTTGTGCCTTTGCTATAAAAAAAAAGCGCTGCAGCGCGCATCGCTAATTTGTGAACAAGTAAAAATTATTCCGCGCGCTTTTTCTTTTCGCTGTATTGTTTTTATTTGAAAATGTCGTCAAGAATGATGAATTTATTAATTCGACACCGCCAGAAGTCTCAGAGGCAGCGAAAAAGGCTACTCTAAGCCTCTTTGCCTGAAAAATCGACCGATAGATACTTACAAGCGTATCAAAATTTTATCTTATTATGGAAAACAAGCAAAGATCCAAATTCATTTTCAGAAAGTGTGTTTTTAAAGATTTATTCGTTTAAGAAAGTCCGAGTTTTATTTATTTCCTCACAAATATGTTATAAAACGTCGTATGACATATGTGCGCTTTGATAATTACAGCCTCTGCTTTCTTGTAGCCCTCGCCAACGGCTCGGGCTAGCAATATCGCCTCGGTTGTATTTTTCAACTTACCGCACTTATATCATAATGTACTATTTTGGTTTGAAGTGTACTATACACTCGAAGTCTGACTTGGTGTCAATGGGTGGTCCCAAGTCAGACTTCGAGTGTAGAGTCTCCGACTCTCACCTCGCTGCAGAAGGATAAGTGCGTTTTCATACAGACACTTCAGCACATCGATGTACCGATAGTCAACCTGGCACCGTTAAAGAGACTGCAGTCAGTACAGCTCAAGTTTCGATCGAAGCGATGCTTTCTCGTAGTCAAAAAAACGATAAGCGGATGCAGCTTCAAACAACTCCTGGAGGGTCTTAAGAACCGATTTTTCACAGGCCAGGAGTTTGTTGTTTTTAAGCTGCTTCTGTGCCATCCTAATCTCATTCAGGCTTATGTCCGGGTTGTCTTCGGTATATAGTGTCGGGTCAATCTAGCTCTCGGGTCATTCCAGAGAGCCTAGAAAAATGGGATTCGCTTCTGAGCGCTTCTGTGTCTACAATTGCTGATAGCTTCAAAGTGACATTAAGAGCCTATACTACCTCAAATGGCTTAGCATGATCCTCCGTTACGTCGAAAATACAGCAGCTTTAATTTTGAATTAAATATATGGTAAAGTTGAGGATTAATGTTAGGTACTATGTTAGACGAAAACACGATTCCTTGAAATTTTCTCGATACAAAAAAATCCCAAAGTTACCTCCAAACCGAACAAAAAACCGCTGTTATTCAAAAAATACGTCAAATTGGATCATGAAACTTTGCATACTAACTGAACTAACTATAAAGCAGGTCTTATGTTATATACTTTTTTTAAATTACCATTATTTTCACTGTAAAAAGAAATTACCTAAACTATCAGCGTCTTGACGTTCATTCCCTTCCGCCCGACACCCCCGTTCAGTCTCGCTTCGGCTGTCGTACGCGAGGGCTGTGTCGCTTGCGCTCAGAACACAAATTACACAACAGGACGACGTAAAATTAAAATACATTAAAGTACTTAGGTTTATAGTGTTGGCGCAATAGGAAATAACCGTAATAAAAATAAGAAGCGACGGGGTTGGCGTAAAGAAACAGGCAAACATATGATAAACGTACTGAAGTAAGTAGGGTAGTTGCGCCGGTTGGCGACTTAGTTGAGTTGCTAACTTTAGACAAATCAAAATATACGCCATTTACACGTAAAATAGTTGGCATGTGAAGATTTGTGTTTGTCCACGATTTAGGATAAATCCAGGTGGGGATAACTTTTATAAAAAATAAAAAGTTACCTAAATAGTTTTGTTTTTGTTTTGACACAATATACAAGAAATAGGTAGGTATAAATTAAAAAAAATAAAACTACTACATAGGTAATTGTTTTTTTTTATAATGTTGCCTCACTCCAGGACTTCTCCTGAATATCGGAGACGGTGCCAACATCCATGGTATATACAAGTGCAGGGACAATTACATGTCACCGGTAGGCAAAAATGTATTTTCGGAGTATGGTCTGGATGCGACAAAGACATCAAAGTTGAAATTATAGAGAGAGATGACCAATATTGGGAAGAAATGGAACCAAAATTAGAACATTTTTACATTACATGCATGTTGCCTGAGCTATGCGATCCCAGACATGTTCGAAATATGCCAATTAGAGATTTAAACGAATTAAAATAATTGTTGTATAATTTTGACGATCTTTAATTACTTTCAAAATACTTATCGTATATACCTACCATACCTATCTACCTACCCTACCCACCTACCTACCTACCTACCTACCTACTTGCCTGCCTACATTCCTATCCTACCTACCTACCTACCTACCTACCCTACCTACCTACCTACCTACATACTTACCTACCTACTTACCTATCCTACCTACCTACCTACATACTTACCTACATCCCTATCCTACCATTCCTACCTATACCTATGCATCTTATATTTATACAAACCTTATGCGTACCTACAGAACCCTCAACGCAATGGTGACTCGCACTTGACAAGTTTTTTGTAGCAGTGGAATTTAGTGTGCGTCTATCTGACAGGCCCCAACGAGATTCATCAACGGGTGATAGCTTTTCATAAAGACATTATTTTGTACCTAAAGAAAATAAATAAGATATATTTTGTACCTCGACAGTTTTTGATTAAATGACGTTTTTATGAAGTGTCTTGCTAGCGGGCCCTTTATGGTTATTTTTATTGTTATTATACTTACAGATCGCACAATAGTGTTAGGAGCTTGATACTATTATGTACCTTACAAATCCAAAATCTCTACTTTCTGTGAGCTACACTTCAGAAGATATTCGTTATTAAACAAGCGTCCAGCCAGCGGGCCCCTTTTTTAAATACTACTATTTTATATCATACAATAGTGTTAGGAGCTTGATACTATTATGTATCTTACAAATCCAAAATCTCTACTTTCTGTGAGCTACACTTCAGAAGATATTCGTTATTTAAACAAGCGTCCAGCCAGCGGGCCCCTTTTTAAATACTACTATTTTATATCATACAATAGTGTTAGGAGCTTGATACTATTATGTACCTTACAAATCCAAAATTTCAACTTTCTCGAGCACTTCAGAAGATATTCGTTAATTAAACGATCGTCTAGCCAGCAAACCCCTTTTCAAACATTATACCTACGTTCATAATCCAATAGGGCTATAACACCAAAACTGGGATTAAGAAAAAGAGTAAGGCCCGTATTACAGAACGTTGCTCAAGTCCAGTTTGATCGCCGATCAGCTGATCACAGTTTATGTATAGAATCAGTACTCGAGCATCGTTCTTATTCCAGAACGGTAATCAATCTATACTCAGCTAAATCTAGACTCAAATCGAGCCTCAAGCAGAGATGTCTATTGTCTATGCATCAGCCTGTTTTCGTTTACGATTTATTTAATTTACCTACTCTGTTTTGGTCTTCATAGGATTACAAATATTAAAATATACCTTATGAACCCAATTAATTAGTAAATCAGCGTTATTGTGTCAGCCACGAATAAGTAAATCTGTTTGAAGTCATTTTGTAAGCAAAATTATCGACCTTTGTAGAGTGCTACGAGGATCTTTTGGCGCCTAAATGACATTGGCGGGGGGGCGTTGTTGGGAAACATTTGTGAGTTTTTTACAGGTATGGCAGCGTTAGTTCGGATTTTGACCACACGCCAAAAAAACTGTTAGAAAACTATGGTATTTCGTGTTCAAATATAATCTGTGGTCTTAACTAGTTCGCGCCAGCCTGCGCTACCGCTATTGTGTTGCCTAGCAACGTATTAATTGTCTTTGTAACTAGAAGAAAGGATAATAATTTTTCAATGTTAAAACTTGTTTCATTTCCATAATTACTACAATGTAAGTAGGTGAATTAGCCCACTGTCACCAACAAGGTAGCCATTGGGTCCTTTGCCCGGAGCCCGAAGTGAGCTTGCGTGCTGCGAAGCCGAACACACCGGTGTACATCCCCCGCCTAACTACACCACAGGCAGCGGACATCGTGGAGTACGTGCGCCAGAAGACGAGGTACACGCCAAGGGTGCAGATACTGTAGGCGCCAGGAGGCGCGCCGCAACGTCAACTTCAAGGCGTTCGTGGTGCGTGTACCGAACTGTGTTATCTGCCGCTCGTCTTGAAAGAAGACTTTTGGCCGCAAGGCGTGTTGTTCCGTCGCTTCCGCGTACTAGTACCACAGGACAATACAAGGACAAGCTAGTGAAGTGAAGTGCTACTAACATAGTTTTAAGCTTTATTTGTTAACACAAGTTTTGTTTTATACTTTATATATGTCAGTTTGCAAGGTCTATGGGACATTGTAGCCTGAAAATAAACGTTTTATTATTTATTTATTTTTATTATTTGACATATCTTTGGACCCTGCGGTCCCGGACCCTTGGAAGGCGCACGAGGGGCCGGAGCCAACTCGCACCTAGCATAGTGCATACAGAGATAATCGGCACCAGTCGACGATTATCTCTGTATGCACTATGCACTATGCAAGTGCACCCAAGGACAATCCCTGGTTGGTGCAGGACTATTGCAGAACATGGAAACAAAATAGTCTATGGGTTTGGATGGCTACAGTGGATTGGGTAGCCTGAACTATGGTAGAACTATGTCCCCTGCCTAACAATGTTATATAATGGCAGGGGGTGACTTGCACATTCAATATTTTATTATTATTATTTGAACCTATCTCCTAAATGCCTGAGAGAATGCTAAAGTTCAACCTTCTATTTATTGTAATAATTATATCCATTTTGATATGACTTGATTAGGTACTTCGATTGCACAACGTCATATAACCATGACAACGCAGATAAACTTGAAAATAACAAAAATTGACTTGACAATCTATGCTCAAGCGCGGTCTCGACCACGCTTGGGTCAAATCACTGCTTGGGTTCGATTCACGAACTGAGTAACGTTCTAAAATAAGGCCATACTCAGCTGAACTATGATCAATAAATCTATGCTTGAGGAACGTTCTAAAATTAAAATTTGACTTAAAACTAGATTTAAACAGAGATCAATGCTTGAGTGACGTTCTGTAATACGGGCCTAAGAGAGTTAAGTACGACGCTAATGATGACGATGTAAATTAAAAGAGAAAATGAAATAGTAATTATAATCTTTAATCTGTTTAAATTGTTAGGAACAAAAGATGTCTAAACATGTCGACAGTAATTTTAAATAATTTTAAAATTTCAGACAACGCGTAACAAATGTCAATTTAGAACTTAGAAATTTAAACAACATCAAAAACCTTATACAACATCCCTATACCATTAAACGAGTAATATTTGTACTCACGTTCACGAAAACGGCTCTAACTATTTAGATGAAACTTGCAATATAGGGGTTTACGGGTGCAAAAAATTGATCTAGCTAGGTCTCATACTTGGCAAAATAAAAAAAAAATAAAAATAAAAATTCGTTTTCTGTAACATAATAATGACTGACGAGCTAAAGCAAATAAAAAATCACAATTAATTAACGAATATCTTCTAAAGTATAGCTCGCAGAAAGTCGAAATTTTGGATATGTAAGGTACATAATAGTATCAAGCTCCTATTACTATTGTATGAAGAAAAATTGTTGTATTTAAAAAGGGGCCCGCTGGCTGGACGCTTGTTTAAATAACGAATATCTTCTGAAGTATAGCTCACAGAAAGTCGAAATTTTGGATTTGTAAGGTACATAATAGTATCAAGCTCCTAACACTATTGTATGATATAAAATAGTAGTATTTAAAAAAGGGGCCCGCTGGCTGGACGCTTGTTTAAATAACGAATATCTTCTGAAGTGTAGCTCACAGAAAGTCGAGATTTTGGATTTGTAAGGTACATAATAGTATCAAGCTCCTAACACTATTGTGCGATCTGAAAGTATAATAACAATAAAAATAACCATAAAGGGCCCGCTAGCAAGACACTTCATAAAAACGTCATTTAATCAAAAACTGTCGAGGTACAAAATATATCTTATTTATTTTCTTTAGGTACAAAATAATGTCTTTATGACAAGCTATCACCTGTTGATGAATCTCGTTGGGGCCTGTCAGATAGACGCACACTGGAATTTATGAATCGATTTGCAAAATATGTAACATATACGTAGGTATGTATATGTAGGTACTTGCATAGACCTACTACCTACATAAATACACGGCGCAAACTATAAAACGTAAACTTACTACTAAACCAATGGGCGGAACCTTCAGCGCTAAGCTAGCTCGCTCTTGACTAGTATTTTGTAGCAGTAGGTAAAATACTGCACACGGCTACACATCAAGCTATAACTTTCCAGTATAAGCTGATCTCACATTGTATAGGCTTTCCGTACCATGAGAGGTCAGCTTATACTGGAAAATATAGCTTGATGAGAAGTTAGTAGGTACTTAGTACATTGAAATTAATTTTGCGATGTATAATTTCATGTTCGTACCTATAATGACAAGTTAATATTAAATTATTATTGATAATTTTATTACTTAGTACTCGTCCGATATTAGTGTAGTTTACTCTAACAAAATCGCTTTGACCTTGTGTGTCCGCGTCACCGCGAGTAGTAGTGTGCGAGCGAAATAAAGAGTGAGGTGGCGCGGGGAAGTGGGGGCGAAATTTGAATTTGAGCTGAGGTTGTATAGGCTCTTAACATGATCACGTGACATTTCGATAGATTATGTCAGCCCCATTAACTTTTTGACTTTTCTATTAGCGTCATCGTCGCTAATCGTATGTTACTTTGTCTAGGCCGTCTGACTAGCAACGGGGTTACTGGTTGACATTTACAGCTGTCCATAGAACCTCTCGAGCTCCCTCAAAAGTTTATCGATACGGCATCGGTCTTCAAGTTCGTAAAAGAAAGTGTGAATTTGGTCAAAATGAAAATCCAAGATGGTGGTGCGAAAATTTTCAAATTTTTCATCATGGGTGTCGTTTTCATGGTTTTCAAGGTTGTTTAAGTCGCTAGGGCGGACAAAATGTAAATTCAAGATGGTGGCTGCGAAAATCTTATTTTTGTTTTGGTAGCACTGCAATATTGTTCCGGAACGTTCCATGGTTCCTGTCATCGTACATAAACATACATATCATACAGTATTTTTGTCGCACGAAGTGTCGCGCGCTTGTGGTAACCAACCCAGTGTACAAACTCGCTGTGAATGGGTGCGTGAAGACGAGTAGCGTCAGCACATAACGCACACACACATCCGCCTTCTTCGCCATTATCTCAGACGGTAGCTCGTCTAAGCTGAAATCTAGTGTACTGGTACGTATACAAATTTAAGAAGTGGGGCGCGTCATTTCAGCTAAGACGAGCTCTAGCGAGAGCTCCTGCTCTACACACACATTACAAACGCACGGGGCGTTTGTAGTTGTTCACTCGGTAACCACTATATGCGAGATAAAAATACTACTGCAAGTTTTATTACCTGACCCTACAGGCTAGTTCCAGATTACAACTTTTCAATTAGGTTCACGCAATCGAGTTTCTTTGAATTTGATCTTTGTTGTATAAAATGAGAATATTATATCAACTATCTTAAATGACTACCATTGTAGGTACCTATATTGTAGGTATATCTATATCTCAGTGAAGGTGCTCTTTCGGGGAAGTCCGCTATTTCTGCAGCCAAGTAAAGAGCTATTGTTCCGGCTGCTGCCGCTGTGTTATTTTATACTATAGGTCTTCGAAATAATGGATGTATGGATGTATGATTAGTTTTATAATTCAATTTTATTTAATGATTTCACATTTAATGTAAATCATCAGAACAGGATTATAAAACTAATCATATAAATACATCCATTATTTCGTAGACCTATAATATAAAATAACACAGCGGCAGCAGCCGGAACAGCTATGCTGTATCCCAGTTTGCAGGGTACACTCTTGATAACATTATTTTGATCATCCAGCAGTATTAAAAGCAAAAAAAAAACCCTCAGGCGCCAGAGGTCTACTAAATACAAAAGGTACATACACTACTCAAGTTGTTTTTTTTTTCAACAGTTTAATTCCTACTTGGAAATAATTTTTATTTTGTATCTACTTACTATAGGTAGGTACCTATTTTATGCCTTTATCATATTTACATTGTATTTACAGTAAGAGGTAGGTATTGTTAGTGCATAATATTTATCCGAGCCCTACTGATGACATCATCGCGTATCGCAAAATAAAACAACAGTCTATATTATTATTTATTTATTATTTATAAGGCAAGTGTCCTGACTCCTGACACATCATCGATCAGGCCAAACTTCTTAGGTAGAATTTCAAAATTTGGACAGTGGTTCCGGCATCCACTAAGAAAGGATTTTTGGAAATTTAACTCCTTAATCCTCACCCTTAACGAGTTGACTTTCCAAAAAATCGGATAAACTATAAAGGAGGAATTTCGTTTGTAAAAATCGAACTTCTTGGGTATATAAGCTTGACATTTGATGTATTTACATTAGGTATGTAAGTACCTAAATCTAAATAATTAATGTGGATAGACATTATTAGTTTTCCAAAACTACCTACTCCTAAAGGGGGTCAAAGGGGTGTGGAAGAAACTTAAGGTGCGGTCCGATTGATTTGAAACGTGTATTTGGATTTCTCAAAAATTTACCCTTATCTGGGTGAAAACGGGTAGGTACTTTACCTAATCTAGTTTTTAGGATAGGATTTTACTACCTAAGTATTTGGTACTTGTTTCGATTAATTCGAAAATTGGTAATTAAATGGAAACAAGGTACTCGTATGCTTCCGATCTCGGCAGCACGCAGAAGTGCTGCCGCAGCAGTGCTGTTGCGTCACTACTGGTTCCCAAACATTTTCTATAGGATTATATGAGATTATATTCCGAGCACTGCAGCAATGTCGCGGCAGCACTGCTTTGTAAATAGTGAAGCAACTGCACAGCTGCGGCAGCACTGCTGCGTGCTGCCGAGATCGGAATCATACCTTTATACATCAATGGGAAACAAGAAACGAATTTTCCTATAGGTATCAACACCTGTGGGGGGCGAAACGGGGAATACAGTTTGTATAAAAAATCACATTCCATCGGTTTAGAAACTTGAAAGTTGGCACAAATACTTATCTAGGTAAATAATAATTTTCCAAAACAACCCTTTATTTAATCCTGGGTGGAGGGGGGCGTTGAAGTTTCATGGGTGATGTGAAAAACCCACGCATACGAAGAACTAATTCATTATAAACTGTTAGGTAGTAGCTACAGCGCTCTTATTTACTTACATAAATAATTAAGTACATCTAAATCTAAATAAATAAATAAAAAGAGAAGTCCTGAATGACTGACCGACTGATTGACTGACTCATCAACGTCCAGCCCAAACCCTTGAACCTAGAAACCTGAAATTTTGCACAGAGGTATCCTTTATAATGTAGACAAGGAATAAGGAAGGATTTCCGGGTAGCACGTTCCCGTGGGATATTTTCCAACTTCCACGCGAGCGAAGCCGCGGGCAAAAGCTAGTTATGAAATAATATTGTATGTATGAATAACGCTATAAAAATACTTATAAAAAAAAAAAATAATAAAATTCATTTAATTCAGGCAAACCCTGTATTACACATAATAAAAATAAAATATTACAATACAATATATTACACAATATTATAGCAACTCGTACAGTCATGTTAGTGTGTTACTTCCGTTGTATATCAATAAAACAGAATCATTCGATACACTGTATACATTGCTTGCTTGTTTTGTGTAAACGTAACGTCACGTCACAATAAATTACAGGGGAAGGCCCGCTGACATACCTAAACATATTTCTAGTGTTGCTATACACTAATTTGAATTTCTACCATCTGATAGAAATTCAAAGTAAATAATATACAACACGTCCCGTAATTAACGCAAACTCTCTTAAAGGGTCATTGTACTCATCATTATGAACAACTTTTACTATGGGACCAAACCTGAAATCGCGAAAAAAAATCTGCTGTTTGCTGTCTGAAAATGATAGAAGTTTACGATTACACGAAGATTACACGATGTCTCTAAATAGCACAGTTTTTCAGAAATCATCAACAAAAATTACATAGAAATTATGGTACAGAACCCTCGGTGCGCGAGTCCGACTCGCTCTTGACCGGTTTTTTTTCTGCTGCTCTGCTCTGAAATAATAATTACTACTAAGTTGGCAAGAAAACATTTTTCTGGCAACATTACTCACTGCAAAATGCCCGCTATCATTATTTGTTCTATTTTTATCATCAATACTCGCACTGCTAAATGTAATATGACGCAAGCGTGAACAGTGAAATATAGACTTTATGAACTAAAAAATAAAGTTGAAAATGACTTTAGGTCTATTCAGTGATGAAACATACATTAATGTTTTACAAAACACACCACAAACTTCGCGATTTTAGCTCAGGAGTTGTCTCGATGACTCAAGTCTCAATCAATGGTTCTTTGTCTGTTAGTAACATCACGACGATCAGTATTCAGTTGTTATTCATCGTGGTCAGTGCCTTCGACTCAAAAAGTGCATCTTCTCTGAAACAGTGATTTTATATTTTCCTATTTAATATCTCATTGGGTGAGTAGTTGAGTACTAATAATACCTGCCACCAATATTTAAAAAAAAATACATCTTATATTCATTCATACATTTTGAAGAATTGCATAATTCAATTACCTACTCTATAAGATGATGAAATAAATTAACAGCTTATGTATTGGAAATAAGGACACAGTTTCATAGACTGTCAATATTATTTTATTACGATTTCATCCAGGCCTCTAAGGAATCTTCGTAGGCTGTAATCGATTCCTTGGAGGCTTAAGGAGGATGCGCTAAGGTAGCCTGCAAAATTCAAAATTTCTTACGTTTTTTGCAATTTACAGGTCAGTGTCAGGTTGTATGTTGATCAAAATAATATGATTCGCGACTAAGTATAACAAATAAGTATTTATTTACATTATTATAACCATAAGAATCAGCAATACTTTCATGTCTCTATAGGTACTAAGTTAGATTTGTTCTTCTAGGTTTGATTTCCGAAATCAAACCTAGAAGAGTACAAATCTAACAGGTTTGACCGTTTGACTGACAGAGACTCTATAATGGTGCCGATTCTCTTGTCACAAATGCCTCTAAAATAGACTAAAAATCACTAAAATTTAGTTTATTCCTGTCAAACAACGATTTCCCATTCTGAAATTGATTAAAGTAACACAACTTAACTAAATTTTAGTTTGACAGCACTAAGATTGTACTGAGATAATAATTTAGTGAGAATGGCAATTTTGCTATTCTGAATTTGACGTTTTTTCACCTAAAATTTTGATTGTCAAACTAAATCAGACTATTTTTAATCGCGATTAAAAAGGTGTGGAATAAGATTAGTTGTCATTCACACAAACACCTAGACTTCAAGTGCAAAAACAGTACTGTATTTTTTTTTTTCCATAAATCTCGAAAACGGTGTGTCCTATCGCAAAAATAATGAAAATTTGGCCCCCCTTTATAAAACTCTTAAACCCCTAACCATAAACTCGTAGGTACCAAAAAAAAATCCACAAAAACACGTTGAAGCTGCCCCCTCCCGGCCCACTCCAGCTCTAAAAAATATCAGACACGGTAACGGCGGCGATGTCGGATTGTCTGTAAACAAAATATGACAAGCCTTCTCACTTTTCATAGTGATTTCGTTAGTTCCAATTAAAACCACCGGGTCAAATATACTAAGAGCACTATACAACGCGGAGTCACGATTGTCAAACTCGATTTTAGTTGTGTCAACATTTTTTCGAAATATGGAGGTTTTTTTTTGCAGAATAGCTCTAAGATTCTCATAGCCAAAAGTCCAAAAGTAAGGAATTTTAGTGATAGTTTAGTTAGTTTAGTTCGGTGTACAACAAAATCGGCACTAGTGTAGAGCTGTAGAGCATGTTTCTGACTCATTCTAAGATCCGATGTGCAATATTAACGCCTGGGTACCCCTGGTACTGTATCTGCGACTGCTGCATAGGGTATTGGGTTCCATACCCAGGTACCCTATATAAAAATGTACTCTGTGTCCCCAGGAGGGGCAAATTACATTTTTTTTCCATTACGAATTTCTCAGTTGGACTTGCGAAGGGGACTTTTAAGGTTTCACCTCCGTAAAAAGCGCGATCACTGTCGGACTGCATAGAAAAGAAAGAGAAGCGTGCGATAACACAACCCTGGTAATCTGCAAAATATGAATCAATTATATATTAGGTACAAAAAATCTATTGATTGGACTAAAAAATAATGACATGAAATCATTCCTTATTATTTTGTAGAGAATGAACACTTTTAATTAAAGTTGTAGGAGTAATAGAATTATGGTAAAATGGTAAAACCTAGAAAAAATAGACCTGGATTTGGTTTTTTTTCTTTAGTTCTATAAATTAAAAAAATCAGGACATAAATGAAATCGCTCTTTTTCCTATCAAAAATATTTACTATAAAAGATGGACACCAAGTAAAAGATGGATACATAATTAGTTTCGCCGTATTTTAGGGAGGACAAGCCTTAGGCCCGGTTTCCACCAAAGCAGAGAGGAGAGGAGACGGAGAGATGTGTTCGAAATTCGAATAAACCAATCCGATTTCGGTATTTCCACATCTCTTTTCCGCTTAGCTTTCGGATTGGTATTTAAACACATCTCCTCTTGTCTCCTCTCCTTTCTGCTTTGGTGGAACTTAGCTGGCGAAGTCTGTGTGTAACCAGCCCCGTGGTGTATCTACTATAGGTATGCATATTATATTAGGTATATCTGCTTATCCCTTCGGGGAAAACTGGTTGTAATGTCCTGTTAAGTTTTCATTGGCACTGGCACGTTGGAAAGCAATTCAAGTGAAGCCGTAATTATATCATTGGACTCTTATAGTATACAAGAACAATACATAACATAGGTAAGTACTCTTCATACGAGTTGTTGTCTAGATAAGACAAACGCGTTATATTTCAGAACACGCTAGCCGGCCGGTTTCTGTCTGACGTCTGAAAGAAAGTGTTGCCAGATATTATGTTATCCACATTTTTCATTCGTGTTGGAGCTTCGATTCGAGTTATGATGGTAGAATTGGTCAACATTATTATTGAAATGATAAACAATCCAGCTTTTGCCCACGGCTTTGGTTCCGTGCGGGGGATTTTTCCGCGATAAGAAGTCTATAGCTACCTCCATTAATTATACTATAGGTATTATGTCTGATTAAAATTTTGATTAGTCAAGGATTAGTAAATTAAACAAATGGTTTATTCTTATTAGTCATACATAAGTAGCAACAGAAGTCGGTTAACACTGCTACTTTTTGACATTATCAAAATTAACACAAAATGATACGATAAACTACTTTTTAGCATTTCATTTATTATCTAACAGCTAATTTTCTTTAAAATTTACATCTGTACCGATTTTAATGAAGTATTTTTCTCAATAATTAAGAGTTAGAAAACACAAGTATTAATCGACTTTTGTTGCTGACTGTACCTAGTGTGCATAACAAGTCTTATTATGTTTATGTACTATCGAAAGCCGTTGCGCCTCACCCTTTTCAAAACTTTTTCGGTTGCACGTTGAAATCGTAGTTCGCAACGCCCTTTTTTAGTTTGACCAATGAATGAAGGATGAGCTTTTTTTTCAAAATTAGACGAAAACAATGTAGGCCACTAGCCACTGGTCGGTGCATACGAAAAGCGCCCTTATGGGGGTGACGGACAAAAGTCGTTGACTGTACACTTAATTAAGTATTCAATCCATTTTATAATATACACTCTCTCTTTGTTGGTGTATAGCGACCATAAAAATATAATATAAATAAAAAACAGGCGACACTAACCACTTTAGTCGTAGGTAGGTAAGTACAAATACCACGTTAACAATCGAAATCGGTTTAATTTTGACAGTTCAACAACATTTGTTGTGTTATTTACGTCGGCACCCTAATTGCGTAACACACTATCAATCGGAATCTGAATCATTTTGAAGCAAATTGCTAATCCATTGCTTCATAATGTTCGAAACATTTGTTTGCTCAACAACTTACTTCTAAAACGCAATTAATTGTGTTGAACTGTCAAAATGAAACCGATTCCGATTAATAGTGTGTTGGTTGGTTGAATGGTTAAGTTAAGTTAAGTTGCAAGTGAACTGAAACAAAAATGTTCAATCGTAATTGATTTAGTACCTATACTTAATTAATTTAATCACAAATTTTTTTATTCGACTAATCAATCCGTTAAAAATTTTAGTGATTGAGCCATAGAAATATAAAAAAGGATTGAACCCAACACTGCCGTTGCTCCGTTGCTATGTGAAAGAAAGACAAACCAACAAATCTATGAAGACGGTTAAAAACACACTGTCTCACGTTTTGTTACCGACTTCAATAAAAGAGAAGGTTCTATTTTCATCTGTATGTATTTTCTATAATGTATGTTCATCGATTTCTCTGTGATTACTGGACCGATTTAGGTGATTCTTTGGTAGAGCAAGCTCACGCGGAGGTCCCATATTGTAAACTCTGCGTTGGTAGATTTTGAGTACCTAAGTTTCAATAATACTTAGGTACGTATTTATTTCCACTTTGTGTATGTTGATGATGTTATATACGAGTAATTATAACACTTCCTGTCAATGTTGTAGGTACATAGTGTAAGTACCTACCTAGTGGTCATGATATACTAAGGGTATACGTTTTGTGTGGGGTAGGTACAACAAGTAAAGAGTGGAAAATAAAAAACTTTTTTGCAAAAAAAAAAGCAACAGACTTCCGAAATTAAAGTTATTTTTGACTTTGTAGTGTTTTTTTGAAAGTTGGTGGTTTTAATCCTATTGCGTTAGTAGGAAGTAGGATAATATGTCACGTTCATACTACATTAATGTAATACAGTATGCCGTAAGCTCCACTTTACCTAGGCTTACAGGTGAAGTGGAGCTTGATGTGAACTGCCATCCCATCAGGATGTTAGTGAAGCTAGGGCAGTCCCAGTTCACTTCAAGCGCACTTCACCTAAGTATTCACGGTGAGATTTTTACAGGACACTTTAATGAGCGGAGACGCGAGAGCGGACCCTGGCGCGATGAGCAGCGCTGGCGCGGGCGTGCAGGTGGTGCGGCTGGGGACGGGCGCGCAGCGCTACGAGCTGGATGACGTGGCGCTGCGGCGCCTGCTGCTGCGGCCCGAGGTGCGCGATCTGCCCGCGGTCGTACTCAGCGTGGCCGGCGCCTACCGCGGCGGCAAGTCCTTCATCCTCGACTTCTTCCTCAGATACCTCAACGCGCCTGTGAGTATTATGGGGCCGCGTTGCAGACGCGTAAAATCGGGTTTTATTCTACTAATAAGCTGTATTGACATATTTTTTTTTTAAATGCTTCAAATTTATGAAAAGTATTGTCATTATTAGCATTCCAGTCAGCTGAGTGGCGAATGGCTGGGCAATGAGGACGATCAACTGAAAGGGTTCCACTGGAGAGGAGGCGGCGAGCGCGATACCACCGGCATCCACCTGTGGCCGGAACCCATCATCGCTACCCTGGACACCGGAGAGAAGGTGGGTGACACAGTTACATCTTGGAAGCTGGCTGGAGTCACACTTGACAAATATGCGATGATCCACCAATTCACAAATCATTTCACCGGTGCAACGACGGAGCTAGTCGATATCATTGTGGGTTTTACGCCCAATTCTGTGCCGTTTAAAAAGACATTTGCTTTTCCTCAAATATTGGAACATACTTACCATATTACTTTCTGTTCCCCTGGCTCTAACACATGGGCCTACGGAACTTCTGAATATTGTTTCAGCTGCTCTTTCAGACGCGCACACTGCACGTCTCACTGCGTTTACTGTCAATACAGTTTTTTCTGCAGGAGCCTGACGATCACTTGTTCCAGTCCTCAGTGACAGATACTTATCAATGCGGTTGCAGGTGGCCGTGCTGCTGATGGACACACAGGGCACCTTCGACTCGGAGAGCACCATCGGACAGAACTCCACCATCTTCGCGCTGTCTACGCTCATCTCGTCCGTGCAGATCTACAATCTGTCCGGCAACATTAGGGAAGATGATTTACAACACTTACAGGCAAGATCCTTAACTTATTACCATAAAAACTTGTTTATCAGCTGTTGTCTTAGGGAGTTTAGGTACCAGAAACGAAGTGGTCTGATTAATTAAACATTGACTTTTGTTGGTGCCTGGCAGCTGTTCACGGAGTACGGCAAGCTGGCGTGCGAGGCAGAGGGCAAGGCGTTCCAGACGCTCCTGTTCCTGGTGCGGGACTGGCTGAGCCCTTATGAGCATGCACACGGTTTCAAAGGAGGCGCCGAGCTTCTCAGCAAGAGGCTCCAGGTAATACTATCATTGACTTATTAGAGGGGTAATTACATGGCAAACAATAAGCCCATCTGATGGTGAGTGCGGTCTTCTCTGTCAATGGATATCTGCAATACCACGTCAGAGACAAACCTCAATGAGCCTGTAACTACACCGGCATTTCTCCTTATTCCTTCGAACCAAAAATTCCTTATCAACTTTTATATCCTTAAATCTCGTGATAGGTTAAACTAGATTTATTCTGAGTTGGTCCCTCTATCTCCCTAAAAGTAAGTCCCCCGTTTAACCGAATACCCGTACAATATGATAATCTATTATTTATTTTACTAGTCGAGTCCGAACCAGAATGCAGAGTTGCGTGAGGTTCGTGAGCACATTAACTCAAGCTTCGACCAGATCAAGTGCTTCCTGATGCCGCACCCGGGCCTGTGCGTTTCCAAGCAAAACTTTGCTGGATGCATTCGTGGTCAGTATGATCTTGCTTTGACACTTTCAGCAAAAGATTTTTTTTTTTTTATTCGAACGAAGTTCCTTAACGCACGTTATACTTTGCGCGTTATCATGGCACGATAGAACAGGTGCCAGAAAGAAAAAAGATTGGCAGAAGAAATCCATAAAGCTTTTGAAAATATTGTTGCGCGAGATTTTAGATATTTCTCAGGCCTTTGACAGAGTTTGGCATGTTCGGTAGTTGATTTTTTATTTTGTCTAATGAACCTTATTAGACAAAATAAAAAATCAACTACCGACAAACTATTACATATTCCTAAAATCATATCTTGCTGACAGATATTTTTACGTTAAGCAAGGAAAAGATATAACCAAAATTAACAGGTCTTATGCAGGGGTGCCACAGGGAAGCGTGCTTGGACCGATCCTCTATTTGATTTTTACTTCAGACCTGCCCATGACAGACGGAGTCGTAATCGGCACTTTTGTTGATGACACAGCAGCCTTAACTGTTCATGATGAACAGCCACAAGCAAGTAATATGCTTCAACGCTCCCTAGACAACATCACGGAATGGCTAACTACCTGGCGGATAAAAGCAAACGAGACTAAGTCGGTACAAGTGACCTTTAAGACGCGACGCGTGACATGTCCCCCTGTGTCGCTCAAGAGAGTAGGTACAGATACCCTAAGCAAACGAAGCCTTGGAGTTTATTTGGATCGTCGTCTTAACTGGAAAAAACATTTATATTCACAAAACGAAAAGCACTGGGGATCCTACTAAGGAAAATGTACTGGATGCTTGGCAAAAAATCACAGTTGTCACTGGGAAACAAACTGCTGTTATAAAAATGTATCCTAAAACAAATCTGGACTTACGGAGTTCAACTCTGGGGCACAGCCTCCAACTCAAACCTAGAAATACTACAAAGGTTCCAGTCCGAAATTACTAATGCTCCTTGGTTCGTAACAAACCAACAAAAACCAAGAAATTAATGTAATGACTGTGCCTTCTCAGTATATTTATGAAATTCTTTTGTATGCTCATAAAAATATCAATCTGTTTAAAAAATACAGTGACGTCCATAATCTAAATACCAGGAACAAACACAAATTTGTTGTTCCTAAAACCTGGCTTAAGAAAATAGGTGGTTCGTTTAGATGCCAATGTATACGTTTTTATAATAAACTACCTAGACGCATTCAAGAACTAAGCCTTAATAAATTCAAAAAAATTATAAATCGGAAACTTTGTCAGAAAGCCTTTTATACTGTCAAAGACTATATTGAGGACAAAAAGGCTTGGGATTGAGCTGCTACAATAAATTTACACAATTAATGTTGATTTAAATACCTTTTTACATATTTTATACAACAACATGAATATTTACTTTGTAAAGTATTACTTATATTATTTTTATTTATTGTGAATGTGAAGACTACGTGGATCATTATTTTTTATTTATTTTATTTTATCCTTTTCTCAGTTTTAGTCATAGTCTGGCAGTTTGAGTAATTTATGCGGCCTACCCAAATGTCTTTTCTTTGGTATTGTTCGTCGAATCGTTAAGCTCCTTAAGTTTTGAGTTGAGCTGCACGATTACTGACAAATGCGTGCACTGACTGGACAGGTCCACTCAATCTGTGTGGTTCTTTCCTCCAAAGACCATTTCAGACAGCAATCTACATGGTCTTCACATGATCTGACCAATATTATGTCTGGACTTTAAAAGAGACTGTGACCTATGAGTTTGTTTCGGCATTTCTTCTCAGAGTAGTCAGATAGGAAACGTCGACCTCATCTAGTTTAAAAAAAATATGATTGACGTGTAAAAGTGTTTGTACAAACCTACTTACAGAAATCATTTATCATTTATAACAATTACACCATGACCTTGAAATCAGAACAGTTCAAGAAGAGATTAAACACTCAATGAAATCGTACAGGAACAGACTGGACAATCATCCAAACATATTAGCTTTGCACTTAATGAATAGTGATTCAACATTCAAAAGGCTTAAAAGAAAGTCCCCTAGAGATTTATAGGGAATATTATACATAAAGGGCGTACTTCGCTGGACTGACTGCCCTTCAAGACGTTAATAAATTTATAGGGAATATTATACATAAAGGGCGTACTTCGCTGGACTGACTGCCCTTCAAGACGTTAATAAATTTATAGGGAATATTATATATGATCAAACGAACTTCTTAAGCGAAGTTCGATCAATATTATATGAGTCGCTTCATTCGAAGATATATTATAACCAGGTAGTCCTTTTATTCTACAAGATAACATGCACACTTTAAGAGATTTATGAAAATCGATATAAGTATCGACTTTTTACAACTAAGTCGATTCTATACTGACCATAACCACACCACTAGTCAAGCTGTCATTCTTTTAGAGATAATTATGACAAATGCAAAACTTTATCACCGGGATTGGGTTGGGAGGGAACCTATATCTTCGAATGAAGCGACTCATATAATATTGATCGAACTTCGCTTAAGAAGTTCGTTTGATCATATATTATATTTCTTCGCTTCATTCTTCAGATATATTATAACCAGGTAGATGTTTAGAGAAAAGTTTTGTGTTTGATAATATTTTGTAAGATTATGTATCTAAATAAAAGTGCATTTATTTATGTACTTGATAATAACGTCTCAAAACTATAAAATATTAGTTACTCGTTAACTTGAACGCGGAAGATTGCTTGCGCGAAGTTATCGTCGTCTACGTTTGGACGATGATAATACATATTGGGTAAAAACCTTAGACGCCTTAGTCCATCCCACGGCTTTCCATAAAGTGTCCGTGGCAGCGTGCCGCGTGCTGTGCGCGCTGAACGCCGCCACGTCCACGCCCCGCTCTCGGCCAATATCTGCTTTATTCACTGTGCTGTTGCGCCCTTGTCCCTTGGGCGGGTGATTAAGAGATTGGATACTTATAGCAGATCGGTCTGTGTCGGGGACGTGGAAACCATCTTCGCGAGCAATCGCGGGGAAAATGCGAAGGTTTTATCTAAAGTATGGCAGGAATAAGGTCGGTTGATCACGACCTGCCGCAGATGTTTTTATAATATTCAAGCTTTAATCAACGGTGTTTGAACGCGTTGGGCAGTACTTTTACCACTTTTTCGTAATTTTTCCCTACTAAGTGTTCTGTTGGGGTACAAATTAGAAACATAATTCAGAATGATCTGTGAGTCCCATGTCATGCCGTACTTGGGGAAGCTAGGTTTTAATTTAAACGATCCATTGCGCAATCGTTTAATTTGGTCATCAGACGGATCTGTGACTATTTAAAGTTCCGTAGGAACTTCGCTAAACTGTTCATTTAAAAAGCGTAATACTATCGGGACAGAGCAATAAAAAAAAAATGATATTATTATTTGCGGAATGTTGCCACCACAATTTGAAGGACACGTTATATTGCTGCATCGTGTTCTTTAATAATGTCGCCAGTAGGTATCAGGTCCAGGGCTGATTCGGGCACGCCGCGCAGAGAGAACGTCTGCTTTAGAGTACTGCGGCACCCAGGATAAGGGGATTTGTGTAACATAATACAATATGATGTTCGTTAGGGTATGTCCAAATTATATCGGAAAATATTTACTTATTGTTTTCATTAATGTGAATACCACTTGGCACACGGCTTGGGGTGGCTAAAAAAGAAAGTCTAGAATACCAGTGCCACATTTCTGTATGATTTTGTGAAGACACTTAAGAATAAGTGGAGAAGGAAAGCATAAAAGAACTGATTGTTCCAGATCACTATAAGGCATCTATGGAAAGAGCTTCAAGATCTTTTCTCCATGACATATTATAATCCTGACATTTGGCATCGGCCTGAGAGGCTAATAAGTCGATTTCGGGTGTAACCAGACTTTCTGACCATCGTTCTAAGGCTAAATCGAATAGTTCGCATTCCATGTTGGGATTTAGCCTTCGAGATTCTTCGTTTGCTTCGTAATTTGCTTTGGAATTGATGTACGAGGCAAATAACCGGATATTTCTCTCTTCCGACCATTGCCAAATTATTTTAGAAAGATTATTGAAATGGATCCCACCTATCCGATTAACATAGCTGATGGCTGTTGTGTTATCAACCCACAATAAAACAGAACAATCGGATTTTTTGCTTGTGAAATACTTTAGGGCTAAGAAAACAGCTAACAACTCTTAAGTAGTTAATGTGTTGTTCAAGTTCACTATTTTTTCGAGCCACATGAGCTCGTTCGTTGTTACACACAGCTCCCCAGCCGGTACGTGAAGCGTCCGTATAAACCATAGAGCAACACGGCCCCGGCCGGTTCGCCGGGGCCGTGTTGCTCTATGGTATAAACCTCTAATTGTTACACACAGCTCCCCAGCCGGTACGTGAAGCGTCCGTATAAACCATAGAGCAACACGGCCCCGGCCGGTTCGCCGGGGCCGTGTTGCTCTATGGTATAAACCTCTAATTGGAAGTTGGCGTTTTCATAGTGTTTTTAGAATTTAGCACATTCCTTTGCCATCAATTTAAATCGTCTAGTATTACAGGGTGAGGTTTGAACTGTCTATCAAAGCTAGGAGGACATTTTTGTAAGCGTAGAAATTTTTACCTTTTTAATATTTCACCGCGGGACACGCGGCTATCAAAACTCCTATTAACTGAGCAAATTCTCTGACTGAGCAGTGCAACAATTCTGAGAATTTGTCAACTAGGTTCACAATTATTTGTTTGATTAGGTACAAGGGAGCTCTCCTCATAGTCCATTACGAACCCGATACATTTTATAAGGTTAACATGTTTTTAGGCATTCTTGAATCATCACCGATATTTGTCTCGGTGATATCCTTTGGGATATCGCCGACAAAAACTATACCTTTTTGAAGCCTTGACAGCATAAATAGGAAACGACTTCCTTCATAATCTTAGTAAAGGCTCTCGAAGCTGCCGAAAGGCCATATTAAGGCATACAATAATAAATTGAACTCGAAGGTTGAGTTCTCATTGTGGAATTGAAGTCTTAAAAATTTACGATATAGTATAAGGAAATATGCTTCTTTTAAATCCATAGTGGTCATAAAGCCATGAATAGGTAATAATTTAGATGCCGTTCGGTAGTCTTCCATTTTGAAGTGTAACAAGCTTAATGAGTTAATTTATTAATTTTTTTTTTTTGTTTTTTTTAATAAATCTTTTACCACCATTAAGGCTAAAAATGTTTTTAATTAAAGTGGCCCTTAGTAGGTTTGCTAGGGCTTACCTAATATTAACAATTTTTGTATGGCTAAACATGCCATAAAACTGAAAAAAATTTCAGTCGTAGTACATGAGTTTGTGCCACAACGTTGTGGCACATTTGAACCAAACGGTATAGGAAAACCATTACGTATCCAATTAAGAATTAGATGTTATGTTGAGCCAACAATCATTAAAATGAGACATTATACCAGCGTGTATACCTCAGTTATTGGCGCATCGCAAGCGCCGCGGCGACCAAGCTCGACTTCTACTGAGCTAGCGGTCGAAGCCTCGTGGTGCTGTTCGCCCTGTTCACACATCTCCGCACCCCCCCCCCCTTTCAGTAAGAACTGCGAGGGGCACGTTTCGTTCGTAAACTTTGTTGAGACTGAAACGCCCACACCCAATCGCTGCTGCTCAGCTTCCTTCCTCATAACTCTATGACGAGATGCTTCAGAAATAGCCACCGAAACTTCGTTATTCAGTTTGGGTGCTTGAATCAGAGTGCAGTTTTTCAGGCACAAGATAAATCATTGAACAATTTATGTTTTGCCTCCTTTGATAATTATTCCTTCTGGAAGATAGGTTCCCATCGCTGAGCTAAGTAAGATGTGATTAATTTTATCACCGAAGTTTGGGGTATTTTTTTTTCTTTTTTTTTTTCTACGAGATAATCAATAGCTCTAGCTAGATCGAGCTCTAGGCATGTACTATCTTTTTGTCAAGGAGTTGATGCTTCCACAGTTGGCATGGAAGCGTCATCAGGGACTCAGGGATATCATTGGGTGCATTATATATATATATAAATTATATTTATTTAATATATATATATTATTATATTATATACATTATATCATATCAATCGCTGTCAAATTTTCTTCTACGTTGGCGCCGCCAGGGCGGGACGTTAGGATTTGATAACGTCTAAAATGTAGGTATAATAAGACGTAACTTTGAATTACACATTTTTGTGGTAACTCACGGTAACCACTACAATTATGGATAAAACAGCTAGGTTTTATACTTATGGGTCATCATTTTAGATTGTAACAATGATGTACATTATAGTTCATAGCTCATAGTATAGCCATCGTGTTAACGCTCGGTTAACCGCCAGGTGAGACAATATCCCATGTGTTTGAAAAATCACAGCCTTCGTGTTAACTCACGGTTAACCGCCAGGCGAGACAATATTCCATGTATTTGAAAAAACATAGCCTTCGTGTTAACTCACGGTTAACCACCAGGCGAGACAATATTCCATGTATTTGAAAAATCATAGCCTTCGTGTTAACTCACGGTTAACCGCCAGGCGAGACAATATTCCATGTATTTGAAAAAACATAGCCTTCGTGTTAACTCACGGCTAACCGCCAGGCGAGACAATATTCCATGCATTTGAAAAATCATAGCCTTCGTGTTAACTCACGGTTAACCACCAGGCGAGACAATATTCCATGTGGGTATTTGAAAAATAGCCTTCGTTTTAACTTACGGTTAAACCGTCGAGCAAAAAACCGTACTAGATGAATATCACATAAGCACCATAAACATAATAGGTATCACAATCACAATCTAATAATGCGTCTGTAATCCTCGCACAGGACTAGATGGCACCATACAATAATTTATAATTGAGGGTAGTCTTAAGTACAATACATACCGGAATCAGATGAGGATTCAATTATAATTCTACGAGGATGTTTACGTCTTCGTTCGTCTTCCAGTTTCTTAATTTTACGTCGATAGTTTTCAATTTCTTGAGAATATTCCCGTTTTTTTTTTTCAGTATTTTTAATAATTAGTGAGCGCGCGTGTGCTTGCTATCGTGCACGAAAAAAGAATGACAGCTTGACTAGTGGTGTGGTTATGGTCAGTATAGAATCGACTTAGTTGTAAAAAGTCGATACTTATATCGATTTTCATAAATCTCTTAAAGTGTGCATGTTATCTTGTAGAATAAAAGGACTACCTGGTTAATATATATCTGAAGAATGAAGCGAAGAAATATAATACATAAAGGGCGTACTTCGCTGGACTGACTGCCCTTCAAGACGTTAATAAATTTATAGGGAATATTATACATAAAGGGCGTACTTCGCTGGACTGACTGCCCTTCAAGACGTTAGTAAATTTATAGGGAATATTATACATAAAGGGCGTACTTCGCTGGACTGACTGCCCTTCAAGACGTTAATAAATTCTTAACCTTCTGCTGAATATTCACACGGAACAGATTGCAAGAATAAAATGGAAAAAAAATACTTTGCGCACTTGGCGAATGAGAGCTAGACCGAAAAAAGTGTAGCATTTGACTGTCATGACTCTTTTGTTACGTGCTCTTCACGAATGAGAGCTAGACCGAAAAAAGTGTAACATTAAAATTTGACTGGCACGACACTTTTGTTTTATACATAACAAAAGTGTCGTGAACTCGTGACGGTTAAAGCGAAAGGAACTACATTTTTATTCTTCTCGTCATAAATGGCTGGCTAGGTACCTACATCTTACTTGATTTGCTAAACCAGCCTATCACTGGGTAAAATACCAATGTAAAAAGGTACCTAGTGGGACTTCAACCTAACTGGTGAAATTAAGTTAAAAATATAATATCCTAACCTAACTAAAACTATTAAAAAACTAAAATATGGCTTCGAAAAATTCCTCCGCATCGCTGTCGACTGGTAAAGTACCCAAGAGACTGTCGACATTGCCACGTTGTATGGCAGTGCTAATCCTCTGGCCAAGGTAAAAGCCAGCCCTTGGGTCACGGGAAGTGTCAACGAGCCGTTTGGAGATTTCGTTGAAAAAGAAAAAAAGAAGTAAACGCAATTAAAAAAAACTTGTGAAATGTGAGTTTACAACAAGCGCAAATCTACTTAACCCCTCGGGAAAATAAGCCATGATGTTATCATATACAGGGTGATTTTTTAATGACCAGCCAAATTTTCACAGGGTGTTCTACCCATGAATATGAACAACTTTTACTATGGGACCAAACCAGAAATCGCGAAAAAAAAATCAGCTGTTCAGGACATTTTGACGAATTATGCGAACAGAAATGTACTGAACAGCTGATTTTTTTTTCGCGATTTCAGGTTTGGTCCCATTTTTATGAACAACTTTCACTATGGGACCAACTTTGAAATCGCAAAAAAAATATCAGCTGTTTCATACATTTTGATCGAGTAGGTATTGAACTTTTGTAGGAAACCGCTGGTTTTTTTTTTCGTGATTTCAAAGTTGGTCCCATAGTGAAAGTTGTTCATATTCATGGGTAGAACACCCTGTGAAAATTTGGCTGGTCATTAAAAAATCACCCGGTATAAATAATTATGTTTTCAATTTTGCTGCAGAATTGACAGAAGAGTTCAGATTACAACTTCTGGAGCTGGTACCCTCACTGTTCGATCCGGAGCACCTCACTCCGAAGCTCATCAACGGTGAGCGAGTCCGCACTCAGGACTTGTTCGAGTACTTCCAGAAGTACGTCGACATCTTCAACAGCGATGAAGTGCCCGAGGCGGTCACCATTTTGAAGGTAATTCAATCGAAGATTAAATACCTTATTCAACCTTAAAGGATTCTCTTAGTCTTTTTAAGTTCTAATCCATGTGCTTGAACCAAAAAAAAATATATATATATAAAAAAGAAAAAAATAATATATTATTAGTATTTTTTATTAAATTAATAGGTATTTAAAAAAATCTTGAAAATTTAACTGAGGAAGGCTTAAGAGCGTAGACGGGCTGCGCGGGAATTGAAAAATAGGTATTTGAAGAAACTATTGCCGTCGCGCTGCGCTCTAGCAACCGGGCGGTATCAATATGTGAGTGAAGTCTGTATTTGTGTGCGTAGCTCAGTAGCGCGCATCTCCCGCCCGCTCGCGCCAACCAAACTACCTACGTTACGTTCGTTTCTGTCTCAGTCGGATTGAAAATATCGGCGTGCGCAGTGTTTTGTGTGATCGTGCTATTTATACTAAATTTTTCCATGAATGCCTTCTCCCTGAAATAATTGACGGTCGGATACCAAGAAATTTACCTGTAAGAGAAAGGATGGAAATGACGACAGAATAAATGTACATATTATTATATAACTTTTGTATTATTTAAAATACCCACAAGCACCTTTTCTGCCTCTTCTGCATAAATATTAAGAACTAGCTTTTTCCCACGGCTTCGCTCCCGACAACTGACTACTACCCTACTTACCTAAAAAAATAATTTAAAAAAACTTATTATCCTATTTCGGACGACGGCGACGGCTAATCCAAAAACGCAAAAATATAAAAATCGGTGTAATTAACACGATTGTCGACTTCCTTTTATATAATAGGTCTTTACCTATGAAATTGCCGTTTTGTATGAAAAAATTTAAACGAATTTTTTTCATGTATTTTTTATTTGTATTAATAGAAGTAATCACCCATGCAATCAATGCATCTTTGCCAACGCAGTGGCAGTTTATTGATGCCCTTCTTAAAGAAATCAGCTGGTCGGGAGGCAACAAATTCTTCAAAGGCATTTTGTACTGCCTCTCGGGTATTGAATTTTTTTCCCGCCAAGAAGTTATCCAAATTCTGGAAAAAGTAGTAGTCTGTAGGCGCAAGGTCTGGTGAGTAGGGCGGATGACGGAGAGCTTCCAACCCCAGTTCTTGCAACTTGGAGACCGTCTGCTGTGCAGTATGAGGTCGCGCGTTGTCGTGCAGGAGCAGAGGAGACGAGCGATTGACCAATGCTGGTTGGAGATGTGCCAGCTTCTCCATCATTGTGTTTAGTTCTTCACAGTATACATCTGCAGTAATGCTCACCCCGTTTGGTAAGAAGCTGTGATGAATCACACCGGCGCTAGACCACCAAACAGTGACCATCACTTTTCTAGGGGTAAGTTTTCGTTTAGGGCATTGTTTAGGTGCTGAACCAGGATCCAACCAACTTGCTGAGCGCTTGCGGTTATCGAACAGAATCCATTTTTCATCGCAGGTAACAATGCGGTTCAAAATTCCTTCATTTGTGTGTCTGTTGAGCAGTGCAAGGCACGTCTCGACGCGTACTTCGCGCTGGCGATCATTGAGTTCGTGGGGCACCCATTTGTCAAGCTTTTTAGCAGTGCAAGGCACGTCTCGACGCGTACTTCGCGCTGGCGATCATTGAGTTCGTGGGGCACCCATTTGTCAAGCTTTTTTACCTTGCCAATTTGACGCAAATGGACCAAGATTGTTTTGACGCTAACGTCGAAAGCTGCTGCTAATTCAGCCGTAGATTGTGTATCATCAGCTTCCACAATCGCCTTTAATTCGTAATTGTCGACCAAAGTCTTCGGACAACCGCGAGGTTCATTTTTCAGGTCGAAATTTCCAGAACGGAAGCGAGCAAACCAATAACAGGTGGTGCGTTGGTTTGTAGTGTTAGCTCCGTAAACGTCGTTGATGTTGCGTGCCGCTTGTGCCGCGTTGCTGCCACGACGGTACTCATATTCCATAATTACTCGAATTTTTAACGTATCCATGATGACGAAAAAGATTGAAATGCGATGAAAATGTAACACTAATCAATAAACAAATGACTACTTTTGGAAAAAAAAATCCATGTTTTTAAAATAAAATTAATTTGAAATTAGAATTCTTAGCCAAACAAAAATTATTTTGATTTGAAATAGCCAGTACTGCAGAACGGCAATTTCATAGGTAAAGACCTAATATATAGATTTACTTGATAAGAGCAGTCATTATTTTATAAACTCCCCTGTAAATATTTATGTCAAGTCAAAAGCAGAATTATCACACCAAGCAGTATAGTGCAAACTTTAGTTACGTATTATACCTAATGCTTACGGTTTGTATTTTTGTAAGAGACACTTTGCTAAAGTTCATTTCAATTATTAGTTAATTATAAACCCTAAAAATGTCATTGAATTGTTACTTCGTTGTCTCTTAAAAAAAAACAAAATGAGCATCAAACACTATTCAGTAAATCAGTATAGGATAAACGTCGATATCGACTGACATCACTATGATTTCGATAAAAACTTCGACACTAGTCACTTCCCTAATTGTGTACGTATTAGTCTAACCCTCCCTCACCTCTCGTCTCCCCCCGTAGAGTGCGATAGAGACAACTGCAGCTCAGAACGATTTTACCTATACAAAACCTTGACCGATCGACGTTTCGTATTCTCCTGTTTTCTCCTCGAAACCTAAGCCAATTAAATTATATTTGGTATCAAAATTTAAAGGAAGAATAGATCTATGCCCCTATTACTTGTTTTTATTTTAAAAACTTTTAAATTTTCTTTGGTAGTCGTCTGATTACGTAGGTAAAAACGGGGTATTTTTTTAGGTTTTTGGTAAGTCATATTTATTTTTGTAATAAATTATTTGAAAAAAAAAAATGACAGGGGCATGCCTTCAATAGACCTGGATTTTTATAAATAAAAACGATTACTCTAGAGGCATTATCCAGGAAGAGAATAGGGGAATACATTTGTATGGAAAAATGCAGCCCGTCTACGCTCTTAAGAGTTACGATTACGAGAAGTCTTTCAAGGACATCTGATTTCACAGAGCTCATTGTTGGCAAACACCTATTTTTCATCCATGTCCCAGTTCATTTTCTGACAGCGCATTTTGTCTTCTTCCATAGGTGTATAGCCATTGTATAGCAATGATCTATCATCTATACATCTAGACGTTGCCATGATTACAGTGTGAAGTGTGGAAGTGAGACACATATATACGAAATAATTAGGAAAATTGAGACAAAGCATCGTATCTTCTGTCCCTTACGGCGTGCCGTATTTTTGCATGGCAAAATTTAAAAATGTTGCCAAACAAAGTACTTTCAGTGTTACAAAATTTATCTTGCGTCGATTAATTTAACATTTTTGGACAGTTTTTGCATTGTGCGAATGTATTGACATGGGTTTCAGTACAAAATATGGAAGATTTCTTACGTTAAACCTCATTTCTCATACCACATAACCTAGAAAAAGTATAATATTGCTGTCTCATGACCGGCCACGCGGTGGCTCGATCTAGATGTATATTATCTAAGGTGTATAGGTAGGTATAAACTCTATTAGCCGTCCCTTCCATATAGGTATAACGCTTCTTGGTTATGTCCGAATGGCTAATAGCCTATAGTTATAAAACATTATTGATATTACATACCTAGGTACCTACTAGCTAGCAGCATAAGTACCTAGTATAATTGTGTACATTTCTACCTACGTGTCGCAGGCTACAGCGGACGCGTGCTTGCTGGCGGCGACGCGCGCGGCTCGCTCGCTGTACGCGACGCGCATGGAAGAGCGTGTGCGCGGCGCGCGCAGCCTGGCCAGCAGCGCGTTGACCGCCGCGCACGCCACCGCGCGCGCTGCCGCCGAGCACTACTTCACACAAAAGAAGAAACTGGGCTCGCAGCAAGACGCTGACGCGCGGCTCCAAGAACTCATCAAGGTATGACTTCAGACGACGACCGATGATTGTAGTCGATTTGATCAGATATTTTATCATTTATAGGAGTTTAGATTTCGTCGTACCGACATCTGAAGAAAATTTACACACCTTTTATATTATTATTTTTAAATGAAAGTGTGTTTCTAAATAGGGTGGAACTCCCAAAAAAGAGAAAATTTTATATGATCAATCTTAAAATCATCCACGCTGGGCCGTCGGCGTTGCCGCCGTCGCGGCGACGTGTACCTATCCACCGACTTAACATAAGATTGCCATGATTGTCCACCGCACCGGGAACGGGACGTCAACGAGAAACGAGATTATTCGGCCATAGTTCCGACCCCCAAGATACAGGCATATGTCTAGTTTGGGGGTCACCGTCGAATTTGTTCTTATACAACCGAATTTGAATTTTGAATAGTAAATGTAGTGTCGCTACTTCGGTGTCGTCATCTGTTTTCTCGTTGACATTCCGTTCCCATGTGCGTCGTGGCGGACAAACTGCATCACTATTTTAAATGAGATGATTTCGACTGAGAGTAGATTGAATCCGGCCACATCATACCTATACAGAGGCGGCGTAAGGCGTGGGCGACGTGGGCGACCGCCTACGGCCTCGCGGTCTGAGGGGCCTCGCGCCTCATAGCTTTATGCATTACTTAAAAGACGTGAAAAAATTTTACTCGTCATAAAACGAATTGACATACCAAATTCGTTTATTTTTTTTAGTCTAGCAACATTTGCTGGCGTTGCGTTTCTTTCGCGGGGAATCCCCGAAACATTTTTGCAAGTTATTAAAAGTTTAATTACTTATTCGTATTTATATCCCCCTCGGCCCCGTCCCTGGGGGCCCCCAAATCTCGAGAAGTAGGTAATTTTTAATCAAATCTCAAACAAGGTAAAAACATGTTCAGTAACAAAGAGGTAGTTTGTAGTTGGAGGCCCCCCCAAAATATTATTATCAACGTAACATGCAAAAATTTTCGAGCTCGCTTCGCTCGCTCTTCCATCGTAAATTTTCTTCGTTTTCAATCTTTTCTGCATAGTTCGACCAAATTACTTCTATTTTTCTAATAATGTTCAAAAGAAGAACATCTGAGACTGGGTGCTAAAATTTTCGAGCTCGCTTCGCTCGCCCCATATTCTTCAACTCAGATTGTAAGATTGTGAGATTGTGTGTTTTTGTATTCAGCTCATTCAAATTAACGTTTTTGAAGTTAAAGAGGCCTCGCAAAGCTGATGTCGCCCACACCAACGTTTGGTCTAGCGCCGCCACTGTACCTATACTGCAGCTCTAACTCAATCAATACTTAGGTGTATACCACATATTTATGTACTCCTAAGTAACCCTTCAGGAATAGCCGTTTAGAAGCGCTTACAGCTATATTTAACATTGGCAGGAGCTAGACGGGAGTCTGTCAAAATACATATTGGAAAACGAAGCGAAGGTTCGAGAAACTATGTCTCTCGCCAAGAAAACATACGACGCGGCTGTGAGCAGCGTGTGTGAAGATCACGCACGTCTCTGCCTACACCCTGGAGAACTTGAGGACCTTCACGCCGAGGCCAGCATGGCGGCGCTCGCGCTGTTCGATGCCGCGAGAGATGTACCGGAAGATGACGAAGATGACCAAAGACCGGATTTAGAGCAGGTGAGGTCCTTTTATTATTTAGTCTGACTTGTTGAAAACTGGACATATTGAAGGAGGGTTTCATTATGCGATTCTCATTCCAAATAAGTAAAAAATAAGACCTTAAAATCCTAAATTCCAATAAAATAGTTAAGTACCTATATCGGTGGTGGACTTACCTGTTTTATTTACATGTGAGCATAAATTATGTCCTTCTGTATGTCCATCGTTCAAACAGTCATGCTGTAACTGTATATTACCTACCTACGTACACCAATGCGCAATGAGACATAGACATAATAGTAGTTCAGTAACAAAAAGAATAAGTATGAAAATTATAAATATTGCAGAGTTTGGAGCGGAAGTACGAGTACCTGCGCGCCATCAACGATCAGAACAACAAGAGCGCCGTGCTGGCGGCGCGTGAGTTGTACGAAACGCGAATGAAGAGCGGGATGGATCAGGCAGGCGTCAGCTCCGATAAGCTGCAAGCACAGCACCAGGCGGCGCAGGACGCCGCGGAAGCATCCCTCGCCCACCAGAGGAACCGCTCCACAGAACACAACGATGACCCCTTCGTGCAGCAACTGCTACAAGTATGTCCCCCTCCCCCTGCATCTCCGCAAGTACACGTTGCTCAAGTGCTTAAAGCTACCGAACGAGCCGTACGAAAAGAGATCAAGAGGTTTGGACGCAAGCTAAGATTCTGATAAAGAATTAGAAAATTAGACTTAATATTCTATTTCAGAGAAATGAGCTTGTGGATCAGTATTTTTTATCGCACCCTAAACTTTAGGTACTATATTTTTAACTTGCTTGTCCTAATTTAAGGTCTTTATTTTGTTTTCGGTCAAGAAGTGTGATCATGTTTCTCATATTCGCAAGGAAATAAGATATAGCTCCCGATCCGCCGTAGCGTAGCAGGAACAATCGAATGTTATGCGGTTATGCCTCTTCTACAATATCATTCTTACTAGCGTCAGCGTCTTCATATTACCTATGCTCATTCTCCTTCCTTAAATTTGTCATCTAAAAAACAACCACATTAAAATGATTTCAATTCTTTCTCTTTCCCCGTTCATGCAATCTGTAGACCGCCCAGACTGGAATAAACAGGCCCACCGCCAGTTGGCCTATATTATGGACACTAGACAGTATCTATTTTCAATTTTATATAGGTAGGTGTTTGATTAAGGGCTAGTTTTCCAATAGTTAGATAACTCATAAGTAACTGAAGAATAAAAATTTCAATTTGACAGCTTTTGTATAGAAAATATGTCAAAATGTCATATTAATTTATTCTTCAGTTAAGAGTTATCTGACTATTGAAAAATCAGCCAGATTTTCAATACATGTTTCCTTTAGGACTAACATATAGAAAAATACAACTTTTTGTTCCAAAAAGTTGTATTTTTTTAAAATAAATGTATGTGAGTAGGTACCTACCAACCTATGTAGGTAGGTATGTATAAGCTTCCGGCTAACATTCGTGATTCTGAATCAATTTCTATCTAAGCGACGCGAAATGTTCTTCGCATCGCGAAATCTTTCTTCTTAAATCAGAAAATCCATAAAGCCAGTGGCATATGCATTGCCAAGACGAACCTTAATACCCGATCAGATAGAATCCGGTCACTCGTTCCGGCTCTTGGAGGTAGCATTAGGCTAGATTTAATAACAGGATGAAAAAAAATTTTTGACGAAGTTCGCCACAGTCGAATAAAATCAATATTATCGGCGTTTTACCTGAAATAAAACGCTTATTAAACTACTTACCTTATTCGAAGCATAATTAAACTATTGAGATAGGCTGAACCTTGTTTCCTGTGCCTTTTTTCCTTACGTTTCTAGCGATATAGCTCTGTCTCGCTCTCATGACGTCACCAGGTCAGAGAGGGGAGCGCATTTTTGAGCGCGCGCGATCGGTCTTGTTCATTGGATGATTAGAATATGTCACCTGGCAGAAATTAATATTATGCTTCGAATAAGGTAAGTAGTTTAATAAGCGTTTTATTTCAGGTAAAACGCCGATATTAAACCACTTGACCGTTATTCGAAGCATAATTAAACTATTGAGATATGTCTGTTATCGCCTGGTGACGCTCATGACGAACGCCAATGTGTAGGGAAAGATCAAGAAAAAAAATAAAAATAGAAAAGTAATTGCAATTTGTTTTTTATTGCAGAACTTAAGAGAAATTGTTTTAAAATATTCAAGAAAACATCAATAAATCAACATAATTCACTATAAGACAGGTTTAAAGAGAGCAGTAATGCTGTTACTCCTAGAAGAGCCCAAAACCTGTCGTTTATAAAATCGATTAAAAGTGTTTGAGGATCTCCAATTTCCCCGAGCCATAATATCTTCCATGGGGAAGTTGTCCAACCAATTCTTGGAAGCAACAGCGGAACGGACACTTCCAGGAGTAGCAACAATACCTGCCTGACGCATCAGAGTTTTAATCCAGCCTACAATAACAGTTCGTGAGGCCGCACGAGCTGTACCTCTCGTAGTAACAAACAAGTTAGGACATTTAGCTTCCTGACGTCTACTGGAAAGCAGTGATACGGTTTGTTCAACCCAGTATACGGGGTCCAAGTTCCTATTATCATTATTTTTAAATAATCTCCATCCTGATTGCCTATAGTCAGATGAATCAGTCTTAGACCCAAAGGCTGGCCACAAAGTTATAAAATGATGGTCTGGTGATTTAATATAATTATCGTTATCGGTCATAAGGAGTGTCAAATCATGAATACGCCTACCAGAACAGAGTACTAAGAGGGCAGCGGCTTGACTCGATACATCAAAAATATTGTCATGATTTATCGTTCTATCGCCAAGAAAACATACAAAATCATCAATATTCCACACGGGTAACTTAGAAACAATTGGTTTTTTGATTGAAATCGATTTCAAAATATGTTTCACCAAAACATGATTACTTAGAACACCTGAATCATTTACATTACAAAGCGTGGAGACCACAGACTTGTGTAACAATATTGTATTATAAGACAGTTTATGCTTTATATGCAGATCAGCCAGAAAACGAGCTAGGTCAGATCCTGAAGGATTCTTAGGGCTAATATGACTAGTTCTACACCACGAAACCCAGCGGTTCCATGCAGGTTTGTAAGTTCTTAGGGTGGAAGCGCGCCAAGAACTTTTTAAAAGATTTATCTGAGAATTATTCCAATTACCTAAATGATGTGTCCACCCCCACATTTCCATACTTCCAACACTAGATCCTGGACGCGAGGAGGTGGCAGTCCCGTTGTCACATCGATCAATACTTTGTTCAGGTTCTGTATTGTGAACGGTGGGGCCAGAGCCCGGGCTTTGAGATCTCCGCGCCAAAAGACTCTCTCCCATCTCGGTGCTACTATCAAGTAAATTCCTGATGCCTGATTGAGGTAGCTCAAAACCCTGGGTATCAGGAACGGGGGCGGGAACACCCATGCCAGATCGAATTTCCAAGCAATCGAGAATGCATCGTGGGCGACAGCTTGTTTGTCGTTCTGATCTTTCGACACGTAATGAGGGACTACGTGAGCGCTGCTGGAGGCAAACAGGTCCACTTGGGGAATTCCCCATTTTAAGAATACTAGCTTGGTAATCTCGGGTATCAGATGCCATTCGGGGACCTGGCGAAACCGCGATAGGTGGTCGGCATGGTTGTTGTACCTCCCCGGAATGTAGTACACATTGATATGAATTTGGTACTGATCTATCAAACAAAACTGGTCGTATGTTATGTCCATCAATCGCGAGGTTTTGTTTCCTCCTTCGTGACGGAGATACGCTACTACCGTGCGATTGTCGCATTGTATGGTGACCGTAGATTGACTCAGATACACGGGATGACTTTGAAAAACCTTCAATATTGCCAACATTTCTTTTACGTTGCAGTGACAATTCTTCTCGTTCTGGGACCACGTTCCCCATAGTGACTGGTTGTCCATCTGGGCACCCCAGCCTAAGTCGGAGGCGTCCGTTGTGATAAAATGTGTCGCTGGTGCGTGGTGTAGAATTGACGGATGTTGCAAATTGTGGCTCCACCATTGTAGATCGCCTATTGCATCTGCAGGTACAGTGTATACCTTGACAGAATTGTCCAATTGCAGTGTGTTTAGGAATTTCAATAGAGCTCGATAGTGCAATCTCTCTCTTTGGACAACAAAACTCGCAAAGTTTAGTGCTCCTATTACGCTTAGCAATTTCTTTAGGTCTGTCTTCCCCAAATCTATGATTTCGCGTATCTTCGCTAGTAATGAGGGTACTTTTTCCCTTGGTAGATGTTTGAGGTTTAGCCAAGGATCCCACAGTACTCCTAGGTAAACCAGGGATTTCTTTGGTGTTAGGATAGATTTTTCGAAATTTATTTGCCAACCCAGATATTGTAATGTTTTTACGAGAAGACTTACATGGCCTGCGAGAACTACTGGTTCTTGGTGAGCCAGAAGAAAATCGTCGAGAAAGACCAATATTCTCACACCTTGGCTTCACATAACTTGGGCAATCCAATTTGTCAAACTGGCAAAAGTTTTTGGAGCCGTGCTGAGACCGAAAGGTAGGCAGGTCATTCGAAGAAGCTGGTTTTTGTAAATAAGACGTAAGAAGCGCCTGTGAGGCTTTGCTATGGTCAGGTGAAAGTAAGCCTGTGAGATGTCCAGCTTGCACATCCAATCTTGGGGCTGAATGAAATCTGGGACTCTGAACACATTTATCAGACTGAAAGGGGTGGTCAGTACGAATTCGTTTAAAGCCTTTAAATTGAAAATCGGACGGGCTGACCCATCGCTCTTTGGTACTAGAAAGAGGGTAGATAAGAAACTTGATGTTGGGCTTGCAATTTCCAGAATTCCTTGATTCAACATTTTTTGAATAATTAATGTCATTTCTGGTGACACAGGTGTTTGAAACGCCTTGCTGTCTAATTTGGGCATGATTAAGGGAGGTTTTTGTTGAAAAGGTATACGGTACCCTTGAATTATTTGAATAAGAAAATCTGGTGCTTGCATTTCCTTCCAATGATCGACGAAACTCGATAACTGACCGGCTTGAAATATTTTCATGTCAATATTTACTTCTCTTGGCATTGAAGGCTGAAGGTGATGACCTTCGCTTATATCCGCCACGTTTATGAGCGTGGTATCTTTGGTTTTGTTTTGCCCCGCGGGAGCGAAAGGAACCTCTATCCACTGCGCCACTAACCTGTTGAGGATAGTTGTAATACGCATGTACCGGTCCTTGCGAAGGACACTGTATATTATGCTGCAAAAAGCCACCCTGCGAGGGGACGTTACAGTTCTGACAGCCTTGTGAAGGCATGCTTGAGTTGTTCTTACCCTGCGAGGGTGGAGCTGAATATTGTCCGTGCGAGGGACGTATGAGCCATTTTCCAACTTGCGAAGTTGAGTTATTACCATAAGCCGATTTTGTAGATGTACCAGCCGATCTAGAAGCAGGCCAGAAGGCTTTTTTGATACCGCCGGCTTTTTCTAATGCAACAACTAACTGCTCGGAATTGAATAAGCTAACCTCAGATGGAGGTATTTTCTTTATTGCCGCTTTTATTAAGGGGTCGCGAACTGCATTAGTTTATGCTATCTCTGCGCATCTGTATAGTTTCAGCCCTATGGCCACAAACCATTTGCAATAGGTCTGCCGAAACCTTGCTGAACTCACCAGAAGTGAATATGTCATTCAGCTTTTGGTTTATAGCCTCGAAGCTAACTTCTTCTTTCTGGTCTCGGACCCATGTCAAAAACGCACAAAGTTCCTTCTTTAAGGACTCTTTTTGTTTTAAAATACCGTAAGTTAACGAAGCATAAGCCCTCTCAGAGTAACTTAAGTGTTTTAGTGTGTCATAGGGTCTGATCTCCTCGTTTGCCTCGAGTTCGACGAAACCCGGGCTATGATTATACGATTTTTGTGTTTCCGCGTAACGTACTTCACTCCAATCCGGTTTATTAAAAAACTGAATTTCTTTTAAAATGTTCAAGTAACGCTCGTCTGTCTTTGGAACAGCCGGTTCTTTAAGCTTAGTTTCAACATCTAAATTATTTAATAAACTACTACCCTCCATTTCAAAATCATCCTCCGTGAAGAGGGAAAGGGCGTCGTCGGCCAGCGGTATGCTATTATTTATATTATGTTTCACTTTACGCTCCGAGCGGCGATGCTTATACTTGCCCCGCCTTTTTTTGTGACGGCGGCGACGCGCATGTTTAGACTTATGGTCAGAAGAACTAGATGAACTGGAACTAGAATCGCTACTATCAGAGCTACTACTACTGATGCTGGGATGTGAACGCATCCGTTTGGCACTAGATACTGTATTATTAGCGGTATTCGAAGGTCCTGCGACCGGTTCATCTTGCAAAATCAACGTTATTTCTTTATCCATTACGTATTCGGTATTATACTTATAACAATTGAACACTTACACACACTGGAAAAGAAAAAGAATAAACAACACACGAACGGAAAACCGTTAATTTCTGAAAATATCAACGTTGATTCACTGTAATATCAATAACGATTCACTAGAAACAGTTTTAATAAAAATTGAAAATTGGTATGCCAACTTTCGATAGAAAGGAAAAATATAGACGGTTGTGGAAAATAAATTTAGATAACTCACCTGCTTAAGCAGCAACCGTCACCGGCAAGGAAAAGAACGCCAATGTACAAGACCGATCGCGCGCGCTCAAAAATGCGCTCCCCTCTCTGACCTGGTGACGTCATGAGAGCGAGACAGAGCTATATCGCTAGAAACGTAAGGAAAAAAGGCACAGGAAACAAGGTTCAGCCTATCTCAATAGTTTAATTATGCTTCGAATAACGGTCAAGTGGTTTAATGTTGGTATTGTTTACTTTGGGCCATCGTTATAATGCAATTAATGTTTTGGGCCTTGTTGTATACTTTAAATGGTAATTTTTTTTAAATATATTTTTTCAATAAATGGCTCTTACACTCATTTTTGCGTATTTTTTTTTTGTTTTAACAATGGGGAGGAAAACTAACTTTTTATCACGCTAGGTGGCACATGATCGACTGTCCTTTTTTCATTGATTTGACATAACGAACGATTGTCAAATTGTATGGATTTGTTTGTAAAACAATGTACAGTCGTTCAGAGCGCCATCTACAAACAGCTTTGTGTGTGGCTCCCCATTATCTAAGTACTACCTACGCCATAGACCTATAAGAAATCGCTAGAAGAACTGCTTACAACTGCAAATAGTCACTTACTTAGACCTTCTAAACGCAATTTTTTTAAAATAAACCTATCTATTTTTTTTTACTGTTATTTTATTTACTTAGGTACATAATTTAAAATCAAACAGTCTTAAAAAAAAGTAATATGTACAAGTACCTATATAAAAAAATCATAGGGCATCAAAAAATTCGTCTGCATCCCTGTTGACAGGAAAAGTACCCAAAAGGCTGGCAGCATTGCCACGTTGCATGGCAATGCTAATTCTTTGGCCAAAAAATAGGCCAGCCCTTTGGTCACGTGCAGAGTCGACCAACCGCTTGGCGATGTCCCGAAAAATGTCCTATCCCTCAATGGTAGGTACAGTAGGTTGCATCAATTGGGTACCCCAGTTGTATTAAAATTGACTTTGCTACAACTTTGCAATTCAAACAATACATCTTTAAGAATAATACAAAAAGTGTTTCTAATGCCCGGACGAGATTCGAACCGTCGAATCTTTTGTTATACAATGATTACCGCGAGCTCTTACCAACTAAGCCAGTTAGGTAGTTAATAACTCAATGAATTATCAATCTACTTGGCGTTATAACTGCGTCTTTGTCTATGAAATCGCAGTGAATGAATAGTTTGTTATTAGAGGGTAGTTATGCATACATTTTACTAATCTGTCATGAAGTTACCGTCTGATGAGTCTAGTTTTGCTTCACCTCTCGCATTTGTCTAGGAACCAGTTTGCCTCAGTTGGCAAAATATCTCTAATAAGGTAACTGTAAATTATCAAGTCAAATTATTGTAAAATATAAATCTTTGTAGTTTTGTTACATAATATCAATAAAAAATATTACTAAATAATTATTACAGTATTTTATTTTTCTTGATTTTTAAATTCTTTATAAATATTACTAAAATAAAAAAATATAAATTAAAAAAAACCTATTTATGTATTTATTTACTTACTTAAAATAGAAAAATACTTTATATTAAAAAAAAATATATAATGCATAGCAAAAAACACAATTCTTGCCTAAGATTTGAACCTCCGATCTTATGTACGGCAAGCGGTCTTGTAACCTCTGGTCTATTTAGACGTTGAATACTTCGTAAATGTCAACCCTATTATTGCTTGTCGTTATACGCAATATAAGAAGTATTAACGTTTTATTGAAAAAGACAACAAGAAAAACCATAAATTTTTTTAAAAAATTTAAGTAAAAATAAATACTAACATAAACTTATTTATTCACAAAAACAATACATTAATTGTATTAAAATGTTTTTGCAAAATACAAAAACCGACTTCGGCCTATGGCGGATTTGAACCCACATTTCTTTTGAGGGGTACCCAATTGATGCAGCCCACTGTACTTGCAAAAAGTTAGCTTGATTTTATAATTTTCAGGAAATCGAAACTTGCTTTGAAGAATTCGAGAAGGCGAATAAAAACAACAAGAAAGTCGCGATGCAGGCGGCTGAGCACAAGTACAACAACTTCATAACGTCGGCGTGGGGCCCGCAGATGTGCTGCTTCCACCCGCGAGCTCTCGCAGACTTACATAAGCAGGCTGTGGAGGCGACGCTCGAACACTGCCTTGCTGACAGACACGTGGATGAGGACGACGAATACAAGAGAGAAGTGACTGAGGTAAGTCTTCCCAACGCTCATCTCGGCTTTTTTCACACTTAAATGCGTTTATACATCATCTTCCTGCCCTTATCCCATGTTACTTGCGGTCACCGCAAAAATTTTTGTTCTTCCATTCTCCCCTGTCAACCGTCACGCTATCGTTCACTCCCTTCTCTTTCATATCATTTCTCACACAATCCATCCATCTTTTCTTTGGCCTTCCTCTGCCTCTCCACCCATCAACAAGTATATTCATCACTCTTTTAGTCACATGCGTTTCGTCTCTCCTCATCACATGCCCATACCAAGCCAAACGCTTTCCTTTCAACTTTTCTGTCACTGGCGCCACTTTCAAACTTCCTCTTATATACTCATTTCTTACTTTATCCATTCTCGGCACTTCACACATCTATCTCAACATTCTCATCTCCGCTGCATGTAATCTTTTTTCATCCGTCGTCTTCACTGCCCAGCATTCCGATCCGTAAAGTACGACAGGCCTTTATCACTGACTTGTAAATTTTCCCCTTTAACTTGAGGGGCATCCGTGGGTCACAAGTTGTTCCTGTAACCTTTCGTCATTTCATCCATGCTGAGTTGATCCGGTGCGTTACGTCTCGGTCTACTTCGCCATCCCTTATTGGACGAGCGACCCGAGGTACCGAAAGTCGGAGCAGATCTATGTACTTACCTACTTATGTATATTTTACAGACCCTAGAAAAACGTTTCTCGGAACTGATTACTGTCAATGAGTACAACAATGAGCGTGCAGTGGAGCAAGCCGTCTGGCTCTACACCATGAAGATCGGCAAACTTAGGCCGCCAGCGCCTGAAGGGGGGATTTTGGGTGCGCTGATCAGTTTGTTTGGGAAGAAAGAGCATTGGAAGCCCAGCCAAAATCAACACGACGAATGTAAACGCGACGCGGTACAAGTGTTCAAGACAAGGCGTCGTGGCACTGAGTACCCGGATGACAAATATTATGACAATTTAATCAAGGTACGTATAAGTACCATAAGCTTGACTCTTGCGAAGATACGTAGCGGCCTCGTTGGTGGTCGGAAGCGCAATTGTTGAGCGTGAGGTCCTGGCTTCTGATGATATTGATGACCAAAACCCAAAACTGTCAAGCTTAGAAAGTACATAGAGTATATACCTACTTAATTATACATGGTGTATCAGAAAGGTGTGGTACAGACCATCAATCTGAACAACTTTCTATATGGGACCAACATCGTAATCGAGAAAGAAATATCAGCTGTCCCGTACAAAACTTAAATACCTACTCGCCCCAAATGTATGGGACGGCTGATTATTTGATACACCATGTATAATGTAGCAAGAGAAAACAGCCTCTGAAAAACTCCATCTTATTACCTACGATTAAATCTTTTGGTTACAGACAGTTGACGCGGCTTTTAGAAACCAATCGGGCTCCGGGTTCGGGCTCGCTTTTTTTCGGGAGGGACACTGATGAAGGCCATGCACTCACACCCCACATTGACCTATCTTACCTCATTATAAAACAATATCGATCTTCCTTTTTTACTAGGTAAACAGGTAGAGTCTGGCCACGCTAACTCTGCCATGCAATATATGAGCAACCCCAAAAAGTTTTACATTTTCTGACGTGTATGTAGATCTAATGATTTTGGTATTTTGCCTTTTGATTTTTGCATAATAGATTATTTATCTAAGAATGTTTTTATTACTTTTTTCCGTAGTACAGACGGTGATGTCTTATACAGATTTCCAAATTCTACCATTATTTCACTGCAGAGTTAGCGTGGCCAGACTCTACCTACTTGTTTCCCCGACGTTTCGATCGCCTTGCAGCGATCGTGGTCACGGGAGGACTGATGACAGCTCAGCGACGTCTTTGTAAAGTGCGGGTATGTGCATCTACCCTCACTTGGTCTTCACAATTTTTATCTTACCTCATCCGAAAATAATCACTGACTATATTTGAATTCAGAATCTGAGTCAATTATCAAGTTTTGAAACCACAAACACAACGTCATTCAAAATTCAAATTTGATTGCCATCGTAATTTTTTTTTTGTCATTTTTATTATTTCTGCCCGCGACTTCGCGTGGAAGTCGCTCCATGTAAAATACTGGTATTCAGCTGCATCTGGTTTGACTGGAAGCAGACCCCAACATAGTTGGGAAAAGGCTAGGCAGATGATGAGATGTTCACTCAAAAATTAACTTAGAAAACATAACACTAAAGTAGATAGTTCAGTAAGCGGCGATGGAATGTAAATTATTTGAGATTAAGATTGCAATAAGGAAGAAAATGAAGGAGGGTTTTTTTATTTCTTTAACCTGAACTTAATAACAGTACGCGTGTCTTGAGTCCAATTGCTGTAATTGATTTTAACCATGTTAATTAAAATAAATAAATAAGACATGCTCTTTTCTTTCTACTTGCGTTCGAACCTAGCGCTAACTTTAAATTAAGTTAAGACTGAATTTTTGACATTTTTATTGTTGGTCTCGATATCTCGAAGATAATAAAATTACAAATGTTGAGTTCTTTATAATTTTAGTATATTAATAAATAAGTATATGTAGGTACATTATTATGTAAGTATTTGATATTTTTTTTTTATTGTAACATTTTTTTACAACTAGCTGGGTCCCGCGGTTTCACACGCGTAGACCGGGATAAAAAGTAGCTTAAGTGTCAGCCACCTCCATACCTATCAAAATTGGTCCAGCCGTTTGAGCGTGAAGAAGTAACAAACATACAAACACATATCACAAACTTTCGCCTTTAAAATATTAATGTGATAAAATACCATCTTATCTTCTAAGTTTACAAGCGAAAAATGTGGAAAAAATTGAGTTGATGGAGGCTTATGTAAATATTACTAACACTTAAAATAAAATTATTTCTCTAACTAGCAGTTTTTTTTAATGTAAATCAGCGAAATCCCTTTACAAACAAACTTAGTTATGCGGTCCCAAACAATGAATATTTTGCTTTGAAAACTGAAAATGTTTTTCCCGTTTGTTGCCCGTGGCAACAAACGCCACCAGCAGTGGCGTGCACAGAGATTTCAGACAGGGTATGCACGGTTAAAATAAAATAAAAAACTTAATTACCAGTTTCAGCTTCTTTCGGTCGGAATCCCACCAACTAGATACCCTAACCAGTACCTAGTTACCTACAACCACACGGCGCCATTGGCTTCGCATGGCGTTTGTTTGCGACCACCACAAATATCTAAATTATTTAAATCTGAACATCCGTTATATTATGTAGATCCAAATATACCTATATTTTTATGTTGATTTGTAAATAAAATGCAAGGTAAACAATACAATATGTTTGTGTGTACACAACCTTTAGCTGTTAGCCAGTAACAATTTATCATAATACTTTTTATGTAAATAACGAGTAAGTAGCAATTACCTGTTTTTTGTGTTAAACCAAACCCCGGATACACACGGACCCCTTTGCAATCAATTTAACTTCTTCCTCAAAAGATAACGTCGAAAAAGCGGCAGATTTTAATTTATTTGATCACGCTTAGCCAGCACAGTTCTCACGGGTACAATTTTTCGTTTTTTACAATAAACTTACTAAATAATTACTTAGACAATCAATCACTTCCGCCCAGAAAGAAATACAACCGAACAATGATATTAAATCAATCGAAACAATAAATATGGCGAAAAACATAGCAATTACGAACACGAACAAATAAATTGGTTAATCCGACTAAAAAAAGTTGATCCTCTACAATCAACAAATAAGCGGTGCTTTTACGGCTTCTCAATTTGGACGGTTTGCAATGTAAGCTCTGCTTCTAAAACTCCAACACGCGCACGCATTTTCACGCATACAGTCACACTTTTGCTGTGTACTACACGAGAATTCACGAGATGCGTTGTATGAAAAATAAGCAAGACGTAGTAGAGCTTTTGCTCACACCGGGACGCTGCTTGCGCGGTGAATCGGTGGCGCGTGTTCGCCGCTCCAACGAGTTAGTTCCATAAAATAGTAACAGATGGCGCGGAATCGCATTATAAACACCGGAATTCAAATGACGGATTTTAAATTAGATTCATTTAATACCTACCATGTTTTTTTTTATTGAAATAGGTAGTTATTTATCATTTTGAGGGGGCATGTATGTATCATGGGACTACAGGGTATGCAGAGCTTATTTGCATGTATGGAGTGCACGCCACCAGAGGCGGCGTAAGGCATGGGCGACGTGGGCGACCGCCTACGGCCTCGCGGTCTGAGGGGCCTCGCGCCTCGAAGCTTTATGCATTACTTACAAGCCGTGAAAAAATTGTACTCGTCATAAAACGAATTGACATACTTAACAAATTCGTTTATTTTTTTTAGTCTAGCAACATTTGCTGGCGTTGCGTTTCTTCGAATCGCGAATCCCCGAAAGATTTTTGCAAGTTATTAAAATTTTAATTATTCGTGTTTATGTCCCCCTCGGCTCCCGGTCCTTGGGGGGCCCCCAAATCTCGAAAAGTAGGTATTGTTTAATCAAATCTCAAACAAGGTCAAAACATGTTCAGTAACAAAAAGGCAGTCTGCAGTTGGAGCCGGGCCCCCCCATATCAACGTAACATGCAAAAATTTTCGTACCATCGTACATTTTCTTCGTTTCAAACTTTTCTGCAGGTCGACCAAATAACTTCCATTTTCCTAATAATGTTCAAAAGAAGAACATCCGAGACTGGGTGCTAAAATTTTCGCTTCGCTCGCTCCATATTCTTCTCATGCTCAGACCCTTCTGCATAAGGCAACAAAGTATCTCCTATTTATGTAACTACATATGGTCAAAAGAAAACCTTAATTATCTTTCCAAAATATTTCGAGCTAACTACGCTCACTCTTGCGTCCTGCATTCTTCTAATTCTCAAACTTTTCTGTACAACTTAATAAATTATCTCCTATTTATTTATTCTAATTGTCCTGTAAGACTGTTGCAAAGACCATTTTAACCATCAGAGGCGGCGTAATAAAATTTTCGAGCTCGCTTCGCTCGCTCCTGCTCCTTCTCCTTCACAAACTTTTCTGCATTAGAAATAGCGGCTGGTGTTAGATAAGACAATCTTGAAAAAAATCTGTGAGGCTAAAAGTTCGTCTATTTTATTAATTTTGTGTTTGTTTATGCATTTTTGTCATTATTTGATTAGCAATAAAACTCATATACCTACCTACTGATACATTTGAGCTCATATTGTAAGATTCAGAGATTGTGGGTTTTTGTATTCAGCTCATTAAAATTAACGTTTTTCTTTCGACTGGGAAGTTAAAGAGGCCTCGCAAAGCTGATGTTGCCCACGTCCACGTTTGGTCTAGCGCCGCCACTGCACGCCACTGACTACCAGTATTACTACCAGTAGTACCACGGGTAAAAAATACTCCCGTAGAACTACCAAGCGATCCAGTAGTTCCACGGGAAGTTTTTTTTACACGTGTTACACCTCAGAACAATTGTTATTGTTCTGAGTGTTACACTCTTATTCGACATTTCATAGTTTGACACCTGTCCCTTTGACACTTCTCACTTTCAATTTTGCTATTTAGAAATTTCCCTAACTTGACACTGGTGTGAAGGCTCAGAGTGAAGGTGGGTCAACCGCGAACACATAATTATGTTTTATTTATAATAATAAATCATAGAAGTCGATGTAAAACAACTAATTGAATTAATTTAACCGTCGTATGTTAATGCGTCTGCTAAATGTGTTGAAAAACGTATCTATCAAAAGCTTAATTAAAGCAAAACAAAAAACAAACAAAAATGATGACAATATTAAATTTTTAAAGGCACATTTTATTGGTACTTATATCGGCAGAAAAAACTGTTGGACATGCACTTGAAAAATTGCGTTAGAATACACACGTACATTAACGGGTAATTTCTCTCTCATTCCTAGTATTAAGTTAGTATTTTTTGTGTAAAAAAAAGGAAAGAAATAATATTTGTATTAGCGGCATTCATTTGTATTTATCGATGGTCAAAAAAAGCCACGGAAGTGTTTATTTCTTTAGGTTGGAAATATTTAAAGTACTATTGGAAGTGTTTATTTCTTTAGGTTGGAAATATTTAAAGTACTATTGGAAGTGTTTATTTCTTTAGGTTGGAAATATTTAAAGTACTATTCAACTAATTTAATTGTTTTACTTCAACGCCTATGATATTATCTTATATTATAAAAATGAATATTTATTTCCCTTGGTCATCGCATCACGCGTGAACGGATGGAACAACTTTGGGTAATTCTTTTTTTTTGTGTTTATTATTGTCAGGAGAAGGTTCATAAGTAGAGAAAAATTGGAAAAGTTGCCCGAAATTCGGGAAAACGGAACCACTTTACAAACGCACCCGCCGATTTTATATACTAGCTATTTTTTTTGGGTACAATAGACCCTTTTTAGTGTATTATTGAAAACAACAAAGTGCGCAAAAAAATAAACGCTGAAAAAAAAAATTACAGTACGAGTATCATATTGACCTTGAAATCAAGGTCAATAACCCTGAGGCTTTCATCGTCTAATATAGGAGACATTCACCGCCTCATCTAACCCAAATGATTCACCAAAAATAGAGGGGATATGACGCTCCGCGGCCGCTCCCGCGGCACCGCTCGCTTCGCTCGCTCGCCGTCGCACGTTAAGGGTCACTGTTCTAACCTAACCTAACCTAACCCAAATGATTCACCAGCAATAGAGGTAATGGTCACTATTCTAACCTAACTCAAATGATTCACCAATGTGAAGTTTCGGACGCGCGGGTGTGATAGTACAGTGGAGCCCAGCTAGTTATAAATAAAACATGTGTGTACTTAGAAGACCTAAACTTATTATTAAAAATGTTCGCGGTTGACCCACCTTCACTCTGAGCCTTCACATCAGTAAAAAAATAAAAATAAAATAAAAATTGTTTATTGATACCAGATACATTCACAACTTTGCAGGCTAAAGCGGGTAACAATTGAAATGTATAGTACAATACATGCTGATATTGATTCCCAAACTAAGCTAGAGCTTGTATTTTGGGAAACAATGTTCAGTCATAGTGATGACATACAATATACATTGACTGATGCTTGAGGACAAAGGTGAAATATTGTGATAAATTTGTCGCTGCACGGTGCATATGGTTACAAAATAAATCTTCCTAATTATTATATCCTAATAATTATTATATAATTATATATTACGGTAGGTGTAGCGTGTAAAGTGCGTGCATGTATCTATGTATGTATGTATTTATCGGTAATAATTATGGATGAGTGTATGTGGATGAGTGAGTGTCCGAGTGTATGGGTGAGTGTCCGTGTGTGTGGGTGTACGCAGCCCTACGATGTAAATCTTGGGATCGGTTTCATTACCTCTACGTACTGTGTGTTTAGTATGTGAGTATGCATCTGTAGTTTTATGCGTGTCTGAAAAAGTTTACGTGTTGTATATTAATAAATCCTCAGTTTTGTGGTAGTCTAGTTTCAGAAGCCAATCCGTCACTAGAGGTTTAATTTTATTTTTAGTTAGTCCTATAATTTGCAGATCCTTGTTTATAATATTGTACAGCTTACAGCTTGTTGCATTATAGTGTCTACTTGCAAAAGACGTCTTACAGGGGACTCCACGGCAAACAAAAGTTTTTTTGCGTCTTCTTGGGTCAGGCAAGGGGACATCACTATGCTTTCTCAGCGTGGATTTGAGCACAAAAAGCTGTCTTACTGTTAACACTTTAAATTCTGAGTAAAGTTCTGTGGTGGGATATCTAAAAGGCTTTTTGCTTATTACTTTTAGGACAGCTCTTTGTGCTCCCTCCAATCCGATTAGAAGAGTTTTGGCGGCCCCTCCCCAAACCGGTATGCAATACTGGATGATGGATTGACAGAGGGCCAAGTAAACCAGTTTTAACTTGTCAAAGGTAGCAGAGTTCCTAAGCGTTTTAAAGAGGTGTATCAGTCGTCGTACCCTAGTGGTAACTGCTTGTATATGCCGGTCCCATCTCAGGCCACTATCCATATGTACGCCCAGGTATTAACGCTTTCAGTGCGAGCAATTGTCTGGCATGTGCAAGTGTCCCTGGATGAACAGTTGTGGGCTTTGATAGTAAAGTCAGGTGTTGGATGGTCAGATTTTCTGATGGAAAAAGTGACGTATTGCGTCTTCGTAACGTTTAAAGTTAGAAGGTTCTTCGTTAGCCAGTTCATAACTATGCGAAGGGAGTATTCCGCACTCTCTTTGACCGCCCTCCAGTTAGGTCCTGATATCAAAATTGCTGTGTCGTCTGCGTACGTGAAAATGGTGGTGTTTGGAAGGGAGATTTGACACAGGTCATTAATATAGAGCTGGAAAAGGGTCGGTCCAAGAATACTTCCTTGAGGTACGCCATAGGATATAGTGTCCTCGTCACTTAAGTAGTCTGCTATTTTAACTTGCTGTTTCCTATTTGTAAGATAATCTCTGAAAATTGCATGAGTTATTCCCCTTACACCCAGCCTTTCCAACTTGTCGAGAAGAATAGGGACAGAGACGGTGTCAAAAGCTTTGGAAAGATCTAGAAACATGCATAGGCATTTTTTCTTATCATCCAAGTTCTTCACAACAGTGTTTGTAAGGTCCAGTACAGCATCTTCAGTCGAGAACCCAGAACGAAAGCCATACTGGTTTTCGGCTAAGATCCCGAATTTGTCTAAGAATTTTTTTAGCGCCCGGTCTAACACCTTTTCCAAAATCTTTGAAAGTGTAGATAACACTGCTATGGTGCGATAGTTGTTGACACAGTCTCTGTCCCCGTTCTTATAAATTGGGTGAACTATCGCTTTTTTGAAGGCTTCTGGGAACGCGCCTGTTTTAATAGCGAGATTGCAGATATGTGCTATTGGAGGAATTAGTATGTGCCGACACTGTCTAATGATTTGCGATGAGATACCATCCCAGCCAATAGCACAATCAGTGCGCAACTGCAGTATGATAAGATCAACATCTGATTCAGTAACATCAGGCATACCAAAAGAATTTACTGGGCCGTTGAGGGGTGGGAGGCAAGGTGCGGTTGAAGGAGAGGAGTTTGGTAAAGAAGTAGTTGGAGATTGAATTTTTGCTGCTAGCTTTTTACCTATGTTAGCAAAGAAGTTGCACACATCATTTGCGGCTGTCTTTGGGTCTGTAGATTTTTTAAGGAGTTCTGTAGGACTAATTTTCTTATTTTGAGTATTCGTTATGTTTTTTATGGCTTTCCATAAGGCCTTAGGGTCATTACCTGCTTTGTCTAAGAGTTCCTTTTCGTGAGCTACTTTTAATTTACGGAGGAGACGGTTACAAAAATTACGGTATCGCGTATATATCAGTTTCATAGTCAGATTATCTGGTGATTTCCTAGATTTTATGTGTAACCTATTGCGGTTTTTAATGCAGCGGAGTAAACCTGGTGTCATCCATGGTTTTAGAATTCTGGCTTTTTTGGAGACAGCCGTTGTTTTTGTATGTCTAGTAATAATATCAGACACTACTGCTACAAATGAGTTCGCTGCTGAATTTGCATCATGGTCTGATAAAATGTCCGAGAAATTAACATTTTCTAGGTCTGACTCTATTTCAGAGAAATCCGTACGAGATACAGTTCTCGGTGGTTGTCTGATGGGAACTGTCACGTCTATACATAAGGAGATGGGTAGGTGGTCCGTTATGTGGGATTCTAATATTAGTGTAGTAGTGGGGAGGTTAGTTTTGGTTAGTAGGTGGTCTATACAGGAGGTAATTCTAGTGGGGAAGGTATGTGTCGGAAATAGTCCATGTGTAGCGTTGAGAGTCAAATATTCGTCTTTAAGCGGATCTAGACTATTTGGATGTATGTCAATGTTTACGTCACCAACCAGTATTATATCATTGTCAGGGAGACCAGAGTATACATTATCTAGGCTATTGATGAAATTGTTAAAATTCTCGCGGGTTCGGAGTGAGGGTGAGCGGTAAATTGACACTATTTTAACACCATTTTCTAGTTGACAGGTTAGACAACTTGCATCTAAAAATAAGGGTTCTTGAATTTTGCAGTTAAGATTTACTTTAGTATAAATAACGATGCCGTCATTTTGATTTCGCGCGGAACCCGTGGAGTGAGCCACGTATCCCTCTAGGGTAGGTAGGTTGCTCACTCCACGAAGCCAGCACTCCGTCAATACAACGACATCAAAAGAAACTTTAGTCATTGATAATAGTATGCAAAGTTGGTCAAAGTTTTTGTTGATACTTCTAATATTAATGTGAAATAGATTGATAGCATGACTGTTTGTAATGAATTTGTAACAGTCTTCTGGCATGCAGACGTGTGAATTAGTTGTCTCGAGTGAGTCTAATTCAATATTTAAGTTATGTATAGTAGCCATTGATTATAAAAGAAAAAGCAAAATATGAAGATTTCTATACAACATGTAAAGAGATGTAGGTGTGGTGTGTGTGAGTGTTTGTGCGATGAAAATAAGAAGTGTGAGTGTGAGTATGAGTGTGTGAGAGATCCATTATGAAGTTTCGTGTTTACATGTGGAGTGGTAATTAAATGTTGACATATTGTTTTAAAATTGTTTTTAAATGTTTCAAGAGCAGTATTAATTTCACCGTAATAACATATTGACAATAAAAGTAAAAGCAAAAATAAAAAAGAAAACAAAAATGAGAAAGTTTTACTCTGACGCAATGGTGATGCGTACGTTAGTCACATGTTCTTCAAGGCTTGAAGACACTTTTCTGAAGAAATCAGTAATTGTTTTTCCCCTACGGCTTTGCGGAGATAGATGTTTCCGTTGGACGTCCAACAAAATTTGAAGCCGTTTTTATTGGCGAATTCACGGGACGCGTGAAATAGTCTTTTCGAACTTACAGGGAGATAATCTGCCACGTAGACGGCTTGACGCTGTCCTGAGATATTAATTAGCCCTGTGTTGAGCTTTTCCTCCACTGTTTTTTTACTGTTGTTGAAGTTGCGTACTGACGACAATGTATCCAGCTTCTTTAGTACACTGTGAAACTCTGCGACGATCGGACGCGTGGATCCAGTTTTGCCGGGTAGGCGATAGATATCACGAAGGTCGGTAGGTGAGATTGATGCTCCAACAGTCTGACCAATCTTACAGATAGTGTTCGTTAGGTCCATGGATGTCTCTTTTTCTGAAAGGGGAGGAACATTTCGTACCTCAATACTCGAAGACCGTGACTTGAATTGTAGGTCGAGGATATTTCGTTCCAGTTTTTCTATACAATTGCGTTGGTTTAGTCTCTCTTTTTGTAGATTGTCTATTCCCATCTTAGTCAGTCAGTGATAAGTTAGGGAAATTTCTAATTAGCAAAAGTGAAAGTGAGAAGTGGCAAACGGACAGGTGGCAAAGTGACAGGTGTCAAACTATGAAATGTCGAATATGAGTGTAACACGGGTAAAAAAAACTTCCCGTGGTACTACTGCATCGCTTGGTAGTTCTACGGGAGTATTTTTTACCCGTGGTACTACTGGTAGTAATACTGGTAGTACCACGGGCAACAAACCGTTTTTCCTACGCAAGGTACAGATTTACGGAATCCTCGGTACGCGAGCCTGACTCGCGCTTCGCCGGTGTTTTATTGATAAGAAATTTTATTAGCATCTCCAATATTTATACGATTACCTACAGCAGCAATTATTTATTCATTGAATTAACCTTTTGACCGCTTGGCTAAATATCAATTGCCGTGCCCCTAGCGCGCGGCTACAAATCGATAAAATAATACTAACTATAATAAATAAGGAGGCGCAACATATCTATTTATTTATTATTTTGGTTTTAGTTGTGCTACGCGGTTAATAGGATGAAAATAGAACGAAAAAGTCTTGCATCTCTCTATCACAGAAATACGACACGAGCGGTAGGGGCACGGAAATATGTGTCGCATAAATGCGACACAAGCGGTCAAAAGGTTAATTAGGTTGTGGAGGTCAGTTAGGCAATCGCTCCATGTAAAATACTGGTATTCAGCTGCATCCAGTTAGACAGCAAGCCAACCTCAACATAGTTGGGAAAAGGCTAGGCAGATGATGCTGATGAATTAGGAACCACCATGTTTGGTAACAAAGTAAAAAGGAAACCACAATAAATAAAAACAAAGTCTTATTGTAATCAAAACGCATTTAATATTTAGAACACCATGCTAACTTAAAGTTTTTTTTTTACAAAACAAAACTTCTAAACGGCAGTAAAGCACATTTTAATCCACATTGCAATATCAAGTCTAATAAAAGTACAAATTCTTGTTTCTGGTTAGCTTAAGCCGAAATTACGAGGAATTCCACTTAGGTCACTGATTTGAACCTTCCTCGAACGTCACCTAAACACTAAGCTACCTGTGTAGGTATGTAAATGTAAAATGGATGGCATCTTCCCAGCCCTACTGCAGTGGGGGGTGGATCATTTGGCACCATGGCTGGTGGAGATCTATCGAGCCTGCATAGCACTCAGATACATACCTCTCGCATGGCGTGAAGTGAAAGTCATTTTTATACCCAAACCTGAAAACCCGACTATACACAACCCAAGGCTTATAGGCCTATAAGCCTCACATCATTTCTACTGAAAACCCTGGAGAGACTCTGTGATACACACATCCGTGACGGACCTATTCAGGTAAAACCACTGCGTAACAGCATGCATACTCCACTGGCAGATCAACAGAATCTGCACTGCACAGTGTAGTTTCCAAAATTGAATGCGCAGTACGTGGACCACAATTGCTCATCACTGGCCGCCTTCATTAATACAGAGGGCGCCTTTGACAAAACCATGTTCAATAGCATCAACATGGCTCTCGACAGACATAGTATAGACTCGACACTGAGACGCTGGGTCACCAACATGCTCAAACTAAGAGCTGTGCAGGTGACAGTGAACGACACCACAAGGACCATCGTGACAAAAAGGGCTGCCCGCAAGGGAGCGTCCTCTCTCCAATGCTACGTAACCTGGTCGTAGACAGGCTCATCGAAACCCTCAATGACAAAGGATACTTCACCGTAGGCTGCGCCGACGACATGACCATAATAATAAATGGCATCCATGAAAATACCCTAAGCGACCTCATGCGCAAAGCTTTGAAAATAGTAGAGGACTAATGCAATAAACACCAACTATCAGTGAACCCTAGAAAAAGCGAGCTGATTCTCTTTACAAAAAAGAAGAAACTGACAACACTACAATTAGCGCGTTTCTTTGAAACTATCCTAAGCCTATCAACTAAAACCAAATACCTGGGCACCTTTTTGGACAAACAGCTGAATTGGGCGAAACATACTAACTACATTACCACAAAAGCCAGCATTATCCCTGTGGCAGTGCAAGCGACTGCTCAGCAGGAATTGGGGCATTAGCACCACACCACACACTCCACAGTAACACAGCACTACAGCTGGCTGATTGGCTATAGTAAATAAATAAATAAATTAAACTTTAATTCAGACTACGTCCATAAATATGTTAGTATTTTGGTGTTAGTAACAATAATGCTAGGTTAGTATTGTTAGTTTTGAAACCGTAACTTATTATTATTAATTCAGACTTAGGACTGTCCCCACCCAGTGTGCCTGAAAGGGACAGTCCGCTCTGGCAGCGATCATTTTTAGAATGCTGTTGTTACTACCATGCAGGCGCTGTAGTAAGGAGGCCGCTTTCTTTCGCATAATGGCATGGAATCCATCTGTGCGAACCTCTGTGAACATTCCCGAAGCACTACAACGCCACGGCAGTCCCAACAGCATCCTAAATGCAATATTATTATACTCCACACCACAGTAATCACATACGGCTATACACCACAGTAATCACATACGGCTCACTAGTCTGGTGGCTCAGGACAGACCTAAGCATAGCGCGAAGAGATCTCGAGAAACTGCAGCGGTTCGCTTGAGAAATAACTAGCTGCATGAGAACTACACCCACTGCTGATCTACAGGCAATGCTTGGACTGCCGCCTCAACACCTCATCGTGCGTGAAGAGATGACCCTAACCGCCTTTAGGCTCAATCTATCAGGAACCCTGAGCAAAGACTTTAGAGTCAAGCACATACGCATAAAGGAGGATGCGATCAAACACAACAGCAAACAACAACAACAACAAACAACAACAACCAACAACAACAACAAACAAGCAACAACAGCCAATGATGGCATCACCATGCAACAGAGCTCCCAAATAACACTACTTTCAAAAGCATTACAACATAATACTCACGGCAGAACGGTGTGACTACTCAGGCCCGCAAGAGTTGAGAGTATACACCGATGGATCAAAAACCGATTCGGGAACCGGGGAACCGGAGTCGGAGTCTTTTCACACGATCGCAACATAAACATATCCAGCTCGCTGGTAGTATTTAACACTGTCTACCAGGCAGAGTGTGTGGGCATCATACAAGCGACTTACGTCATAGAAGCCAGGAGAATTACGGATACCCTACGTATACTCTCAGACAGTGCCTCAGTGCTCCAATCCGTACAGAAAAAATACATTACCTCGAGATTAATACTAGAATGTTACAATGCACTCGAACGAGTGACGGTATCTAACCGCAACCCAGTGACACTGCAATGGATGAAAGGACACAGTGGATCACTGGGTAACGACGCAGCTGACGAACTAGCTAGGATAGCATCCAGCAGGTCGATCTGACCTAATCGTACCCATTCCTTTCAACCAGTTACGCAGGTGGCTACAGTTCACTCATACACAAGCGGAGAGTTGGTGGTCCTTGACACCAGGCTATAGACAGTCCAGACAGTCTATTTATGTAAAGATTACAGGAAAAATAAAACGATGTCTCTAAATAGCACACTTTTTCAGAAATCGGAACGGAGCCCTCAGTGCGCGAGTCCGACTCGCTCTTGACCGATTTTTTAATGGTCGTTAGAGTAGTAGGTATTGCATGATTGAAAGTAAAATATTTTTAAGGCTAGTCCGCCGTAAAAAGCGCGGTCACTGTCGGACTGCATATAAAAGAAAGAGAAGCGCAATGACACAACGCTTGCAAAATATGAAGTAATTACCGATTTACAAAAAATCTAGGGATTAGACTAAAAAAGTAATAACATGAAATCATTCCTTATTATTTTGTAAAGAACTGTATAAATTTATGAACAATTTTAATGAAAACTGTAGGAGTAATATGGTAAAAAATGAAAAAATAGACAGAAATAGACCTGGGTTTAGCCTTTTTTTCTTTAGTTCTACAAACTTAAATAGATTTCAGGACACAATCATGAAATCACTTCTTATGTATTCTAGATTACTGTGTATTTTTTTCTATCAAAAAGGTGCTATAGTTACTGTAAAAAAATGGAAACAAAGTTACTTATTTTCGCCGTATTTTAGGAAGAAAAAGCCTTAAGATAAGTAACACTGCGCCTGAAAGAATATTTGCATCAATTTCTAAGTATGATAGCCAGTAAGGATGGCAATCAGAGGTATGCAATTTATTAATACTTACTCATTTTCATCTATTTTTTGAGATATTTTTCTCAGCTGTCGGACGTGGAGTAATTTTCTATGGAAGCTGCAACTTCTCCTTTCATGAGCTTTTATTACATACCGATATTTTTTCTCTACGACGCACCGTTGTAAAGATATATGTATTAGCAAAAAACTCAAAAGTGGGAATTTTTATGTGGGAGCTCTATTCCTCGTCAGTGTTCACTCTAGCCGGCCAATAAAGGCAAGCGAGAGGTGAGGAACAAGACTTCTCCCGGGAGATAGGGTCACGTGGTCGCTACTGCCCAACAGCTCGCCACATGCTGCCCTGTGGGTTTCTGTATCTCTCTTGGTCTGGCTCCTCAACCTAGACTTGTTCCAAAACTAAACTAGAATTCGGAGTGCGCAAGCCCCACCACGACGTCAACGTCCTACTGTATAATCTATGGTCAACGTAGAGATACTGTGGTGGGGTTATTATCATTATTATTTTAGATAGATAGATAGAATACTCTTTATTATGCACCATATAAATGTTGAAATTTTACATAGGGTGACACAATGGGCGGTCTTATTGCTAAAAGCGATCTCAAATGAAACTAAAAAAAAACTAAACTAAACTAAACTAAATTATTATTATTTAATTATTGGGTGGTTTTAAATTATCAATTGGTTTTAAACGCTACTAAACATAAGACTACTCAATATTCGGCATTAAATCTTCTTATTGGCCACTGATTCCACTACACATATAATTAACGCTTTGATTATATACTTAGATATAACTTGCGAAGGTACAAATCCAAATCGAGATGCAATTCGCGAGATAAGACGGCAGCGTGCAGAAGGACTTTTCAAGGACATTTCAAGTTAATTATTTATTAGTCTTTGTGTTTAAGAGCTCTCAAAGTACCGGAAAACTCGATAGCGGTATGAGAAGCCCTTATAATAGTTATTTATGCAACTGACGTATAAGGGGTATTAAAACACGAATGTGGGTTTAATAGTATCACATGAGTGTTTTAATACATAATTATGTACAGTTGCATAAAAGACTTTTCAATACACTTCTTCGAAAACTGGTTCATATCGCACTACGATTAGGTTCACAATGCAATTTATTTCACACGCGTGCGATTTTTCATTTCCCCGCACGTGTGCGGAAATAAAAATTACCACAGATAACTTGTACCTATACTTAGTCCAAATTGGTTCAATGCCTCTATTCACAACTCTCTATTCGGAGGTGAATGTTTTTTTTAAATCTCGGCAAACAGGTATGCGTCTTTAAGGCGTTAATATTTTTTGAATATTTAAATAATGTTTATAAATAGAATATCATCAAAAAATATGATTATTACAATAAAAAAAAACTGGACAGGTGCGAGTCCGACTCGCTCATGAAGGGTTCCGTACCATATACGTTTAACAATCGCAAAGATAACTTTGTATTTCATAATGATACTGTGAATTACAAGGTTGTTTTTTGCAGTTGCAGAAAATCGCCGATATTTAAACAAAATATCGCCGTTTTTAGTATTTGATTAAATGCAGTATAATAATATGATACATGTTATTACAGAAGTTTCAAATTTAATTTGTTGAATTGATTGCGATAGAGCTCGTACCAAAATTGTCTAAAATTGACAACTTACCCTCCCTATTTCTTCATTTTGTAAGATAAAAAAAATATATTTCTGTACTCTACTCCATGACTTCTAGACACCCCACATGCTAGGTTAAAATTTGTTTTTCTGTTTTCACGTCCACAGGGGAGGAAATTTAAAAATAGTTTGGGATGTTTCCATAACTTGACTCAATGATTATTTAAACCAATTTTCGAGTTAACTCCGAAACTGTATGACCAATTGCCATACTGTAAAGGCCAAATCTTATCTCCATGATGTC